>LR990113.1:5113014-5538014 GCA_905147225.2 Euproctis similis | reverse complement strand
CCTCGTTTCGTACGGAAAGACGTACAAATACTGCAGCCGTGAGTAATTCCGACTGTGTGAGGTTATATCGAAATATTTTTTGCGCTTTTTTAATGCGGAACATATTGTCAATCATCGGACACAATTTTGTCAGTCATCTATATTATTCTGTATTACTATTATTATTATATATTACTATATATTATTGTGTATCCATAACTTTAGAATACAATATGTGAAAAGTATTTGGTATAACCGGATTAGAACTTGAGACATCTCATTCACAAACCACTAGAACACACAGACGAAAAAAAATGCAAATTGTAAGTAAGGTAACTAAAAGAATTGTAAACGAAAAATGAATAAAGTATACAATTGAAAAATTGTATACGGAACGTCGAAAGAGAAGCGTCTTTTTGAATAATAACAGTCATTTGGTAGACGCCTCGACCCTCCGTCTGTAATCTTAGTGTTATTGCGTTAGTATTAACGACTAAAATAAACATGGATATACATCAAAATAATGAGAGGGTGGATGCGGCAGATGGGATTAGTTCCGCTTGATATATATAATATCAGTGTATGTGAATCTTCAGTATGAGTTTTGCGACTTTCGAGCTAAAAGGATTTAACAGTAGTTTATATGTATATATGCTTAAGAGTAATTATATGGAGATTCTTAGCATAATTATAACGCTTATCTAAAGTTATAACTTTACATAGCTTCATGGGGATCTCTAAAGACACACGCTCAAGGACACCTGTAACACAGATAATAATTGAGTTGCGTTGCCAGCCTCTGTAATAGCATTCTATTTCTGGCTAGCCAAGCAACTCAAACACTAAGGAGAGGTCTAAGTTGATATGCAGAGTGCCTTACAGTGATATTCTGAGAAATCCTGGTATGTCACCGGGCAAGCTAGCCCATTCCATTTCTATAGATAAATTATCGTTTATTAAATGATGTTGGATTTAGCAACACTTACAAATTCTGAAACAATACGACATTTTCATTTCACAATCTGTCAAATTTCCAAATTCGTATGAACCTTTGTCATATATATTTACATTTATAATAATAATATAAATCTCAAAGGGTATAAAAAGAAAAACCTTGTAGGTTATTATATTTTTGAGCCATTTGTGGTTGACGTGGGAATGGGCTGGTCTTCGCACAGAGCATTGGTGGCGTGGCAATGCTGCCAGTTTTCTGGGCACGCAGCCAGTAGACCAAGGTGCTGAGAAATTTGATTTCAGCCAGTTTTAAATTGTATATATTGTAAATAATATATATATATATATATATATATATATATGTATATTCTGAATCCAGAGGTCATGGGTTCGAATTCTGGCACACACCAATTAATTTCGAAAGTTATGTGTGTGTCCAGTGTCTACCTTTGGGTAGAATAGTGCGTTAAGTTATTTTATTTATATATATATATACACCTATACATATGTGTGTGTGTGTGTATATAGGTACAGATAACCAACTAACATATATTGTAATTATTCGCTATCTCTAACTTCTTATGGTTGTCAGGGCGTTCGAGTGATCTCACAAAGATACATGGCATGAGGGTTTCTCTCACCTTCGAAAATGTGTAAATTTGTATTTTATACACAGTACCTAGATGTTTTATTATTTTTTGTTGTAACAACGGCTTAATTCGGCATGTTAACTTATTTCAACTTAGAGAAGATGACACGCCGAAAGTAGCAAATTTAAATGAAAAACAAATTCAAGATATAAATATCAAAATATTTTCTTGTTATTATATTATATTAAATATTTAATTTACAAAGGTGTAGGCGATAGTAATAATACCTCGAAACGTTAATTATTTTTTTTATTTCTGTTGTTATTTTTCTTTATTCACACATTTAATGCTCGTTTCTGTTGATTTATATTTCACCAAAACATTTAATATGTAAAAAAGAGAGTCATGTTCAATACATTAAGCTTATTATAATTTTGTAAATTATTTTATTTTATTTTTCATTGACTTTTCGAAATTTTCGGAAGTTACGTGTTATAAATATCGATGACTGACAACTGTGTGCCCGGTATGGCAGTAGGTTCGCCACCTATTCCATTTGAGACGTAAACATAACGGCGAGACGAGGCTTAACAGCCGCTGCCTATACCTTCGGGTAGAAAAAGGCGTAATGTTATGTTATGTAAATTCTTTATTTATATAATAATTTTATAAATAAATAAATATTTATAGGAACAAATAACATTATAAAGAAGTATAAAACTCTCTTTTTTTTATTGGATACCTCTAACAATTACTGTTATTAAAAAAAAAATGTGAAATCTTATGGTAGGTTAGATTTGACGTTCCTAGTTTTCATTATATCTGTCATTTAAAAGTTATTTAACAAATATGCCATGATTAACTCTGATAAATTTCACGACTTTTGGACCTTCATATTTTTATAACCGTTTGACCTAACTTCTTGAAATTTGTGCTTCTAAATGTCCATGTGTTTATTATCAACAGATAGTTTTGAGTTATTACGTGCAACTGGTATAGATTTATAGAAGGTTCAAAAGTTGCACTAAATGATACGATTGCTAGCCAGTTCCTTTGTTGGAACATAACACGCTGCCGTGTGTCTAGATGTTGCAGCTTCCATAGCCACATTACCAAAAAAAATATTTTTTCACGTTATCTTCAGTGCAGCCTGCATTTATTAAGTAAATTCAGTATGGATTAAAATAATTCAAGGTAAACACACGATATTAAAGAAAAATAAATTTTCTTGGTAATCTGTATACCACCAAATAATATTTCATAGGTAAATAATATATACATAGGAAGTCAACAAGTAACAAGTTAACAGTGGTAGAGTCTTGCAGATCGCTGCATGAATGGGCTGGCTCGACCGGTTTTATACCACGACCTCTCGGAATATCGGCGTAAAGTGGCTCGTGGCTTCTTTTGGTGAAAAAAGTATCCGGAGACGCGATGTCCTTACCCCTTCCTTTCTTCTACTCCCTTAAAAGACGGTAACGCACCACGTTGTTCATCTGCGGTTAGAAGTTACTTACCATTAGGTGACCCACTTGCACGTTTACCCTCCTATTCCATAAAAAAATCATAATTATACTTACAAAATCACAGAAATAAAAATGAAAAAATGCTAAAATAATAGCAATATGTTATGTCAAGGACATTCCTCCCTTTTACGCTATAGAAAATGACATCAGACGTGACTGCCACCATACATACTGTAAATTGTCACGGTTATATCACTTTGATCTTGACATATGCCTATTTTCTCAGTTAGTATGGGTACTAGCTGACCCGGCAAACATTTTTTCGCATCAAAAGTAATAAATTAGTTAATTTTGGATTTATCACATTGTTTTTACTATCATCATCATCAGCCTAATCCACTGCTGGTCATAGGCCTCTCCCAATGTGCGCCACAACATCCGATCCTCTGCATTCCGCATCCAGTTTTTTCCAGCAGCCTTTCTGAGGTAGTCTAACCATCGGGCTGGTGGGCGTCCTACGCTACGTATACCAAGACGCGGTCTCTACTATATGACCAGCCCATTGCCACTTTAGCAAGCTTTTTTTACTACCTATGTCGGTTACCGCAGTTCTCTGGCGGATATACTCATTCCTGAGTTTATCTTTTAGAGATACCTCGAGTATAGCCCACTCCATAGCTCGCTGAGCGACTTTAAATTTGTGGCCCTACCGTAAGTGTCCACGTTTCGGCACCGTAGGTCATTACCGGTAAAACGCACTGGTCAAAGACTATATCATTAATGAATTATAGATAAAAATCAACCCGTTGACAACCGTTAAATCCGTTAAGTAGTTTCAAAGATATATAAGGAGACAGACAGCGATAAGCCACATTATTTTATACTAAGTATTGATTTTCCATGCCTTTAATTTACAGAGGTGTTTGGTTGATATCCTCTTTTTATCAAACGACTTCTACTATATCTGTTCAGATATAGCTATGACAATTATGACGAATTTAATGTTAGCAAGAATTATTATATAAGCGAAATATATTCTGAATGTAATATACTTATAAAAATTTGATTTTGACTCGTTACAAATATTTGATGTGACTTTTCCCATAATCTTTTTATGTAACTTATTATTATTTATTATCTAGATAATAAATAATAGTAAGTCTGTTATGTCTTCAAATTATATGTATATCTCTTTATAAATATATAGTAATGTTAGGAAGTTTTACAAAGTTTGTATATCCATATGAAAGTCGTGGATAAAAGCAAAACTCAGCCATAGAAGGCGTGTAAGAGTCGTGTCTTAAGCCTTAACTTTACTTGCATACCCCGCAAGAGACTTGACGTGAAGTTATGCATATATTCAATTGAACCAATAAAGTCAGTGTTTGTTTCACTAATTATATAAATACCTAAGTAGTAGGTGTTTTAGTGATTGCAGTACTAGCTCGGAAGTGGAACAGCAATATATTTTTTCAGTTGTTCTCGTCTATGAAACCCTCAGAGATCTGAGGCCAATAGAGTTACTTATTGTATCTGAATGAAAAAACTAAAGTATGCATATGTTTTTAAATTGTTTAGATTATCTCAACATTAGAATCAATTGTCATATTATATTTGTTAGCGTGCCAAATTCTTAATTGATAGAGATATATATTTACCTGCATAATAATCCCATATCATGAATATCATATGTGTGATATATGATATTAGTAATCAGTGCCTTGTGATAATTAGTAATTCCACTTCAATATATAATCTGTTGTGTGAGATTGTATAGTACGTAATTTTTTTTTTTTGGTATCGTAGGGCAAACGAGCCGGCGTGTCACCTGATTGTAAGCAACCAACGCCGCCCATGGACACCAGCAACACATATAGTGATACTGTTGCGTTGCCGACCTTTAAGGGATAGGGTATAGGAAAGGATGGGGAAGTGGGGTGGGCCTCCGGGTACCTCTCTCACCGAACGAAACGCGGCATGAGCCACTTTACGTCGGTCTTCTGAGAGGTCCTGGTATTTCACCGGTCGAGCCGATTCATGGAGCGAACTGCTTGGCTTTAGTTCATTTTTTCATTCGAAGAGCTAAAAAAAATCATTAGAACATATAAAGCAAAAACGCTGAGAATTGGATTTCTTTTCTTTCTAGTCTTATTATTCTTATTATTCTTCTTTTCTTAATCAGTCTTTCTTGGATCATAACGCTGTAGATCCTAAAGTGGTCTTAAATATTAAAGTCTAGATTCTAATTATAACTTAACTTCTAGTATCTATCTTTTTTTTATGGGATAGGAGGGCAAACGAGCAGGCGTGTCACCTGATGGTAAGCAACCAACGCCGCCCAAGGACACCAAAAAACACATATTATTATAGTGTTACTGTTGCGTTGCCGACCTTTAAGGGATAGGGGATAGGAAAGGATGGGGAAGGGGGGGTGGGCCTCCGGGTATCTCTCTCACCGAACGAAACGCGGCATGAGCCACTTTACGTCGGTCTTCTGAGAGGTCGTGGTATTTCACCGGTCGAGCCGGCCCATTCATGCAGCGAACTGCTTGGCTCTACCACTGTCTATCTATCTTAAATTCTAATTATAACTTAACTAACTTAGTCTCGGTGGTCCAGTGGTAAAGCACACGGATTCTGATCCACAGGTCCGGGTTCCAAACCTGGCACTGGCACACACCAATGACTTTTCGAAATTGTTTTCGGAAGTTAAGTGTGATAAATATCGATGACTGAACAACCTTGTGCCCGGTATGGCAATAGGTTTGCCACCTATTTCATTTGAGACGTAAACATAACGGCGAGACGAGGCTTAACAGCCGCTGCCTACACCTTCGGGTAACAAAAGGTGTGAAGTTATGTTATGTAGATTCTAATTAATCTAAGAGGAGTTTCGTACTATTTCTACAAAAGTTAATGAGATCTTTACATTTTCTTTTACGGACTCAAGATATCTTCAAATAAATTAATACTGATGTCTGAAGGCAAATTCAAATTACTTGATGACACAAAAAAAGAGTGGAAGAGGCTACTTCAGAAGCGCTAGCTGCTTTTGACGACACCAAGCACTGACTTCAAAATATTATGTAAAAATTATGTAAATTATTACTTCCTTCTGTCAAAACTTCTACTCTGTATAGATATTTAACAGTGGTAGAGCCAAGCAGTTCGCTGCATGAAGGGGCTGGCTAGACTGGTGAAATACCACGACCTCCCAGAAGATCGACGTAAAGTAGCTCATGCCGCGTTTCGTTCGGTGAGAGAGGTAACCGAAGGCCCAACCCTTACTCCATCCTTGCCTATCCTACTCCCTTAAAGGTCGGCAACGTAACGGTAACACTTCATATGTTGCTGGTGTCCATGGGCGGCGCAGGTTGCTTACCATCAGGTGACGGGCTTGCTCGTTTGCCCTCTTATTCCATAAATATATAAATAAATTTAGCCATATTAGGTGACCTAATTTTTTTATCCAATGTCCCCACTCCTATCACATGCCAAAACTCCGCTGTCTTAGCTTTTATGTTTTGTATGCATACATATGATTACCCATTTTTATTTTTGCAAAAAATAAACTTAAATTAATTTCCGCTAGTAGCAACCAAAACTATTCTTATTCTATTAACCAGAACTATTCTTGCCAAAATATTTGGCTATGGTTTTTTAACCGGCCGCCTGCCTGACGTTAACTCATCTTGGGAATATTTTCGTTGGTGGTTTATCCTCCACTAGGAGTAAAATGCATTAATAGAAGATGAAAACCGCTAATTTTTGATTGCGGTGCTAGTTCATTTTCCTGTCAATCTTGGTCGCTAGGTTGCTATGTTCAACACCAGCACATACAATTTAGAACGAAGTAAGGGCAGGAAACTGATGATAGAACGATAAAAAATTAATGACATTATATAGTCAGCACTTAGTTGTTTTGATAATTCAATCTCACCCCTTTTGGATTTAGAATCAGGTCGCGCGTTCTCCTGATGATCGAAACGAAAAAGAAGAGAATTTAAAAAGAAACATTTTTCGGAGTCTCTTTTTTGTCCTCTTGTAGTCTTCATATCGTTTTGGTGGTCGACATGGTGTGATTTAATCTTGGTATACACTGATGACTTTTCTGAACTTGATAAATATGTATTATGACAACACAACAACAAATTTCGATGTATGGGAATATTCCGACATCAATTCCATTTGTTACTTATACAAAACCTATTAAATTTTCCAAAACTGCGTTACCTTTTTAATGTCTGTGCTATCATTGTTGTACAAAACCACGTAATATGTTACATCTTTGTCTTCCATTAGTTTTATATAGTTAAAGTGTTAACGACGTAGACAGTAAAAGCATGTGTGTACATTATTAATGTTTAAGTGCAATAAAAGTGTTAATATTAAAGAATCCGTCTTAAATTAGTTACTTAACACACCAGCACGTTCATGTTTGCCTATCAAAGTTATAATGACTTACAATGTTTCCTTATTTGTCGGGGGGTGTGGGGTGGGGTTACGTGACTTGTTATTTCATAACATAACTTAAATAAGTACAAGAAGTTAACTGCAAATGGAATGGCTGCAATTTAAAATTCGTTTTTGACATAAGTTTTTCTTTTTTTTTTAACTTGTCTGTCGCAAATGATTTGTGTAGTCCAATTTAAAGTTTGGTTATTACTTTATTGTTGATATAATCTAAGAATAAAGAAGTTATTCTGGCCGTTGTACGTAGCAGTTAGTTAAACTGGCGGCTAACAAAGACTAACAGTTTTGATTGCATACAGACATACATAAATTCACGGTAAATTCACTGCGGCGTAGGTGTAGAGAAACTAGCGCCATAACATACGATCTAAGCCAGACTACACGTATTGGCGTGATAAAAATAAATGTCATAATGGTCTATTTATAAATAAACTGCATATATTCAGTTCAATTTTGAATCAGGTATCAAACAATGGATGATGCAAGACTGACTAAGCAGACATACAATACAAAAGCATATGGATGTACGACTCGAGGACGGCTGCGACACACCTTCCAAAACCAAATAGAACATATTCTGGAGGAAGATGATATTAGGAGCCTCAAAAATCGACGCAAGTTCATCGAAAGAATTTTCGAAGAATCGAAGAAGCGGGTGAGGCACGTAACAATCATGCCTTTTAGCGCTATGTTTTCTCTGCCTACCCGCAAGAAGTTAGGCGTCAAGTAATGTATGTACTGCATTCATTTTTTGGCGTACGAAGAAAATATAAAGACAAGTTGAAAATATTTAAAAAATATATTTGTAAGGTCACACGGTCCAACACAGTATTTGAATTTCTTTAAAGTTACGAGTATGTCTGCTGTTACTTAGAGTTTATTAGATTAGAAAATAAAAGCACCATACGAGCAAACACATTTTGTTGGTTGATTGATTGATAATTTCTTGCTGTTTATTTTTTATCATATCACCCTTTTTTCAAGCTAACAAATAACATATTATTTATTTTATTTAATCACATCGATATTTTAAATATCAATTTCAATCGAATGAAAAACACACTTTATTTAATTACATCTAACCAACTGTATATCCAGAGTTAGACGATCAATAAGACTAAACCGTCGTATTTAACTGAGAGATATTGCCCACCATAAATTTACTTAGTTGTAGATCGTAAAGTTTTTACATCCCCCACGAGCAACGGTGCTACAATGTTAATGAGTTCGGGAACTCTTTTGGTCTTAAATCTCCACCGCTCTTGCGGTGAGGCGTAACATAATATGGGCATGTCTTTATTTGACAGTTATGGGATTTAAGGTCTATATTCTTAGGTGTCGGTGGTCTAGTGGTCGAGCCCCTGCTTCTGAATCAAGAAGTCGCGGATTCGAATCCTGGCTCACACCAATGATTTTTCGAAGTTAATATCGTAAGTTATGTGTGATACATATTGATGACTGAAAGCTTTGTGCCCGCTGTATAGGTTCGCTAACTATTCCATTTAGGACGTAAACATATCGACGAGTCGAGGTTTAACAGCCGCTATCTACACCTTTGGGTAAGAAAAAGCGTTAAGTTATGTTATGTTTTGTATATATTTTTTTAATTAGCAATAAACTTAGATATTTTTAGGTATAATTATCTCATATCTTATATTATTATATTATATTCACCTTCGTGTATAAAACGAATGAATTAAAAAACAATCTGTTTCATTACAAATTTACGTTCAGATATTGCATTTACAGAATAGACAAGGAGCCTGGTGACATATCAGTCACTGAAGTTCATTGAAAATGACTTGTGAAGTCATAGAGTTAAATAAATAAAAAATTCTTGAATAAATATTAATGAATCGAGCGCTTTCTTATACCGAAATTTTAGTCGTATTGATTTGTCAGTACTGTCGTGAACCCGTATCAATTACGGGTCCATCAATCACTATAAAAGGAACTGATTCCTTCGTAAAGTGTTCCAGAAAAAAAGGCGATGTGCTATTTTTTATAACAAACTTTTAACAAAGCCCTAATTACGTACTGACTGCTGTCACAATCGGTTTTAATACCTGATGTTATTCTATTATAATAAATAATTTTAGAAATTTGCTTAACTAGTTTTATGTGTACCTATAAATATCGCTTAAATTTTATAATACAAAAGACAGACCAAAAATGCCCAAAACTAACGTACCTGTATGAAAGCGATAAATTATCGTGAAGAAAGCGCCAAAATTTGTCACAGAATCGTTGCAAATAGAAAGAAGCAGACTCTGCCTACCCCTATAGGTAAAAATTGTTATCATTAATGTAAAAACATTTAACAATCCGATTTAAATTTCATGATTTCTCTCTGTTATTGTATAGATTCATTTCGTGTTTGAAAAGTCCCTGTTATATTATTTATGGCGTAAGCGTAACAAGTGCGAAGGTACAGTTATACAATTCCCGACTCACATCTCAAGGTAACATTATAATTCAAAATTCATCCTAAGTCGCACTGGCAATGAATACGTAATATGTGGAAGTCACATCCAAGTTTTCTTTTTAAAGAAATATTCCACTGCAAAGGTTTTCTTTACGACCGAAACTTTTCTACTTTGTCCGGTCCTGTGCATTCTTGGCTGTGGATGCTACACTTTTATAACTTAATGCTTTATGTTCCTCAATTTTAAATTCTGTATGTTTTCAACTTAAGAAATATTTTCTTGTATGGTAAATACCGCTTTGCAGATAAGTGCCACACCTGTCTATTCCTGTGACTTGTGAAATTGATGAAGACTACATGTTGAACTATTTAAGTCATGATAGCCTGTTGGTTTAGTACTTCGGTTTCAGTACTATCTTGTTTATTAGAAAGTAACTATGAAAGGTTTCAAAGTTGATGAAGAATTCGTATCATATGGCACTCTTTTATCTTTCCTTTTACCTCGCAATTGACAATCAAAATTATACACTTAGTAATTCAATCACACATTCATTAATTCAATTCCAACAACACCACATTTTAATTTGATAATAATTAGTCCAGTCACGACCCTATAGTTAGATTGACGCACTGTTTCCACAGGGAATTGTGTCCGTTATTCGCGATAAAAAATAAAGAGAGAATCGAATGTATTAGTGACTTACAATGTTGTCTTCTGTAACTCCCGATAATGGTTATAAGTTTGAATGTTCTACGGTTCTATCGTCAAAGTCTAAAATCGTCTATTTCTTTAATTGCAGATTCTTATACCAAGATTAATGTTGATTTGCCTAGTATTTAAACAAATTATATCAATGTCTTATATAAAACGTATCACGGGACTGATACGTAATCACGCTTTAGGTATGTAATTCATGTAGTTGTGATCTGAGACTATAGATGGTCCGGGATGTATCGTTACATTTGAGGTAGTTATTTTATGCTGATCGTGTATAATCTTTTTCAATAGATCTCAGATGACTAACAAATCAAATCAAGGATGAGCTGTCGCAATTTAATTGACTAAGCTGAAGACCGAAAATAGAAGTGTCATTTCTTTTAAGGCTGAGATCTTGAGAGAGGTTCAAAAGTTCTGTGGCAACTATACAAATCTTCATATATTTTCGTTGTCGGCTTGGCTCAAGATCCCATATCCAAATCTACCCAAAGAACAGGATGGCACTGGGTGACCAGCCAATTACTACCGGGCTGCTGACGGCAGGCGGCAAGCTGGTTCTTACAGCCTTTCAGAGGCTCTTCAACTCTATGCGTGGACCAGGAGCGTAGTGGTGCTGTTTGTTTTAAGAAGGGTGACAGGACCGCTTAAAGAACTATAGGTCTATATCTCTCTGTTGAGCCATGTCTACAAACTGTTCTCCAGAGTCACTATAAATCGACTCTGGCGCAATCTTGATGACCTCTTGTCTCCCGAATAAGCCGGATTCCGAAGAGGCTTTAGTAGCATAGACCACATCTACACTGTACGCCAAATAATAGAGAAGGCTGAGGAATATATTTGACTTCTATGCTTGGCGTTTGTGAACTATGAGAAAGCCTTTGATTCCGTCGAGACTTGGGCAGTCTCTCCAGCGATACCAAATGGACTATCGATACATCTATCTGTCTCGTCATCGATCTATTCCACTGCAAAAAGGTATCAGACAAGGAGACGTATATCTCCAAAGCTGTTCACCGCTGCATTGGAGGACGCCTTCGAGCTCCTAATTTGGACCGGGCTAGGCATCAACATTAACGGCAAATACCAATATATATATAATCAATAACCTTTGATTTGCCGATGATATAGTGTAATAAAATATTACTAGTGGATCCAGTGAACTTGGTTTCATCCCAGAAGCAATAAGAAGAAATAAAAATGGTCATTGTGGGTTATACCTAATAGGTAGACAGACATACACCATTGCGGATATTTTGGGAGAACTTTTGAAGGTGTGCACCTTCTGAATGTATTGCATGGCTTTGTTTTATCACTTAGGGTTTTAACCAGCGTTTGAAACCAGCATTATCACTTTTTCTTAAATAAAAGAAATAATAAATATATATCGTTTTATTAAATAAAAAATAAATGAATCATAGATACAAACCACCCCGTTGATGCTCTCTATCTATTAAAAATACCGTATCAAAATGCGTTGCGTAGTTTCAAAGATCTAAGCATATAAGGGGACATACAGTGGAAAGGGACTTTGTTTTATGCTATGCACCAATGGCTGAATATATATTTGTACTCGCTTCATATAGGAAGCTAGCATGGCTTTTCAATAATGAAGCCAAAACTACATGACTTACTTAAAATATAGTGAAAAGCAAATTGTTTATGTTAAATGATGACTTAAGAAGTCATCATTTAACATAAACATTTAAAGATTACACAAAAATATGGCAAGTATTTCTCGACGCAGTTCTGGCATAAAACACAAGCCACCGACAAAACATAAACTTCCTTCTTGTTCAGTAAGCTATAAAAGTTTTATCATTTCTAGTATATGTTTGCTTCGCTGAATATTTGTCATGGTATTCTAAGGCAGTGAATCGATAAGGATATCAAACATCGAGAGATGTTTTGTTACATATATCGATATTAGATACAACAAAGTAACTACGTGAAGTACTTATCTACTTGTATGATACGAATTGGGAATGTTTCTACTTACATATTACTTATTTATTTTCTTTACATTTTTAGGTAAAGGTTTATGCATGTAACTTTATGTACGACAAGCCGAATTTTTACGTCTTAAATGAAATAGATGTCGTTACCTATCTAGTATCCTATCAGCAATTGTCATATGAAGAAATCATCGGTGTAAACCAGGATTTGATACCATGACTTCTTGATTCAGAAATTCCCGCGTGCTCAAGCTCCATACAACAGAGACGACTGACCCGGGTATATTAGACTCGATAGTATACTTCTACCTTACTTAAATTGAGATTCTTTTAGAGATTGATTGTCTGAGATTTATTGTCTGTACATACTCGTATTAAAATGGCTACGTTAGCGATACACTTTATGACATGATCTTAATGATCGCATATTAAATTTGCTTTTAGTAATATATGAAAATAAAAATGACATGAAAATAGGTACCATTATATTTTTTCCATTTTATTTCTTTCACCAACAAGACTAGATCAAAGTCTCAGTGGTACAGTGGTCAAGCATACGGCATCGGAATCCAGAGGTTGCGCGTTCGAATCCTGGCACACATCAATGACGTTTCAAAATAAATTTCGTAAGTTATGTGTGATAAATTTCGATGACTAAAAACTTTGTGCCTGGTATGGCAATAGGTTCGCCATCTATTCCATTTGGGATGTAAACATAACGGCGAGTCGAGGCTTAACAGCCACTGCCTATACTTTCGGGTAGAAAAGGTGTGAAATTATGTTATGTATGTTGATTCTCTGTCTAAGCAGATATACATCGTAAAACTGAAAGAATGCAAACATACATTAACATAACCTTGCCAATGTCAGCAGCGGCTGTTAAGCCTCGATTCGCCAGTTTTTTTACTTCCCCAATGGAATAGATGGTGAAACCTATTCTCATCATCGCACATAGCGGAAAGAATTCCGAGAAATAATTGGTGTAAGCCCGGAATCTAACCCATGACTTTTGAATGGTGTGGATCTAGACCACAGGACCACCAAGACTTCGAAAGCATGTAGTCATCAAACTTACAGTATTACTCCTGTAAGTCCAGTAACATAACCAAGTTAATTTTTTTCTTATCGGAAGGCGACGTATAAATCAATAACAACCAGGAAAAAAGAGTACAGAAGTTTTTCAGAGATGTGTCGTATGTCACTTACCACATATTGTCTACACTATAAAAGGCTTTTAATGAAGTTTAGTGATATGGTTGTAGAACTTATTTCTCTGAAACAACTCTTTTTTTATGGGATTAAAGGGCAAACGAGCAGCTGATGGTAAGGAACCAACGCCACCCATGGACACCAGCAATACATATAGTGTTACTGTTGCGTTGCCGACCTTTAAGGGATAGGGAATAGGAAAGGATGGGGAAGGGGGGTGGGCCTCCGGGTACCTCTCTCACCGAACGAAACGCGGCATTGGCCACTTTACGTCAATCTTCTGAGAGGTCGTGGTATTTCACCGGTCGAGCCGGCCCATTCATGCAGCGAACTGCTTGGCTCTACCACTGTTGAAACAGAGATTACACTTATTACAAATTATTATCCGCAGTAGCGTAACATGTAGATATCGTTTTTTAGTATTGGACCCAAGGTTTTCATTCCGATTATATCTACCTGTTCTTTCAGCGATGTGTATTCAATAACCAATGATGTGACGGAGAGGTTCACATCAGTTCCAATACTCACTTATAAATAACTATTTGACCCAGCGAACTTTGTTTGGCCTTAGAAGCAATAGGAAGAAATAAAAATAGTCATTGTAGTTTATCCCGAAGAGATAGACATACATTGTCCCGGACTTTTTGTAGACCTTTTGAATGTGTATAATAATGTAGTACATTGTTTTGATTCATCAGTTATGGTTCAGCCAGCATTTGCAATTAAATTTCTAAATCTCGATAGTTAACTTTTTTTTATTTAATACATTATACATAAATTATAGATACCAACTGCATGAAAATCTGCTGCGTAGTTTCAAACATCTAAGCATATAATGGAACAGACACCGGAGAGCGACTTTGTTTTATACTATGTAATGTTAATATGTACATTATGATTACGTAATTATGTTTGGGCAGTGTAAGTGGTCTTTTGATCAATATGGAAAGCTATATTTGCTTCTCGTGATTTTCACAAATAATTTAATTTATATCTCAGTAGCTATAAAATGGCTTTTGATCATTACCGTATTAGCTTACTCATTATTCATGACCAAGGAGGCGATCAATACATAAACGTCATATTATTATAAAATAGCATAAATTATTACAAATCATAGCACCAAAACATGTAATTGCGTAGAATGGTATCTTTTACCTTCTTGATATTATATATTTAGTCAAATTAAAAAGAAATATTTGCAAAAAGAATATCACAATTTTAGTAAGGGCTCTGAGCATAATACAATTTGTCATTTCCATTTTCTTTGATATTTTTATATGTTTACCAACATGGGACGCGATATTAAATAAGGCAAGGCTCGAAGTGAAAGGAATCTTGTTTCGTCAGCATTAGCATTAAGACAAATTGGAAAAAAGATTGTAGGCCGAAGAAATGATAGGATTTGGCTGTCTCTTTGAGTAATCACAAGCTCCCTTTTATTTCCCTTTCCAGTATTACTTTCATTACTTCATTAGGATTAGTGAAAATGTGAACTCTTTTTAAGCAAACATTGCCAACACACTTTAAAATTCGTTCCAGATTGTTAATATTCCTTTTTTTACCAATTAATCTATTAGATCCTTTTCTAATGATTTTATGTCTTTATTAGCGCAAGAACAGTTTTTAGACACATATTCCATGACCAAGTAGAACGTGTGCATGAAAAGAGTTATGAAAGTCAACGAAGTGAGTGAGGTGTGTAATAATCGTGCCTTATGGCGCTCCGTTCTCGCTACCCACCCCGCAAGGGATTTGGCGTGAAGTTATTTTATGTTATGTTTTTAACAGATTTTAGATTTTTGTATGGGTACCCGACCGTACTCACATAATGCGAAAACTTTTGTGAAGATTTTGACACAAATTATATCGGTCTATCACTGTCTGAGAACAAAACTGTGAAAAACGACTATTCCAGAACTAAATTTAAATAATCTAAACGTTAATCTTGAAATTCACTTCCGTGCAAAACGAAATATTTTCTCTACTGTTACAAAACTTTATTAACAACTGAACTAAAGCAGTACAAACGGAACACAAGAAACCTTATATAGGTGACGGGGACAGAGGAACAGACGTAGGTAACACAAACAGAGGCGTTGCTGTGCCACATAAAGAGCTAGAACACAATACAATTTCTGCCTCGGACGCCTTTGTACAATGGCCGTCGTCCTTTTCAGGTCACTTCCAGTCGTAACATGTTCAACAAATAATTTAACTCGTGTATTCTATAAAAAAAAAATGAAAAAACCGTTTGTTACCGATGATGTTTTATAAAACATGTTCTAATGGTCGACTTTTGATTCTTTCTTTGTGTGGATTATTATGGTTATTTGTTTTTTTTTTCTGATGTTTGCTAACAACCTATGAGCTTTGTGTTTTGGTTTATGTTTTTATTAACTTTATTGTACTTATATTTAACGTCATATTTAAAATTGATATCAGTAGCAGTTTTTTTTTTCACGTTGAAGTGGAGGTGGGCAGGCCACATCACTCGAAAAACTGACGACCGCTGGGAAAAAAAGGTTCTTGATTGGCGACCACGGATCAATAAGCGTAGCGTAGGCCGTACCCCCACTAGATGGAGAGACGACCTAACAAAAACAGCTGGAAGTCGTTGGATGCAGCTGACACTGGGGAGGCCTACTTTCAGCAGTGGACTAATCTGGGCTCATGATTTTTTTCATATTATGTTCGCCAGGTCAACCCATTTATAATAAATAAATAATAAATAAGTCTTTATTAACAATCAATACATATAACAATAGGTAGTTATGTAAGATTCTATCAGACACCAGTGACATTTCTTTCCATACGGTGCTGGCAAGTTTCTAGTGTTCTGACATTTTTTTTTTGTCCAATTTCACGTCTGACATCCGTAAGTCATGCTTGGTAGGATGCATGTATTAAACACTTTCTTCTTCACTTCTAATGGTATCTATGTGTTTTTCATTACGTCTTTAAGACGTAAAATAAATATTTGAAAAGTGAGGTACAAAGTTTAGAAGGTAAAATACTTAGAAAATAGAAATAGGAAAAACAATTTGTTACTACATCGTATAAAGGAAACAGAAAAGAACTACCGAGAATTAATCAACCTAATTAAGGAAGCACTAAAAAACATAAATAAAGATATTGATATATATGAAATAAACAACGACCATAGACTAGGCAATAGACAAGGAGATAGCAGAGTGAGGCCAATACTTATATCTTTAATATCATTCCAAAAGAAATTGTCAGTACTGAAAAATAAAATGAAAATGCCAAAACAAACTTATATACATACATACATAACTTCACGCCAAATCCCCTTGCGGGGTAGGCAGAGAGAACAGAGCGCCATAGGGCACAATTCTTACACACCTCACTCGCTTCGTTGACTTTCATAACTCTTTTCATGCACGCGCGTCGGTTTTTGAGGCTCTTAACATCACCTTCCTCCAGAACACGTTCTATTTGGTCTTGGAATGTGTGTCTTGGCCGTCCTCGACTCCTACATCCGTCCGCTTTTGCATTGTATATCTGTATTAGTCAGTCTTGCGTCAACCATTCTTTCTACATGTCCGAACCATCGGAGCATGCCCTTTCTTTCTTTTACACCGACACTCTCTTTCAAACCAACTTTCTTCCTTACAACCTTGTTTTCTACGCGGTCAGCGAGAGCCACTCCGCAGATTTTGCGTAGAGCCCTCATTTCTACCGCGTTTATTCTACTTTCATGCACACTCCGCCATACCCAGCTCTCGCTTCCATAAGTTAGCGTTGGGATCAGGACTGCATTGTGGATTGCTAACTGGGCCTTTCTGCTAATATTTTTTGCGCCCAGGAATCTGCCCAACACTCCATTTACGCTATTTCCTATCGCCACTCGTCTTTCTACATCCGCGGTGTACCTTCCATCTCTGCTAAAAGCGCATCCAAGATATACAATTTTATTCACCTGTTCCAGCACTACATCATCAACCATTATCCTTGCATCTGTTCTGGATTCCTCCCTTTTAAACACCATGACTTTCGTTTTCGTCTCATTCAACTGCAAGCCTTTACTCATGCAATCATCTTTCATAGTAGTGACTAGTGTTTGCAGGTCCGACGGCGATTCGGCTAGAAGCACGGCGTCATCTCCGTAAAGCAGGCAGCTCACAACTAGGTCACCCATTCGCATCCCTACATCCATCGATCTCATTCTCTGGAGTCAACTGTCCAGGTACAGGTTGAACAGTCGAGCGGACAGCACGCAACCCTGTCTGACGCCGATATTGACGTCAAACCAGGGGGACAAGCTGCCGTCAACACGCACACACGCTGTGCAGCCCTCATAAGTGGACTGCACAGCGCGCAGCAGTGCTCCGCTCACCCCGTAGCCCGGGAGTATTTCCCACAGATCCTTTCGGAACACTCTGTCAAACGCTTTTTCCAGATCCACAAAACCGCAGAAAACCTTCCGGTTAACAGCCAGTTGTTTCTCCACGATGTTGCGGAGAGAAAAAATCTGATCCATGCACCCTCGTCCGCTTCTAAAACCACCCTGAGCCTCCCACAACACTCCATCAGATATCACCCTCATTCTCCTTTCAATAATTTTCCCATACACTTTTGCTGCTAAACTGATCAAACTGATGGCCCAGTAACTGGCGCACTGCATACGTGATCCCTTACCTTTATACAAGGGCACGATGACAGCGCGCCTCCAGTCCATGGGAACCTTACCCGACCTCCAGCACAGATTGCTCAAGGTCAGGAAAGCGCCCCGGACACAAGTTCCACCGTGTTTGATCATTTCAGCAGACATCATATCAATTCCAGCTGCCTTACCATTTTTCATACTTCGTATCGACCATTCAATCTCTTCCATAGTAATGTCCTCATCAGATGTTGGCGCAGCGGTGTCAGCCGTAGGCTCACTCGCGGCGCCCACATCCGGAACATACTCGTACATTTCCCCAAAATACTCACTCCACCTGCCCAATACATCGCTTGGGTTTGCAAGAATGTCACCAAACTTAGACATAATTTTGTCCAATCTGGATGTTGACGAAGAACCCCGAGACTTTCTAACTTCCCTCCAGAAGAGTTTGTTATTCGCCTCGAAGTTCTCCGTCAACCTCACTTCCTCATTCGCAACAAGTCTTTCACGCTTCTCTTTCACTAAGGCTTTGGTAACATTCCTGCAGCGGCGGTAGCTCTCATACTTTTTCTCTGTCATACTATCATTCTGGTTCAAACTTGAGACATAATCCAACCATGCTTTTTTCTTTCTTTTGACGCTGGATTTCACATCCGCGTCCCACCAGGCGTCACCTCTCGGAATCTTATGACTCTTTGCACTACCACATACTTCTTTTGCACTATTCACTATACTTTCTTTCATTCTTTCCCAGCATTCTTCAACACCTAGGTCAGAAAGACTCGTCTCATTGAGTCTTTTACTGACTAGGCCTACATACTTACTCCGTACACTTTCATCTTCTAATTTCTCACATTTTATCCTTTCAAGCTCTCCGAAATGGGTACGCACTCGCCAGTGTCTCCACTTCTTGAAAAGGCCCACGAAACGGCTTACCACCAGGTAGTGGTCCGTATCAAGAGTGGGGCCTCTGTAGGCTCTTGTATCCCTGAGAGTATTTCGGAGACGACTATCTATCAAAATCAAATCTATCATACTCTTTTGCTCATTCCGTCTCCACGTATACGTGTGAATATCTTTATGACGGAATAATGTGTTAGACACAAGGAGGTTCCGTTCCAGGCATACGTCCAATATCGGCTTACCAGCATCAGTCACTCTCTTGTCACCATTCGGACCAAGCACAGCCTCCAGTCCGTCTCGCTTGGTTCCGACCCACCCATTAAGATCACCACACAGAATTATCCTTTCATTTCCCTCAACTAGATCCAGAATATCCCTAACAGTTTCCCAAAACTCCTCGAGTTCGCGGGGATCCGCGGAGCTAACGGGAGCATAAGCTGCGACCAGGAAAACTCGCGTGATCCCCAGTTTTATTCGAACCCAGAGATGTCTTGGGCCTACCAACTCATAATCTTTCACTCCGGAAGCAAAGCGGGACGAGAGAACGACTCCAACACCCCCACTGGCACGGACGTCCGGGTCCACTCCGGACCATAGGGCTACTATGCCACCGGGTACTCCGTCTCTCTCCCCCTCCGCTTTGTCTCCGTCAAACATAAGGCATCCAGGCATCTCTCATTCAATACATCCATCATCTCATTCATCTTTCTTGCCATGCTACCTCTAACATTCCACGTGCCTATACGACACTCCCCTCTCCTCGTCCCGCCAGGGTTGGCGCTGCGTGGGTAGCGGCCCCCTTCGCCGCATGCGCATGCAGCCGCACCGACGGGGGCTAATCGGTGCCCGTCGCTTCCGGGGCACGCCCTAGTAGCCCGTCCGGCTGAGTTTGCTTTGGTCAAGATTGCGTCCCACTGGGACGGCAGGGATCGCGACGTGCACGCTCTTGACATGACCCCCTAAGTCCATCATTCTTCCCCAGTGGCTAAAATGGCGAAAAATGTTATAGCACCCACTAAACTACATAAAACTAATGCTTTTGAATATATGCGAGCAAGATCAGCGTCTTTGTCTGAAAAACCATCCCAACAAAATAATGCATAGGAAATATTAGACACCGGTAATGGAAACAAAACAAACTGTATAAGCAAGAACAAAGGAAAAAACGTGGAAAACCCCAATACGGTTGGTCACCGCGGGGTTATTGACCAAACCCCCCAAAATACCACACTGGATAATAACAAAATTGCTACCAAAAACCAAAGACTTCACATTGCAACTTTGAATACAAGGTCATTAAAGTCAAAAGAATGTTTGATAGAACTAGAAAATGCGCTACACAATATTAACTGGGATATACTTAATATTAGTGATGTACGAAGATCAGAAGAAAATATTGAAGAGCATAAGGAATACATAATGTACTATAAAAATGAAATACCAGGGATATATGGCGTAGGTTATTTGTCAAAAAATAACTAAAAAAGTAATAAAATATGGGAAGCCCTCGCCGCTCAACGGATCCACAGCAAATACATTAATATAATAAGACTCATACATAAAATACTCATATATAAAAATTTGACAGCTAAAATACGTACAGAAGTGATAAGAGAATGTTTCCCCATTAGGAAGGGAGTTCGACAGGGAGATCCCATAACACCCAAATTGTTCTTGGCAACCCTAGAACATATATTTCGACAACTAGAATGGAATGAATATGGCATAAATGTTAATGGAGTATTACTAAGTCACATAGGATTCACCGATGACCTGGTATTAATATGTGGTGATCCAAACACTATGAAAGTCATGATTGAACAATTGATAAACGCAAGCGTAAACGTAGGATTATCAATAACTTACAGTAAAACAAAGTTGATGACAAACTACTACAAAACTCCAATAAAACCAAAAAAATCTGCTGAATTAGAATATGTAACCGAATATACGTACTTAGGCCAAATAATATCTCCAATAGACATGACAAATAAAGAAATTCAAAATAGAATAAATCTAGGATGGAAGAGATACTGGGCTCTTAAAGACGTAACCCGTTTATACAAGTGGTTAAATTTAATCATGAATCTCAACTCTCACCAGACTGTTGGTAATATATTAATAAGGTGTTTGCAATAATAGTTGGAAAAAGATGTTATTTTTTTTATGTCAAGGTCATTGAAATATTTTAAAAAGAAAATTTCTCATTTACTTAATGATTTTAGAGAAAGAAAAATAATGAATTGAGAATTGAATCACAGTTACGTTGCCGCCCTTTAAGGCAAAAAAGGGAGGTGTTTGGGGAAGGAAAAGGAAAATTGGTGGACCTTTAGATATCTCTCGCACTGAACAAAATGCTGATTGAGTATCCCTCCAGCAATTTTCTTAGAAGTCCTGGTATTTCGTCAGTCGATTGACTATGCCCGTTCTGGCAGCTAGAGGCGTTGCTTTATCACTGCTCAATGTGAATTATTAGCTTTTACTATCTTTTATCAGACATATAATGCTATCATAAAAAAACTGAACTTAACCATCATAAATGATCATGAGGAAATATTACATCTTTTTACACACAACTATACTATTTATTATTAGAAATAATCTTAACAGTGTTTATAGCTGATGATGTTGTAAATAAAATATATATAAAGTAACGAGCTTGGACATAAAATTATATTGAACCATATAATATTAAGAACGTTTCGTGCTTATCGATATACGCAATAACTTGCTTTAATATTTGGAATCCCCGAAACATACTTTTTATATATGAAGATTGAACTTATCTTTTAAAACAAAGTGGGACCAAGTGCAAATATTTATGATTAGTCCTTTTTTTATTGTAAGTATATAATTCTGAGTTCAATTCCGGACTCACACCAATGACTTTACGAATTTTTTTTTCGGAATTTACATACGTTTGATAAATATCGATAACTAAAAACTTTGAATCCGGTTGCTGGCAATAAGTTCGCCACCATTTGGGACGTCAACGACGACTATTATATACTATATATATATATATATACTAAAATAACCCAAATGTTTGTTACATGGACAAACATGATTGACTTTCTATTAGTAACGAACGAAATTAAAAAAAAGCGAGAAAGAGAAGTAAAATAATGTAGTCCTTAGTAGTTGCAATGTCACTAGTAATGATGTTGGAAGACTCAGCTAATTGAAACTGAAACAGTGTAAGTCATTAACTACTATTATTAAGTATTCGCAAGAAAGGAATGGGAATACAAAACGAGGAGCGCATATTATACTCGCTGTATACTTTTGTATTGGTATAGAAATAGTTTAAATATCAAAATAAATTACATGGCATCATCCCGTATGCTTTTAAACTTTAAAATAAATGAGAACGTTTTGTCATTATAAACTATTTATGTAGAGTTTTATTTTTGATCTAGATTAAAACTGACTTCAATAAAAATACAAAATTAACATAAAATAAAAACAACAAAGGGAGTTTTTAATTGTGATTCCTTTGTCTCTTATATTTTTTTATAACTTCAAGCATCTTTTACCAAAAACTAAGTAGTGTTTATTATGGAAATAAATAATAAATATAATATATTATGCTCATATAATATCAATATGGGTTGATCGCTACTTTGAAGAAAAAACGAAGTTATAAATTTTGAAAAGTTTGAGAAATCATTTATTCATCACAGGATGAATAAATGATTATATAATTTATATTATAATTTGGTCAGAGCGTTTGAAAAGATTGTAATGGTTATTTTTCTTTCACAGATGTGACTGCTTGCACTTTGTGTTGACAACATTGGCTTCAGAAAGAAAAAAAGATCGATTTTAGAATGAACGTACTGAAAAACGATGCCGGTTAAAAGCCCGAATGTAACTCTTGAAACGATGAGTGTGAAGCATTTTCAGTGAGGAATTGTGTAAAATAGAAAAGAAGGATGTCGGTAGAAGCCAGCGTTGGTTAAAAAACAACGAAAAATGGCCTTCAAAGGATTCTGCGGCGAAGTGATCGGCTTTTTTCTGGCTGTATCTTTTTGCATTATCTGTCCGGAATATGGTGAGTACAGTTACTTGTATTTAAAATACGTATTTTTTTCGATTCTGTTTGTAATTGTTGGTTCTTTTTTCACATTCAGTTAAGTTGAAAACATTATGGTTTTGTTGCAAGCTTTGATTAGCTTCACATGTATTTCGGGGTGATTATTAATGAATCGTATATAATTCTGTTGAAGCTTTGCAAACATAATGTGTATCTATAATTACCAAGAGGAACCTCCTCACACTAAAACTACATAAATTTCTATTTTTTATATACATCACAAGGCGCGTCAGAATGTCTATATAAATTAAGTAAAACATACACAAAATCATCCTATGAGATTTATAGCTTAGCTGTAGTGTTAGTTCATCTATGATATACATTTGAAAGTGCAACCTTTTTTCTTTTTCTTCGCGGGTAGTTGTAACTGGAAGTAATAAAAATTTTAGTCTTGTATATTTTAATTGAATTTTATTGTTTAAAGTTGCTTTATAACATCTTTTATGCTATACATAGCTAATTAACACTTTAGTACCTGCCAGTATTATATTAGTTTCTGTAAATAGTACCTATTTGGAGTTATGGAATCAACCCAAGAATCACTGTGTAGCCTTACCGAGATGTTCCAGAAGCGAATGGCTGTCTTTGAATCTCAGCTAACAAAGGTACAGGGAGTGCATACAGTGACCAGTTTAGCAGAAGAGTATGCAGCATTTAAAAAGTTCATACTAGATACTATGAGTGGCCTCCAGCAGCAAATCGAGCATCTGGCACACACTGTCGATAACCTTGAGATGAGAGGGCGTAGAAAGATGCTGTTATTCCACGGTATCCCAGAGGATAGTAAGGAAGACACACCCGAGAAGCTAGTTTCCAGTGTGCAAAAATTCATCAAGCCTCTCAACTTTGCTCTCACTGACATAAAACGGTGTCACAGAATGGGGCGCTCCACTTCTGAACAAAAACCTAGGCCCATCATTGTGAAATGTGAGACCACAACAATACGTGACACCTTATGGTTTTCGAAAACCAAACTTAAGGGATCTGGCATTACTATGTCAGAGTTCTTAACCAAACAGCGCCATGATACTTTCATGGCAGCCCGGCTAAGATTTGGTGTTTCTCAATGCTGGACAAAAGAAGGAGTTGTTCACATACTCACTCCGGACGGTGTAAGGCATAAAGTCACCAAACTCTCTGAACTCCAAGGTGTGGTAGTCAAAGAAAAGCCTACTAGCACCGCCAGAACGACATCTAAACAAAAGCGGACTGCCACTCACAGTAAAAAATAGCTTTTGTAACAATTCAGTGTCAGTAGAAGACCTTCTCTGAGTGGGTGGATGCATGCATCTTACTCTTGTTTGCACAGTTGGCTGATCTATACATAATTTGAGAATGTGAATACAGTTTGTTTAATTTTGGGCAGTAATTGTAAGTCTATAGCACTGTTCACTCAGTAAATAACTTTTTTTCTGTAATTATGAAACATCTAAATAACTAACATTATCACTTATACTAACTCAAGATTAATATTTTTATCTCATCACTTAATAGTTGTTTTTAATGTAATGGTAGATTAATAATGTAACTATAAATTATTGCCTAAATGATTATATTCCTAAAATTTTTGTTTACATTTCATAAATGTACCTGTGTCATATGATGACATGACACGAACAAGCTATTTGTTGTCAGTTGTCACAGTTTAATTTAATATATATTTTTTTTAAATTTCATGACCTGGTATCAAAGACCTTAAGTCAAAATAATTAATATAGTGGACTCATCTTACAGAGTAAGCTAACTGTTCTTTTTTTAAGCTCAGCGTACCTGACTTTTGGCCATTGGTGTGGCTCATTGATTTGTTTTTATAATTAATATTTTTCTTTTTTTTGTTGTTTTTGTATGTACTAAATAGTTAAACTATGTATTATCAAACCAATAACTGGCAGATGGTACTAAATAATAATAAAAAGCAAACGTACTTCCCTAATTTGCTGAACGCATAGAGATTTTTGCATATATTTATTTATTATTGTACTCGTATTCATCCATAATATATATATATTATATATTTATTATTATATATCATTATTATTATTTAATTATATATTTATTAATATTATACCAATGATTGATTTTGAAAATCTTAGTGACGATGATAGTTTTCACTCAGTAGATAGCAATGATAGCTTTGTCAGTGTACCTTCGTTGAACGATACACTCGTGTCACAATTTGCTGATGTTCCAAGTAACTTTAATGTTGTTCACATTAATGCTCAGAGTATTCCTGCCCATTTCACTGATATGCTGGTAAGTTTTGACTGTAAGAATATCCACGCTATCCTGGTTTCAGAATCATGGCTGAAACCATGTCTGTCTTCAACTTCTTACACTCTCCCCGGTTTTGTACTTATCAGGAACGATCGTGCTGTGGCTCGGGGTGGTGGAGTTGCAATATACTTACGCTCACATATTCCATACGCTATTGTAGATGTCTCCCCACAACCACCATCACCCAATGCCGGCGAGCACCTATTTCTGGAAGTGGAACTTCGCCACAGTAAAATCTTACTTGGTGTCTACTACTGCCCCTCCCTTCACATAAACTTTTTTTCATCTTTCGAACAGCTTTTACTAACTCTTACTCCCTCTTACAGTCAAACTATTATAATGGGTGACTTTAACACCTGTCTCTTAAAAAAAGATTCTCGTTCTTCCTCTCTTATCTCAATTGCGAACTCAACCAACCTCAATATTTTAGGTCTAAACGCTACTCATCATCCTGCTAACCTTACTCCTTCACTCTTAGATCTTATATTTGTTTCTTCTCTAGAAAGAGCAGTTCTGCATGGCCAGTGCCCAGCAGACAGCTTTTCATCTCATGACCTCATTTTTCTTTCCTACAAAATTCGCCCACCCAAAGCTAAATCAAGAATTCTTGTGCAGCGCAGTTTTGGTGATATGGATCTTGATAGTCTGCAGATGGATGCAGAAGCTCTAGACTGGAGTCAAATTATTTCTTTAAACACCGTTGACGAAAAGGTTAAACTATTTACAGAGATGATCAATAATCTATACGATAAACATGCACCAATAAAAGCTATTAAAGTGCGCCACCTTCCATCCCCGTGGCTCACTGATGAAATTAAGCAGCTTATAAAGAAAAAGGCAGCTGCAAAGACCAGATTAAAAATGAAACCAACGGACACGAATCGGAACAAATATGTACAAATTCGGAATCACTGCAACAAGGTGTGTAGGAATGCACAGCGCCAACACATTCATAAATCCGTACAAAACGGTGACCCTGCAAAGGTTTGGAAGTTTCTTAAATCTTTAGGAGTTGGCAAACAGCGTCAAATAACAAATCCTTCTGCTCTAGATATTAAAGCTCTTAATACTCATTTCTGCTCTTCGTCTAACTTTGATAAGACAACTAAAGCCAATACATTACATTATCTTTCAACATTACCAACTCCTGATTACCCTCCATTTCTGTTCCGTCAATTTACTACTAGTGATGTTGAGAAAAGTATCCGCTCTATTGTTTCCAACGCCATTGGGACTGATAATATCAGCCGTAATATGATCCTTCCTATCATCGACGAAGTCCTACCCATAATATGTCATATCCTTAATTATTCCGCTTCCAATGGTGTCTTTCCATCATCATGGAAGGATGCTCAAGTGATACCACTACCTAAGGTCCCAAAACCCATATCCTTCTCCGAATATCGCCCTATATCCATCCTTCCATTCCTATCAAAAGTACTTGAACGCCTTGTCCATGATCAATTAAATTCATTCCTCAACTCCAACAACCTACTTAACCCATTTCAATCTGGTTTCCGTCCCGGTCATAGTACCACTACCACTCTTGTCAATATTACGGATGATATAAGGTCAGGCATGGAAAATGGAAAGCTCACCGTTCTCTGCTTATTAGATTTCAGCAACGCTTTTAACACGGTTGACTTCGATGTGCTGCTTTCTATATTAGGTTATCTCAACATATCTCCTGGAGTAATTGACTGGTTTCGTAGTTACCTGTTCGGTCGGCGACAGCGAATCCGTCTGGATGACACCTATTCTCCTTGGTCCAACATCACTGTCGGTGTACCACAGGGTGGCGTTTTATCCCCGTTGCTATTCTCTGTATTTATAAATTCTATCTCCAACAAATTGTTTTCTTCCTACCACCTTTATGCAGATGATTTGCAAATTTATACGCAAGAAGCACTGATGGATTTACCCAAAGCCATATCTGCTATTAATACCGATTTATCAAAGATTGCGAAATGGGCCCAAAGATATGGTATCTTGGTAAATCCACGAAAAACTCAGGCTATTTTGATTGGTAGCTCTCGACAACTGGCCAAAGTTGATATTGTAACATTGCCTAAGGTTATATTCAATGGCAGCACGATCCCTTACAGCGAAAAAGTCAAAAATCTCGGAATTTATATGGATAGTACACTTTCATGGTCGGCACAGATAGAAAATGTCAGTCGCAAGGTGTTTGGCTCTGCAGGATCCCTAAGAAGACTACGCAACCTTCTACCCGTTACCACCAAGACTGCGCTTGCACAATCTATTCTACTTCCTATTCTTGATTATGCTGATACCAGCTACCTCGATCTCAATGAAAACCAACTTGACAAACTTGAGCGTCTTCAGAATCTCTGTATTAGGTTTATATTTGGTTTACGCAAATATGACCACATCACCGAATTTCGTAACACGCTTAAGTGGTTGCCCATTCGCCTTCGAAGGAATACTCATATTCTCTCGCTTCTGTATAGTACTCTTTTCAATCCTGCTACTCCTTACTATCTTAAAAAACGTTTCGCGTTTCTCCATGATACACATGCAAGATGCTTGAGATCATCAGCGAGCTTGACCCTGGAAATACCAGCGCATTCCACAAATTTTCTTGATAAATCTTTCGCCGTCCAGGCTGCACGATTGTGGAACGATTTGCCGCAGTATATTCGTCACGCACAGACACTGGCAACTTTCAAAAAATATCTCCAAGAATACTACTTGTCACTATAATTAAGTTACTCCGTATGCTTGATGTCCTATACGTGCTTAAATATCCTCAGTATATATCTCTATTATACTATGTATTTATGTATGTATGTATTTTTGTATGTATGTATTTATATGTTATGTGTATGTATGTATGTATGTATTTATCTATATAAAAGTTTATCATGTATATTAAAAAAAAAAAACAACTGTACACCGCATATTCACATTCCTAGCTAGCATGTCCATCTAAAGGTTGTCTGGCAGAGATCGCAACATGCGATAAGACCGCCTACTGTACTTGCCTACATTTACTATGTACTATCTACTGTAATTTGTTCTTTAAATGGTGTACAATAAAGTATATTCTATTCTATTCTATTCTATTCTTAAATATAGGCAAATTTTTACCAGTACAAAAAACTCGAAACATCAGAACTGCTACAAAATACTAAGTACGTAGTTTATTTCTGTCTGAATATTTGCAAAGTGTGACCAATTAGAATTGAGCGACATAGCCTAAGAAAATGGTTTTCTGTCCGTATTTATATATTTATTTATACGTTAGGTTTGTATCATACAGCCATCAGGATATTCTCAATCAAATATTTCACAGAACATTTATTTGGTATACATGATTAGTAGTTTCTTGAAAGTAATTTTAAAACTATTCACGAGTTTTTAAAGTAAATTTGTTCTAGTAAGCTAAAGATCAAAACAGATAAGCCTTGGCCGCCCACATCATCTTTATTTCCTGCGGTAACCCGCACACGTCATACCGTTGTCATATAGTACAAAGCGATGTCATGTTCTTGCCAAAGTTTGCTTTGTGTCTTGCTTTTATCCTTTACATGAAGTCGGGATGTCAGATTTCTCTATCACATATAAAATTTTCCGTTTTCTAATAATATTTCAGCATGGTACAACAATCCACTGCTGCCCGAGTACAAATATTCACGATGCGCCTTTATATATTAAATTTATTATAAGTATGAATTCACAAATATATAGAAATAATATATTATTATGTTAAAAATATCGATGGTAAAACGTCCATGGCATGTATGTAATGTGACCAATACATTATTTGTGTTTAAGTGTAAATAAGTAATATATTACTTAAAGAAATTAATTATTACAAGGTTTCTTTCTTTTTCTCAAAAAATATCTTATTTATTTTATGTTTTCCAAATACCCGAATCACTTATATTTCTGGTTTTGTTTTTAACACTTATAACTCTTTACGAAGGAGGCTTGAATTACGACTGTGGCCATGAAAAGCCTTATAAACTTGAGAGTTATCATCTTGGTTTGATTACGTACCTTTACAGGTGCGATATTAAATTTTTACGGACATTTAAAAATTTTTAGTCCGCAAAGTGGTGTAATAAAATACTTTCATAAAAGTCCTTTATTATTATATATATTTTTTTATTTTATTTTGGGAACTTAATTAACGTTATTATGTTAAGGCTAAGAGATATATTTTTGTGGAATATTTTTTTCACCTTACCTTACCTGATGGTAAGCAGCTACCTCTGACCATGGAGACCAGCAACACAGACAGTAATCTCGTGTTGCCGGATTTTAAGATGGGTTAGAGAGGGAGCCATAAGTGGCATAGGGAAGAGTAAAGGGGAGGAGGGCCCCGCAGTTCGCTTCGAGAATGGGCCTGCTCGACCGAAGAAGTACCTCGATCTGTGAGGATATTGACGCTCATGCCATATTTCGTTTGGTGAGAGAGATATCCGGAGACCCCTCTGATATACATTGTCTAATTTCAATCACACACACATCTAATTTCTTAGCTTCCTGAGCTAGATGGCGGTATGTATATTGTGTCCAAAACAATATTATTATACAGCATTTGCAGCACAAATACACAAAACGCTTTATCTATGTACACTGTTTTATTATAATAGTTCAATGAACAAAACAAACAATAAACTGGGGAATGTGTACGGCTGCGGCATTCCCGCATTCACAAAGACGAACCAGCATCCCAAATTGTTACCAAACCCAATTATAGTGGTCTCAAGCCCCAAAATTTTAGTTGGAGGCTGCCTCGAGTACCAAGTTCACTAACGAATTTACCTTGCCGAGACAAAACTAGTTTCAATTTTGAAGGGTTGAATATTTCAAAGCTACACAGATCGCGGCGACTAATCGACTGTATAAATGTCTCACTGAAATATTCTCAAACATTTTGTGGTTGAACAAAATTTTCTTAGCTATTAAGTTACTTTTATTTTAGAAAATATTATTTGATTTCGTATTGTAACATACATATTATCAAAATTTAGAGAATTAGAATCAAAATCTGCTTAGCAATGGTCACAGACCAGAATTTACAATAGGAAAAAATCCATCTTAAAGAGTCCGTCAGGTTTTCATAAAAGTAGTAAAGCCAGAGTTAGGTAGACTGGCTCCATAGGTGAAATACCACGTCTTCTATGAATGTTGACATAAAACGGATAATGCCAGGTTTCCTTTGGTAAGAGATCTGTGTCCGTGGGCGGCGCTAGTCACTTATCACCAGGTTGCTTGTTTACCCCTATGGACAAAAGTCATTGGTGAGTACAATATCTTTTCGGAAGTCTTAAACGGGAACTATAAAATAAGTCTTTTCTACAATTAAACGTGTAGCACTTATTATGCCTAGTATCTGCATAAACTCATCATAAATAGGTAATATTGTCTCAGGTTTTTCGTGTTAAGCTGAAAACAAGATTTTCTTTTTAAGTTAACGGTGTTTTTGATAGAAATATTATTGTTTAATAATCGGTCTTTTCCTGGCTTAGGGCTAACGAAAGCACTCAAGAATTTCTATCCTGAATGCTTTTGGATCAAGCACCGAATAAATGTCACTAACAAAAAGCCCAAACGACAGTAAAACATTGAGTCACTGTCATTTTTGCAAACAAACTTTAAGTCAATTACACATGAAATAAAAAATTAGATTATTATTATTTAATTTTGTTATTTTATCCTCAAATAAGCTCATTCCTATAATGTATTACACTTTTATTAATATAAACACAAATTAATAAAATGCTAGTGCAAATTTCACTAAACGCTATTAAATGAATGCAAATCCACTTTGACTATGTGGGTATATATAATCTACTGCGTTAGCAAAGATGCATTTATTCGCGAGTGACTACTTCGATTAATACAAATAACATGAAAAAGAATCGTTTAATTTTATATACAAAACGGCAATTTTATAGGTAAGACCTAGTTAATTTACAAGAATTAAATTTAATAACATTAATTCTAGCTTTTCGTAGTTACTAAATTTCTGGCATGCAAATACAAAACTAATTTATGTTTCTGGGTAACTAGCTTTTAGATACGTGTTTATAAAGCCATTAATCATATTCAACGGACTAGTTTAGTCATTTAAGTTTGATGTTTAAGGTAAATAGTAGAGAACTAAATCAAGATACTGGGGAAATAATGTTTTCAGCCGATAACTATGCTTGCTGTCATTTATCATGTTTCTATTAGTCACTTACTTTAATTTATTATTATTTTAATTTACATTTAACATTCAAAAATAGCATGACGCTAAGTGTCTTGCAAGGTAGGCAGTGATCACAGATCGTCATATGCATAATTCTTTGATACCTCACTCGCTTCTTAGACTTTCATAACTTTTGATTGACGCTTGACAGTTTCAAGGCTACTGACATCACCTTCCAAGTTCTAAGATCGCGTTAAATTTGGTCATGAAAAGGACGTCCTCGATTTCTACATACTTTTGCTTTAGTATTTTGCCTTAATTTTAGTATGTTCTCATTTTAGATACTCCAAAGTATAGGTGGATAGTAGTACAGTACTACTCTCGTAACTATTTTTTTAGGGTAATAATATAGTCTAGAAAAAGTTGCACATTGGTTCAGCGCTTGACATCAGTACAAATCTCAAGTTCAAAATTGGATACACGACAATTACATTTTGTATGTTTTGTGTGATAAATATCGAAAACAATCTTAAATCTGGTTTCCATTGGTTATTTTCTTCCATTGGCGTTAAGTTATAAAATATTGTTTTTGTGTAAGCATTGTAAATAGTAATTTCATAACTGTGAGAAGGTTCACGAAAAATTTTACACATGAATTATAAATGGTCTTTAATAATTGAGTCACGCTCAAAGCCGGGAAAAGAGTTTGGACTGTAAACTCAATCTAAATTGAAAGTTTACAATTAAACAATTCCGTATTCCAACCGTATTCCTATGAACTAGATACGATTTATTTATTGCAAAACAAAAAAGATTAATTATTAAAATAACAATAGATAACATACATACTTTCACGCCAAATCCCATGCAGGGTAGGCAGAGACAACAGAGCGCCATAAGGCATAATTCTTACACATTGAGTTCCATAACTATTTTCATGCACGCGCGTCGATTTTTGAGGTTCCTAATATCACCTTCTTTCGGATCACGTGCTATTTAGTCATGGAATGTGTATCTTGGCCACTCTTGACTTTTCAACTGCTACATTTATCCGCTTTTGCATTGTATATCTCCTTAGTCAATCACGCATCATCTATTTTTCTATATGTCTGAACCATCGGAGTATGTCTTTTTACAGCGACACTCTTTCAATCCAACCTCCTTTCTTACAACCTTGTTTCCTACGCGGTCAGCGAGTCTCTCCGTAGATTTTGCGTAGTGCCCTCATTTTGACCGCGTTTATCCTACTTTCATGCACACTGCCATACCCACCTCTGGCTTCCATAAGTTAGCGTTGGGATCAGTACCGTATGTGGATTGCTAGCTAGGTTTTTCTGCTAACCTTTTTTTTTTGCCCAGGAATCTGCCCAACGCTCCATTTACCCGGATTCCTAATGCCACTATTCTTTCTACATCCGTGGTGTACCTGGCAATTATTGTTGAATAATTGAAAATGTTTAAAAACTAAATTAATAAATTTATTCAAATAAGTATTTTTCATTCATAAAAAATGAAAATTACAACTAATATTTATAACATGGATTTAGTTTTGCCATTCATTTAATGGGATAAAAATGTTTCATTTTTTAGTTTCGACCACATATCTATCTACATCTCAGTCATACTAAATAAATAAATGCGATTATATAAAAGTTTCAGGAAGCGCTCTTAAAATAATTAAGTATCCCAATGTTTTCCGAGATTAGAAGATTTGTGAAAAGTCATTGATCTATCCAAGATCGGAACTGGAGAAATCTTACCCCAGATTAAATTGTTAACTCAGCCAGATCACTTTGAATTATGGTTTATTGAAAAGAACTTGACCTAAAAACATTGTTTAGTAAGAGCGAAAATTTCTTTAAAACAAGCTTACAATGCAGACGCAAATAACCAATAATCATTCCAATTCTCCGTTTTGTCAACGTGAAACAACTAAACAAAGTCGTCCGATAAATTCAAGCCGACACGAATTTTATATTATTCTTTGAAAAACTTGCGCAAAGTGTCAAAGTGTCGACGGAACAGCAATAAAGTTGTGAATTAAATATTATATTGTTTGACCGCTACGAGCTTGCTGGGGTTAGGCTTGCACTTGACACATGTATAAAGTTATAAATAACAAATGTTCGGAAGAAAACTTATTTACATTTTTCAGAATGGATGTATTTACGATCTTGTTTTTTTTTAAAACTTCACGTTCGAAATTCACAGCACTTGCTGTAGCGGCAATATGACTCAGTTTTGTTTAACTCACATAAAGTAGAGCAGCGCGACCTTTCAAAAATGCGGATCCAGTAAATACTTCATGAGGATCTGCCATGTTATCAATACAATGATTACTCATGGAGCATTTACCGATTTGAGCCAATACCAGGGTTTCTTCAGCTACTTTCAGATTAAATACGTTCCAAATCTCTTTGGGATTAGTAGGAAGTAGAAAGTAGATGTTTTCTTAGTCAGCCATGATGCTTCCTATCAGCTCGTTATTGTGTTAGTTTCACAGCATCATTGAAAAAAAAACTGAATTAAAAAAAAAACTGGATTATACAATTAGAAATGGTATTAGTGGTTTAAAGTTTCGGTGTTCCAGTGGTCGGCCGCCCGCTTATGAATCCAGCGGTTGTGGGTTCAAATCCGAACATTGGCTCACACTAATGTCTTTTCGAAATTAGTTTCGTAAGTTATGTGTGATAAATATCGATACTAAAAACTTAGTGCCCGGTATGGCAAAAGGTTCGCCACCTATTCCATTTGGAACGTAAATACATAACGGCGAGACCAGGCTTGGCAGCCACTGCGGGTAGAAGGCGTGAAGTTATTTTATGTTATGTTAGAAATGGTATGAGAAATATACCTATATATATATATTTTATATTATTATATTATATAATATAATATAATTTCACGAGAAACTAGCCGTTTCAAAGGAGTATAGTAACAAACACTGTGACACGAGAAATTGATTTTGGGGAAATATAGCATTAGCTATGAATATTAAGTATTAGTTGGTAAGCTTGTTTTTTTTTAGATTATAACATCAAACAAAAATATAAATGGTATGACATATTGCTACAAGCTACAATCGAAAGGCGTGTAAATAACTATCCGGATAGTCATTGGAAAAATGACAATGCACGTGGTACTAATGGATTGTTACAATCCCCAATCCATTAGACACCGAATAACTCCATAAATCGCTAAAGGCGTAAAACGACTTATATTGAGTAGTTACTATAAGCAACGCTATCTATACAAATATTACTAATTAAAGCTGAATAATATTTGCAATACCAGATAATTTTGCAAATGTTAATCAAATTATGATTTATCAATTTCTTATTAAAAGATTTTCTTTGTAAGAAAAATAATTCAAGCTTTTAAGTTCAAATGAAATAGGTCATTAAATAGTATTTTTTGGGTTTTAACATGATTGGCCGCTGCATTGAGTGTTTTGCTGCCTACCTTCATTAGAGGATTGATATTTTGAATAAACCGACCAGTTGTCTACGAGTTGTACTCGCAGCGGTCATCAATTACAAGCAGTCAGTCGTTTTACTAGTAATCCGGCTCAACCAGAGTCTGCCGTTGCGGCGGTAGGACTAGGAACCACAAGAGCATTAAGAGGCTCCTTCCCAGACCAGGTATAAGACACTGAGTTAAGTGGTTTCTATTTGTCTGGGTGTAGATTCATCAGCCAACTTCTCAACATTATACAGTCCACTTTAATTTCTTACCAGCCCTTCAATCTCAAAGAGTGCAGTCAATCGTTTTGATAGCACAGTTTTTTATGATAAAAAAGGGCAAACGAGCGTGCTGGTCAGATAGACCACCGCCGCCAATGAACCTCCGCAACACCAAAGACGTCACATCAGCGTAACCGGCCTTTAAGATATGTTGTAGCAGTCCGGGAATACCGTTACCGGCAGCTGGTTACATATAGGAGCAGTGCATGGCAAGAAGTGTCTGGCTGAAACTGGTAACACTGGCGAGTCGGGCGATTGCGAAAATCAGCAGGTTCTATAAGTCTGCACAATGCCTCAGAGCACTCGCCGTGGTAAAAGCGGTACATGATGCTAAGGGATGCAACATTTCTTCGCAACGCTACGGATCAAGCCGATCGATCTTGGTTGTTGACAAGCCGAACCGCGCGCAGATCGATGCGGTCAAATGAAGTAAGGTACTGGGGTGCCCCCGCCCAAAGATGAGAACAGTGTTTCACGCGAGGTCGCTCTTGCGCTTTATATAGCCGCAACCGATGACCTGACGTAAAATACCGTCCCGCTCTATTGAGCACACCAAGCTTTATTAGGACAATTAGGCCTTGCCCTCCAGATGACCGCGAAACCGGACGTCCAATATCGGCTGAGGTGGGAGAGCTCTCAAAGTAGGGAGCTACGACAAAGGGTGTCTTTTTAGCGGTAAACGCGCAAAACCTGTGTCTTCTTAGGGTTGAATTCGACTAAGTTTAGACAATATTTATTTCTAAGACTTTCGCGAATCACACTCATAACATTAAAACAACTTTTAGGATTATATTACACATAACATTTTCACGAGAAAATGAAAATGATCGTGAAAATGATCTCTGTAAAGAGTTCGAAACGTCGGGAAATAAATAAAAATAAGTAATAAATAAACGCGATATAACCCTAAAAGTTATTTTAATGTTATAAGTTTTTAGAAAATTTCAGACACAAGTTTGTTCCGCTACTCATCGACGTTTTGCCGAGAAATTCGCGGGTAGCCGGTATATGAGGCATTCCCCGTACTGTCATCCACATATCATTGAAATACATAAGGAACAGTGTAGAGGATAGCACACAGCCCTGGGGGACTCCAGCATTCACGGGTTTTAAGTCGGAGCATGACCCGTCGACAACGACCTTAATGCGCGAGCCACGAGAAAACTGGAGACCCAATCGTATAATTTCTCGTGAATCCCATAACAAAAAAGCTTCGAAGGAAGTGCTTTGTGCTAAACCCGATCGAAGGCCTTCGCTCGGTCTAAACTAACGGCCAGCGTCTCCCCTTTACTCTCAACCGCTTCCGCTCTCCGATGAGTTACATATGCACGAAGATCACTAACTGAGCGACCGTGACGGAATCCGTGCTGGTGATCACTAATCAGCTGGTGCTACTCTAGATATTTTTATTCTGGTTTTTCTTTATTGCTCACAAACCGACGACTTGCAACTTAATTCCTAAAAAATGAATATTTTATTTTGTAGAATACAAAAATAGAAAAGTGTGTCTATCTAGATTATCTAGCTATACCTCAAGAAATGATGTCGGGAACTGGAAAATTAAATGCTCAATTATAATTGTAGACAGGGAATCTAATCCACCACTATCATTTAGGATCGAGATAGATTATGTCAATAAACATCAATTTGTTATACTAATAGATAGTTCTCAATAAAAAATTAACAACACGAAATCGAGTTCAACAACTAGTATAATGAAATTTTCACAAAGTATTATAAACACGAAAATATAATTTCTATAGAACTCAAATTGTTTTTTCAGTTCAGTCATTGTATAAAATCCATTTAAACAACGTAATATACAATATACAAGAGCCACCGCATTGTAATATTACCCCTTTTGCTAAGTAAACTGTTTTCGTATGTTAAACATAACACAGCATTGAAACTAATTGTGTTTCCACTACATTCAAAAGAGACGTTTAGTTTTGTTGCTTGTGGAAATGGAATGTAACATTTAAATAATATAACATACCTATGTCCCTGGAAACGTTGATGTACCTAGTCTTTACCTTTACATGTATGAAGTACGGGTCACATTGTTTATTGGCGACTGGCATCCAACTTATTTACCTGCCTTAAACAAATTTTCACACCGTATGCCATTTGATCTAACATAAAGATAGGATAATTAATAATTGCTTTCCTTATAAATCTCCAACCGTAAATCGTTTTTGAAGTAAAGTAAAGTTAGTTTTTTAAGTCACAAAAAACCAACAACCTGAAGTTAGCTATAAATTAGTTACTGACAACTGTATTCATGATATTTATTGTGTTATTTAAATAAACGTAAATTAACAAGATAATACGTTATAATTAAAATTTCATTGTACCTATTAATTACCTTTTTTTTCTACTGCAAAAGATAAATTTTTGTCTTCTTACGCGAAAACAACACACGTACACTTTTTTAAGTTTAACATAACTTCGTGCCTTTTTCTACTCGAAGGTTTTTCAAGTATAAAACTTAGTATTATATTAATCACCAACAAACTCCACCTAAATGGTTCGACGGATTTTTATGAAATATTGGGCGGATCGGAGTACAGGTCAACATCTATTTTTTATATCCTAATTCTTAACTCAATCGCAGGATCATTTATTTTTTGGAATCTGGAACTGAAATCTTTTCGTTCAGTGAGAAAGGTAATCGGAGTCCCAATTCCCTTCTTCCTCCCACTCCATGCCGTTTACTATCAACACAAATGTAACGATATCTGTGTTACTGGCGTCTTTTGGCGGCCCTACTTACTTTCCACCAGATTTCATAATAAAAGTTTTTAATGATTTTCTATTAATTCTAACGTAACTAAATAGGTAAGGTATTTTTAATATTATATCACATAATTGCCGGTTTCTATGTAACGCTTAAAATATAACATAATATTACCCTTCAGCAGGGTATGGGCTACTTCAAAGCGGTTTATTTTTATGTACCTACAAAAGTGACCTTTATACGCCAAAATTAGATAAATCAGTGTCTGTTTTATATATTTGAAGATATAATATGTCTGAAGGATATAAATTAAACCTTCGAAATGTCATAAATCTATTGTGTTAGGACGAGGGGGAAATCAGTATTCTTCTGGAATGTTCTGTCATATTATAAAAAATAAGTTATTAATGCGACTTTAAATACTCTTTTTCAATAAAATGTAATACATACTTCGTGGAAAAAATAATATGGCATTCAACCTTTCATTTCATATGACTCAAATGAATAACATAATTTGTAAAAAAGATAAACCGTTAAATATTAAATACGTAACGTACTAAACTTTAATAAATTATATAAATTAGAGTATTTTAGTTCTATTAAGGAGGGCAATAAATAGTAATTAATTCCCGGAATTAATTAACCATATAGCTTCACGTTGAGTTTCTCGCGGGGTTGACAGAGAGAACAGAAAACCATAAAACAGGATGCCAACAAATGTCACTGGCTTTACTGGCTCTAATAATTCTCGTCATTCACTTTCGCCAGACTGAAAATGGCTGATGGTTACAATTTCAGTACTGATATCTACTTTATTTTATTGACATAAAAACATAACAGTGTTAAAGTTTGCCCATTATTTTATCAGTATGGCATATATTTGAAAAGAAGACTGTTATTCGAAGTGAATAGCTCATCAGTCGTATAAATATAACATAACTTCACGCTTTTTTTCTACCCGAAGGTGTAGACAGCGGCTGTTAAGCCTCGTCTCGCCGTTATGTTTACGTCCCAAATGGAATAGGTGGCGAACCTATTGCCATACCGGGCACAAAGTTGTCAGTCATCGATATATATCACACGTAACTTCCGAAAATTTCGAAAAGTCATTGGTGTGTGCCAAGATTTGAACCCACTACTTCTTGAATCAGAGGCGGGGTGCTAGCAACCGCGCCACCGAGGCTGTTAGTCAGTCGTATATTTGCTCACCAAAAAAATATTTGTATAGAAATCCCCTTTAATCTCTTCATATTGCAGAATAACCCGAATTTCTGTTCGAGAAGTTCGTCTAACCACAAAAAAACACAGTTTACGTTTATACTGTTGTACACAACAGCGCTGAGGGGTTGTAGTCAAATTCAACTTTAATTTGAGTTTTATTGATTTTTTTATGTATCCAATTTGCACACTATATCAATATACTTAAGTTGTGTATGTTGTGTATGTCCCTTGCACAAAACGATTATAAATACCGACATTTTTTTTTTTTTTTTTTTTTTTTTTATGGGATAGGAGGGCAAACGAGCAGGCGTGTCACCTGATGGTAAGCAACCAACGCCGCCCATGGACACCAGCAACACATATAGAGTTACTGTTGCGTTGCCGACCCCTAAGGGATAGGGGATAGGAAAGGACAGGGAAGGGGGGTGGGCCTCCGGGTACCTCTCTCACCGAACGAAACGCGGCATGAGCCACTTTACGACGGTCTTCTGAGAGGTCGTGGTATTTCACCGGTCGAGCCGGCCCATTCATGCAGCGAACTGCTTGGCTCTACCACTATCAGACATGATCAAATTGCTTCCATAATACATCAGCATAAACATAAATTCATTGAAGAAAAGACACCATACTACAAATATAAACCAGACTCCGTATTAGAAAATGTTACGTGCAGACTATATTGGGATAGAACAATTATCATTGAGAATCCGTACACTACAAAAGACCTGACATAACCCTCTTCGAAAAAGACACTAACACCGTATATCTTATAGACATAGCAGTACCAAATACCCATAATATCCAGAACACCATATCAGAAAAACTCACAAAATATCAGGACCTGGCAATAGAGTTAAAACGACAGTGGATGGACTCTGCAACCGGAATAGTACCAAAAAGTTTACATATTAGCATGAACATTTTACAAATGCCTAAACATTCACTTCATCTGCTACAGAAGGCTGTAATTTTGAACACTTGCCGGCTCACAAGAAAGTTCCTCACAACATCATCCCTATCATCCGCTTACACAATCACTTAAATATCTAGTTACGCTTGGTCAAGGCCCGAGTGATTAGATTAATTACCCCTAAAAGGAGAAATATCAACTCTGATAAAAGCAAATAATAATAATATCTTGGACACAATACACACAGCGCCCTCTAGTTCCAAGCTAAGCAACTTAATGCTTGTGTTATGGATACTAGATAACGGATATAAATACATAATATAATATATATACTTTTCTTTTGTAAATACATACTTATAATACATAGAAAAACACCCAGACGCCACACAAATATTCATGTTTGTCACAAATATTTATGCTCGGGCCGGAATCGAACCCCCGACCTCATTGTTCCAGCCGGTAGTTTTTACCAATGCGCCACGAGGCCCGTCGAATTGACGACATTAATGCCTCAATTACTCATGGGAAGAGAAAAAACTTATATTTTATCATCAGTTCTTTAGCGCTCCTCACTTTCAACCCAAGGTGTAGGCAGCGGTAATTATATCTTGCTTCCTCATTGTTTATTTGCGGAAACTATTGCGTTGCCATACACGGGGCAACATATATCACAAATAATTTCCAAAAAGTTTACTGTAAATATAATAAACCTGAAATGCTCAAAATATTTCAGTTCTTCAAAATAATCAACTCCAAAACATTATTAACAATTAAACTCGATCTCAAAATCCGTGTATAAAATTTCTCTTCTCCACTCCGGTATGAGGTAGGATTATGGTTCTCTTGGGAAGTTGCCCATTCGTTGAAACGTAGGACGTGCATCGTGTTCAAAGTATCCGGATCACTAAGTAAGCTCTTCACGAAAAATTAAAAGTGGATCAAGTGATCTTCTATAGACTTTAAGCATTTCAGATATTTTGTGTTTAAAGTAAATAAAAAAATATATGATATACAAGATATATCAAGCAAATTTTAATGTGACATCTGTTATATAATCTCGCATTGTCTTTTGCGGAGTGGGCAGAAAGAACAGCACGCTACAAGACGATTCTTGATACATATTTTACTCGATTCTGTGACTTTTATGTAGAATATAATGTGTGATAGCTTTTTTAATATTTGCTTCTAAAGATTGCAAGAATAAAGCCTAAATAATTTTAAGCATTTTTAAACTAAATTTACTACTGTAAAATGGGGTAACTATTCACTGTCACAACTAACATTGTTAGTTTAACTGAGAAAACATTTAAACACAATTTCATCAGTGAAAAATGTCTATCTTTAAGAGTCCAAAATTTAATAATTTTTAGGTCCTTTGAGAGAGTTTCAATACAAGATAACATAACATAACTTCACGCCTTTTATACCTGAAGGTATAGGCAGCGGCTGTTAAGCCTCATCTCGCCGTTATGTTTACGTCCCAAATGGAAACCTACTGCCATACCGGTACCGAGAACATATTACCATACTGACTGATGACTGAAAACTTTGTGCTCGACAGTCTTCCAAAAATAATTTCAAAAAGTCACTGGTGTGAGCCAGTGTCAAGATTCGAACCCGGACCTCTAGAACAGAAGCCGTGTACTTTGACCACTGGACTTCCGAGACTATTTATTGATACTATTGATACAAAATGATACTATATGATACTTTAATACAAGTAACATCTTTCATCACTTCTCAAGGGAGTTATCAATGTTATAAATCAGTATTTCGGTCATACTATACGATTTATTTGGACACTTGTCAGAAGATCAAATGATAAATAAACTGAACTTGAAGTCCATAGAGGACTTACTGATACTAATGATAAATTGTTATTTAGACAACTTGGGATGGTCCCGTCACTTGCATTACTTTAAAAAAAAAATTCTACCTAATTTGATTGTATTGACACTATTTGTCCAAAGTTCTAATTATAAAAAAAAATATTCTAAACTGTCTAAAATTCTGTTCCTCGAGCCATAAGGGCTCGACAGGCTCGAGGAACAGAATTTTACATTTTGATGTTTAGACCCTTCGGATAAAACTCGGGCCAAAATACTATAGACCTAAATTCTATCGGGGGTTTCAGGCCACTTTATTTACATAGTTTAAACAGCTTAAGCTTCAATTACTAGCAATATAATAGGTTGGGGAAAAAGTATTTTCGTATTTTTGTATGAAAAGTCAAGACATTTTTTTCAAAGTTTATTTACATTTATTTACAATATATATGTACCGTTTTGTTGAATAACTTTCTGCCATTTTGTGGGCAGAGACATTATCCCGTTACTGTAGAAACTTTGGGACTTCTGATCAAAAAAAACGGGACAAATAGTTTTGGCAGTCCTCTCTTGAGGTCAACCTTACAGAACCTAAAGAATTCTGAAGAGACCGAAACAGGTGAAAATCTGAAGGCGCAAGGTCAGGGCTATATGGTGGATGCACTAGGACCTCCCAGTCGAACTTGCTTAATTTTTGCTGAGTGGCTAAAGATGTGTGTGGTCTAGCGTTATCGTGATGAAAGACCACACCCTTCCTGTTGATCAATTCCGGCCGTTTTCTCTCGACTGCTTCCTTTAATCTCATCAGTTGCTGGCAGTAAAGATCAGAATCGATGGTTTTGCCGGACGGTAAAAGCTCATAATGAACAATGCCCTTCCAATCCCACCATACACACAGCATCACCTTATTTCGTGTTAGGCCAGGTTTGGCCACAGTCTATGAAGCCTGGCCAACTTTCGACCACGACCTTTTTCGCACGTTCTTGTCGTACGTGATCCACTTTTCATCGCCAGTTATCAATCTCTTCAAAAACGGCTCGGTTTCATTACGTCTCAATAATGAATCGCAAATGAGTACACGGTTCATTAAGTTTCTTTGAGTGGGCTCGTGTGGCACCCAAATATCGAGCTTTTTTGTATAACCAGCTTTCTTCAAATGGGTCAAAACTGTTTTGTGGTCAATTCCCAGTTCTTCAGCTACATCGTAACTACTAATATGCCGATCTTGCTCCACTCTTTCAAAAATGGCGTCCATTTTATTCGTAAGAGGGCGACCAGAGCGAGGTGCATCTTTAACATCAAAATTTCCGGACAGAAAACGTTTGAACCAAATTTGTGCTACTCTTACTGACACTGCATCAGGTCCATAAACATCACAAATTTTTTTCACTGCTTGAGTTGCATTTTTGCCTTTTTTATAATAAAATTTTAAAATGTATCGAATTTCTTCATTAGATTCACTCATTTTTACGGAGAGAAAAACAAATGAAAAATAGCGGGAAACAACTTTTTTTATTTTTTTCTTTTCTTTATAATGTAACCTTTTTAATGTTACCAAAACCAGCCAGACACAAATAGTACAGTCAAAGAAATTTTATAATAAGTTTATACCTACGTTATGCGAAAAGACTTTTTCCCCGACCTATTATAAATACAGTAACTTAGGTGATTAATATTATATGTTTCTATGCCCTTGTGGTCTTGCATCTCGACATCTGGAGCTCGAAAATTAAAACATGTTCGGGAATTGAAGGCTAGATGTTGGAAGCTTGAATACTCTTAACTAACCTTTTTTCCGTACTCGTACCATGCAATATTATGAAAACACTACAGTTTATTCTAAATATCATTCAAGTTTTACATTAAAAGAAAGATTTTTTATGTTTTTTTTTTTCAGTAGGTACCTACTTTTTAAACGTAGCACAGAAACAATTAGGGGCCTGTATATTTTATCATCTTGTTGACGGTGGTCGTTAAATGGAGAGACAAAAAAATCTTTGTATACATAACCAAGGTTAATAAGTAACTTAAAGGTTTTAGAGTTAACTAATAATAAAGTATTTTGTTAACAGTTGTTTGTTAAGCAACATGCCATCCTAGCTTATTATGCTTAGATATTTAACCGCTTTAACAAACAAACAAATTTAAGTTCAATTAACAAAAAAATAACTTATCAGTTTTTTTTCAATCTCAAAATAAGTACAGTATTAGAATATAAACATAACTTAACATAATTTCACACCTTTATCTACCCGAAGGGGTAGCCAGTGGATGTTGAGCCTCGCCTCGCCGTTGTCTTTACGTCCCAAATGGAATAGGTGGCGAACCTATTGCCATACCGGCAATAGGTAGGCAATATAAAGTATTTAGTCATCGATATTTTCGAGATTAATTAATTTCGAAAAGACACTGGATTTAGAAGCCGTGTGCTCGAATAGTGGACCACCGGGACTAGTAAATTATAATTAAAATATTATTTTTTCCATACCACAATGCTAGTTTTTTTTTTCTCAATGCCACTATTAAGGACAAGCATTGAACAGACAAGGTTAAGTTACTACCACCAAGGCTTACGGTACAACAATAATGAATAATATAGTTGGAAAAAATAAACTGAGGCCACTTCTAGGTAATTGTGTAGAGTAAATGAAATAATTGTGATAAAATAATTATAAATTTGAGTTTTCAAGCGTTAGGACGAGTATTGAATATTTTATGATAATACAATTCCCTCTGGCTCCTGAGAACAGTCAAAATAAAAGTCTTGCCATTGACTCATGTAAATATAAGTAGACGACGGATTAAGACATTTGCAGGTTAGCTAGCTATCACCCGTTTGTGATTGAATTCATCGGGAAATCTCATAAACTATAAAGCCGACAGGCATGAAATTTGGTAGCGAATTGCATGAAACATGAAATACTAACAAACGGGATCAAAAAGGGATTAAACACGTTATTCAAGTATTGCTTTCATAGGTATAAAACTTGGTGAACATTTCATTTTAGCCCCTTTTGATGAAATATTGTTAGCTTATCGGGTAGGTCTGTGAATCGGTCAGCCGCTATTTTTTTATACTCTTTGTATTATTAGTTTATTATATTATTAGCGGTCCTTCACATATTTTTAGGCAAAACAACGTTTGCCGGGTCAGCTATTAAATATATGTAATATAGCTGTTAAATGACCAAATCATTCTACAGATAATATATAGCTTCGACTGTTCCAATAATTATGTACCAAATATTATAAATAATAATAATATAATGTTACTCATACAAATATCTTACATTCATGCTACAACAATAATATTATGTAACAAGAATATAATTTAGATTGGCTGGTAATGTAATAGATATATTTGAAACAGTCATTTCAAAGGTTTCGTAATGGTTCTTGTGACGGGTTTCTCTACACAATATTGTTCTCCACCACTTTTATATCTTATGGTCTTGGCAGATCTTAATGATACATAGTTCCTAGATGACGGTAAAGCTGACTATCCGGCTACTATCGTAGTGGGCTAATAGCGAACGGTAAGGATAGGGAAAAGGGGTTGGTCGTCCGTTACCTCTCATACCGAGCAAAACGCGTCATGAGCCACTTTATGTCAATGTTCTGAGAGGTCCTGGTATTTCACCGGTCGAACCGGCCCGGCTTTTACACCTTTTTGTATGTTTTAGTTAAAGGTTAATTATGATGTAAAACTGCTGAAGCTTCTGCCATTTCTGGCAGCAATTGATTTCTTTTTCCCACTTTTGGACAAGTTCGCAGGCGGGGCTAGCGACTTATGTGCGGTAAACGAACTGTTAGAAAATCAAATGTGAGTACCAAACCAAGGCTGAGATCTGCCACCAAATGGCACGACTGAGGTTGGGACACAAAACTCCATTCCTTGCAGTACCATATCTGCGACAGAGTCGCCAACGACGTCTGGATTATCAGTCGAGAAGCAATCCTGCCCTCATGGGTAGGACGCGTAGAAATGTCGCATCCCATCCTAGTCTGCCCACCTACACACACAGCGGCGACTCGCAATACCCGGTCGAATTGAGCACATGAGTGGCACCACACTCCTTAACAGACAGTAATCTAGAGAGAGCGACTTAAATCTTACTGTGGACCCATGACTTCTTGATTCAGAAGCGAGGTGCTCGACCAGCGAGATGGCTATATTTATATTTTGGACTAGACAATCGATTTTGATGTTGTGAAGCATCGTTGCCCTCATTTTCACCTTCATAAATTAAAGATCATAAAAGGAACATTCGTTGTATTTGTTCACTATTATAAGTATCTGTAAATTTTAACATAACATATAACAGAATCTAACTTCTCTGTTTTTTCTACCCAAAGGTGTAGGCAGTGGCTGTTAAACCTCGACTCGCCATTATGTTTACGTCCCAAATGGAATAGGTGGCCCTATTGCCATACTGGGCATTAATTTTTCAGTCATCGATTGATTCCGAAGAACCCCTCTTCTGACCACCGAGGCAATAAAATATATTTATACATATTTGATTTTATTAATAAAAGTTATACCATCATTTCAACAACCAGGTCGAACGTATAAATCCCACTTAATAACAATATCTTTAACCTCGACTAATCGTGAGATTGCGTGTACTTATATGGACATTTTTGAGTATAGCCTTAATTATTATTATGCTGTTATATTGACCTCAAAATAGTGTAGCCGCATTTAAGCGATCATGCAAACATAAGTTTAATTTAGAGATGTGCCGATCAAGACTTTGGCCGACAAGCCGATTAGTCGGTTACAAAGAAGCCGACTAATCGGCCGACTACAGGCAGGTTTTAAAAGTCGCTATGAATTTTTTTTAAGTTAGTTAATATGTTGACCTGTAAAAAAGTCATATACGTAAGTAAGATACACTTTTACATATTACTTTGTGTGGCCGCAAGGAGGCGCTAAAAGCGTTAAACGATTGTAAGAGAGATTAGAAGTTCCACTTCAAAAAACTGCCTACACATTTGTGTAGAAAAAGGCGTGAAATTATTTCATGTTGAATAAAAGATAGGTGTAACGAAATCTTTAATCTTTTGACACAATTTTATTATTTGTGGATTTATTTTGATAAAAGTCCGGTGATTTGTTGTGTGTGACAGAATTGAAATAAATGACTTTGTAAAAACAAGCAATGTACTAAGTCAACAACTGAAAATAAAAAAATAGAAGTTTTATATATATATTTCTATTAAGAAAAGATAAAATTTTCTATCAAAAGGTCTTTTCATAAGGTATTAAAAACTTTCAAAATTTAATATTATATATTAAAAATATATTAATTATGTTATTGTAATAAAAATGCTTTTAGTGAGAGATAGTTTATTTTACCGCTGAATGTGTATATGAAACCTTTTATATAATACTAATAAAAACCCTTTTACGTTCGAAGCAAACTCATAGACCGGGTTCGTTCATTTATTAAAGATAAACAAAGAAACTAGGGCAGCTAGGAGAACCAAGATTCAAAACACTTGCTGGACTTTTATTATTTCTATATTTTTTAAAACAAAACATAACTTCTCGCCTTTTTTTTACCCGAAGTCGTAGGCAGTGGCTGTTAAGCCTAGACTCGCCATTATGTTTACGTAGATGGTGAACCTATTGCCATATCGGGCACAAAGTTTTTAGTCATCGATATTTATCAAACATGACTTTCGAAAGTAATTGGTGTGGAGCCAGGATTCGAACCCGCGACCTCTGATTTTAGAAACGGGGTGCTGGACCACCGAGACTATTTTTAATTATTATTTAAAATAAACAAATTAAGACCTAATCCAGTCTATCCCAAAACTACTTAGCTAAACTACATCGTCCGAATCAAATTCAGATTCATTCTAAAGTTAAGCGGGCAACTGGAATCTTGACAGCAACAATAGAGCCTGATTATTATCATTATGATCCCGGTTATAATCCCTAAACTCGACCGTCTCCAAAACTCTCTTAACTACAAACAAAATTGTATACATAATTCTACATATAATTTCCATAATGACCAAACAAATGATCCCTTCGCATGTTGTCCTTCGTTAAAACTTTATTATTGAATGCTTTTATATAAAGCCTCCTCTTTCCATCACCTAGCCAGTTGTGAAGTTTGTTGCTCGGGAATTCAAAACTCAAATACAAATAAGCATTTAATAAGTAAGTGACAGAAAGTTCAAAGTTTAAAAATCTGGTGATACATAGCCTTTAATAATTGAAATTATCATATATTATAATGTATTTTTTTAAATAACGATTCAAGAAATATCCATAACAACAATGTTTCTGTGTACGGAAATAAGTTCCAGCACCTATTCATATAATTACCAACGTAATATTCAGCGAGTTGAGACTTGAAAGGACCTTCAAAAAAAAATTAAAAATCCGCGGACCTTAGATTCTTTTCGAGTAGAATGGGCGTCAAGTTATTATTATGATTATAAATAAAAATTATTGGTAAATTATTAAAATTAGAAGAAGAAGAAGAAGTAGATGTTGAAGAAGGATTAGAAGAAAAAGTCTCAAAATAATCGAAGTTATTGTTACCGTTTTTGAAGCGAGCCCTATTAGATACGCCCAGCAAAATGCTCCAACTTGCGCACTTGTTTACTTGAACGTTATTTACTCAATTTTCGCACTGAGCGCGTTTAATAGCTGGCAAATATGAACGTACAGGTGTACCCCTGTTTACTTCAGTCGGGTGTAGTTAAACGGCCTTTTGTTAATTTTTTTATGAGTAATCGTTTCATAATGACTTTAAGACCTCGTTAGTGGAATTATTAAAGGTTTGCTTTCAACTTAAACCGCTTGAATTCGTTGACATGATTATTAGTAATATAAAACAAAAAGCAATTATATCACGCTCAAATGTACTTTATCACAGATTTTTAAAATATTGGATATATTTTAAAAATCTTTTCCAACCAAGATTTTCGTTTAGATGTTGAAGGTAAATCCTAACAAAAGTCTTTCAAGAATCTTATTGTGAATGAGATTGAGGTAACATTGCATATCATAACATAACTTTACACCATTTTCTACCCGAAGGTGTGGGTAGTGGCTGTTAAGCTGGCGAACCTATTGCCATACCGGGCACAAAGTTTTCAGTCATCGATATTTATCACATTTTGTTTTCGGAATTAATTTCGAAAAGTCATTGGTGTGACCCAGGATTGGAACCGTATTTATATTATATTGTTATATAATTCTGCCTCCTTTATACGAAGATGAGAATTTCGGCTTTTATATTTGATATTAAAACAATAGCTTAGATAGCCAATTGTTGAAACATTTTAACTAGGCTTAATTCGGTTGTTATGCGTAACTAGGGTCGGGATTTTAGGAGATAATTGAGTTTTCCCTAAGTTGTTTGAATATGTTATCAAATATTCGAATTTAAGTATAATTTGAGGGCAAAAACTAATTTTCCTAAGTTAGATGTGACTTCAGTAGATTATATCAAATTGGAGCAGAGAGTTTGTGAGTTTAATATTAAATTTTACAAGTTAAAGGCTTATGTTCTTAGTTGGAGATGAATGATTGCATAATTCTTGATATCATCATCATTCTTTGACTTTTTATGACTTTTTATTACGTTTTATAAATATTAAAAGATTTTGGGCACCTGCAACACTCATATAGTGTTACAGTTGCGTTGCCGACCTTTAAGCGAGTAGGATAGGAAAGGATGGGGAAGGGTAGTGTGCCTTAGGATACCTCTCTAACCGAACGAAACATGGAATGAGCCACTTTACGTCAATATTCTAAGAGGCCGTGGTATTTCACCGGTCAAGTCAGCTCAATCATGCGGCGAACTTAGTGGCTCTCCACCACTGAAAGTATTTACAAAGATAAAAACATATGAGCATGATTGATTTCCATTGTTTATAAATAGTTTTACATGCATATACAGTGTTTTTTTATAAATTAATTTGACTACTAAATTAAGATCTCGTAAAGAAAAGAAAATACTTGTAATTATTTTATAAGTAGAAATTAGAAGTAATAAACTACCAAACAAAGCGACTGTATAATTTGATGAAAATAATATTACAGCTGATTCAGACGGCTCCTTCACTCAATTACCATTAAAAATTACAGGCACTAAAGTTGTGCAGTACGCAATACCTTAATAATAACACGAACAGTATTAGCAATACGATAGTTAGGCTCGGGATACAACGTTCTATAAAAGCCTTTAATTTACATAATTTCACTAATGTAGACCTAACCTTACAGTTCACAAACTAAAGAAGAGCTAATAGGTAAATAGTTTACATGTTTCAGTTATCATTTATTTTTGCCAACGTTGGATATTTTTACATTTAAAATACCAAAAAATACTATTGACTTAGGGGATACTTAGATAGTTCTGAGTGGATTTTGTACTACGGCTATATGGCTTTAGACAATACATTCTGATCTTACTTCAACAATTACATTACTTCATAAATGTCACCACAAAGCGTAAGTAATAACAATGATACATAGATTCATTCTGATTCTGATTACTAACATTATTTGTCGTTCTATCATCTCCTATTTTTACCCACCGGAGTACAAGCATTCCCTAATTTTATAACCATTTTTCTGCTGTTTAACTTAAGAATTGTCTTCGAAAAGATCTTCGGTTATTAAGCGTGTGATTATATAGATCTAGAGTTATTTAAAAAATCTATAACTTCACATTTGAATGTTTCATATAAAATTTCCAATCAAAGCCTTTTATTTGGTGAAGAGCGTTAGTCATATTACATTTCTTAAGTAGACATGGCTGTTTACTGGGTTAAAGTTATTAGCGTTGTAGCCAGCTATCGACCTTTACCTGAAACAGGGAATGAGTCATTATTAAAGTTTATGCGTTTGGGTTTGAACGTCTGTTGAAATTAATTATTTTTACGTCACGAATTACCATAGTCACTCACGGATAGATGAGCTTAGAGGAAGCTTAAATAATTTGATCGTGCAATCTCAGGCTACAAGTGTAAAGTACCTAGACTCATTTACGCGTTTGAGTCAATACATATATACTAGAAAGACCTAGGCGGTCAATTTGACGGCACGGCGATTTAATTATTTTTTTATGGGATAGCAGGGCTAACGAGCAGACGTGTCACCTGATGGTAAGCAACGAACGTCGCCCATGGACACCAGCAACACATATTTCCCGGGCCCATAGAGTGCTAAAGAATTGAGTATGATACGTAATATTAGCATCATAACAGCGCCTTGCGCTCTTACTACTGAAATTATCATTGAATCTGTCTTGTCTGACAAATCACATGATGTCTGGAGGCCCTAAAGCGCAATAAGTCACGATTAAATCGGCTCTTCAGATTTCGTAACTCTTGTCATAAACGTTCGTAGATTTTTAAAACACCAGAGTTCACCTTACGAACAGAAATGTCCAAGTTGATCATAAAAAAATTTTTAACTATTTTAGAAAATATTGAAGGCGAAGCAGTTAAAGTGTGTTTATTAACACTATACTCCGTCCATTATATTATTGTATTTTAGATAGATGGTAATAGTGATTGATGCAAGAGAATTTAAAACGTCGATAACTTATTTGAAACCTTGATTTGAAAAGTTTTAAGTCATTAAATTAAAATATAGGTATCATAATTGTATATCGAATTATCTATCTAGAAGTACATAATAATAAAACTGTATTTTGTGTCATTTTATAAATGTATCATTGTGGATTTAGCTGCAATTTGGAATGAAGATATAATATTACATCTTGATATTCTCATAAGATCGGTAAGTAAGCGAGAGAGATGGGTGGGCTGAAATTTGTGGCGTATTATTTTATAAGTCGAAAATTGTATGACCGCATAAAAATATAAATGCTTATTGTAATCATCTCTCGTCTCTAGGTCTTCATCCAAAAACGAATCTTCACTGACAAAGATATTGAGGGTTTGTTCAACCATATTATCAAATGCTGATAATAGTCGATCGACTCCCCACATCCCTAAACATCGCAGTGACCTTATCAATGAAATATGACGGAAATTGCGCCTAATTTTTGTTCCGACTTTTAGGTTATGACGCTAGAACAAAGTTGTAGCAACGAGTGTTCGTGAGCTGTCTAAAATGCAATAATATAATGGACGGAGTATAATCGATCAAATTCAAAAAAAATAAAATCCATTGTATTCCTTTTTTTTAACTTTATAGATTTGCAAGTTTTGTCTGTTCTCACTGAATTAATGACTAAATTTATTACCATAGAAAGGTCACAATTCTTTCAGGTCAGAAATCTATCTGGATTAAAACCAAAAAAACAACTACGTAGACGAATCAATTAGTTTGTTTATTTTTATTTTGTTTCGAGTTGCAGATTTATTCCAGGACTGTACTCAGCTACTCAAACACGCTCAAACATATACTTATATGTTGATACATGACTCTCTAAGGACTAATAAATATATATCGAATACAGAAATAGGCTTCAGATACTCATTACTTTGTATGTAGCATACATTACACGTAAAATAAATATTTATACAATTATAATTCTATAATAGAACAAATAAATTAATTACATTATTTACAATATATACAATTAAAAAACTACCTGAAATCAAATTTCTCCGCATCTCGGTCTACTGGCAGCGTGCCCAGAAGACTGGCCGCATTGCCACGCTGAATGGCAATGCTAATCCTCTGTGCGAAGAATAGACCAGCCCTCTGGTCGCGAGAGGTTTCGATCAGCCTTTTTGCAAGATCTTTGTAAAGTGCACGAGCACTCGGACCCCATGTCCCCAAAGTCTCAACCCCAAACGGCTCAAACACATAGTCACCTACAAGGTTTCTGTATTTGTGCCGCTTGAGATTTTCTGCCGAAGCAGCAGCAGCACCGGCCACCTCCACCGTGCTTGGAAGATGCAAGAAAATAAATATTATATTATTCTTCCAGAGTTGATAATGCTATCGTCAGATATCATTTCATGTATCATATATATGTTTATTACATCCACCTACGTTTTAAGAATCCTGAATCATTTCTATAGATGTACAAAAATAATTAGTAAAACATAACAACTCGTTAGGAGAAAAGTTCACAAAAATAATATATTAATAAGCTGATACTGTAAACAGCTTAAGTTATTATCCCCTTGTCTATCATTAAAATGATTAAACTATACAGTAATAGCTACTCTATACCTTCACGACTTTTATATGTGAACATGTTGGCAACATTTTCCAAGAAAAAGTTAAAAACCCTCTTTACTGGTGGCGAATGCCTATCATCATAAATTAAATATCTTCTATTCTATTATAATAATATATATATAATGTTTTCAGTTTAAGTTGTTGGTTCCTGTAGTAGGTAGGACCTGAGTACCATTACTTATTATTATGAGCTTGGATGTTTTATGGCGTCCAAATATTTTTCTATGTATTTTAAAAATATATTTACCTACAAATAAAATAAATGTACTTTAATATCCTTTATTTAGCCTTCGAGGCCTGGCTTGGAAAACTAGAGGATACTGTGTTTATTTTGTCCAAAACACTTTTATTATAAAATTATTATAACATATATAGTAGGCTTTTCACGAAAATAGCAAACCTTTTCAGGTAAATTACACCCCATTTACTTTCATGTAGCAATAAAACGTGTAAGCGCCATGTTATTCACAAACTGAGCACTTCATTCAAAAAAGTGCTAAACAACACTTTCGCTCACAAATATTTTATATCTTATAACGACCATTACAAATTTTGAATAAACGATGATGGAAATAAATTGAGAAAGAGAAAGACGGATAGAAAAAGAAAGAGATTATTCTGTATATAAATAACTTTGAAGTTATCCGAGCAACCAACTTCAACATTATAACTTTACAACTTCCTAATCTTGCAGACGACGTAAAATATGGTGAAATATGTGAGGGAACGCGCTCTTTCGTGCCTCCGAATACGAATTTTTAAGTGCCTCACAAATTATTTACACCTAAGCCAGTGCCGACCTTACCGATTCGCATACGGAGTTATACAGCCAATGCGGCTTCTGTTTTCAGCATAAGCGGATGCGGTCGCTTTAGCGGAATACTGAAACGCGAAGACATGATTGGAACTTTTTATTTATAAATTGAGCAGTTAATCTAGTATTAGTAAGCTTATTAAACAAACAAAGTAGTACCTAATATAAATTTTTGTTTAGAATGTCACTCCTCAACACAAAATTAATATGTGTATATATGCAAAAAATGTGTTTTGCAATGTATGCAATGAATATCTGAATCTCTTATACATGTAATAAACCAGTAGAATATTATTGTCAGTGCTTTTAAGAAATTGAAAAATATATATTATATGGATGATTTTTCTCAAAACAAGAAAAATATTTGTTGTTTTTTTCTTTGTTTGAAAATCTCTATTCAATTGTTTCGAAGCTATTATTGGTTTAAACAGTCTTCTAAAGATTGATAGAGCACACTCAAAAATTTTTTTGGTTTCATTATCGTCACTAAAAAGAACTATGTTTAGTTGGATAAAAATAAAAAAAAATATAGAAATAAACTGGTAATAAAATATTTTTTTTAATAAACGATGCGTTATAGTCAAACCGTTTGTCAATTATCGAGCTCAAAGTGTTGTTTGTGGGTAAATGATATCACACTCGCGATCTGGATTTTTTTGATCCTCTCTCAAACGTTATCTAAAGCCACACCCCTTCAAAGTATCAAGTCACGCAGCCCTCCCTCCACCAACCCCCGTATTCGTGCGAGGCGATTAACCAAATTGTAGGGAATGGGTTCAGTACTGCGCCATTCTGCCTACTTAACTACTCTTAATAATAGAGGATCACGCACTCACAGGATGCAGGTTTATTTTTGCTTTGAGTTAAAAAGCAAACGTTGTGAGAAGGATAAAAAGTTTTGTATCTTCACTCAAAAAGCTATGGTAAATACGCGGTATTTGTTTGAAAACGTTTCGCTATTCTAGTCTGCTACTGAACGAAGAGTATATTTGAAACCTTTTTATTTAGAAATAATATTATTAATATATTTATTTACATGTTTGTGTAATTTCGTATTCAAACAGTAACATGTAGCTCCAAAACTAAGGCCGTTGTTATTTAACAGCTAACAGCTGTATAATCATCTCACTGGCTCAGAGAAGCACATCCCTTCTGAATAAAGAAGTCTCCGGTTAGAATACTGGCTCACACAAAATTATATTCAAAGTTATTGAAAATTATGTGTGATAAAATTCTATCGCGTAATTGATTTCTCCATCTTCCGCTGCTTACACCACTGATTGTAATATATTGTGATGTGACACAAAAAAATACATACATATATATGAAATAGAAAATTGGTATCATGGGTACAATTATTGCAGTAAATTCATAGCTGTTTAAATTTATTGCATGTTTCCATGGCCAGCTGCGTGCAATAAATTAGAGCTAAAAGTTAAAATTATGCGGCTTGAACGGCAATCAACTGCAGTTTTATATTTCAATATCCGATATGTTATGTTTATTAAATTGTGTCAATTCACTATAACATAACATAACTTCAAGCTTTTGTTACCCGAAGGTGTAGGCAGCGGCTGTTGAGCCTCGTCTCGCCGTTATGTTTACGTCCCAAATGGAATAAGTGGCGAACCTATTGCCATACCGGGCACAAAGTTTTCAGTCATCGATATTATTCACACTTAACTTCCGAAAACAATTTCGAAAAGTCATTGGTGTGAGCCAGTGTCAGGATTCGAACCCGGACCTCTAGATCAGAAGCCGTGTGCTCGACCACTGGACCACCGAGACTATTCACTATAACCTTTATGCAAAATATGTTTTTCTCCAATTTTAATCATTTCAATAAAATTTATTATCTCTATTGCATATTAATATAAAGCTTATTACTCCAACTAACAAGGGTTAAACCGGCAGTTCTAGAATTTCGTATCTTAAGATAAGTATTTATTACTGTATATCAGGCACAATTTTGTCATCATCAATTATTGTCATATTATCATAGTTCTTAAAATAATTAAAATTCTAATTAAAAATCTAATTTCATATTACTATAAGTATAACTTTGTGCCTGGTATGGCAATAGGTTCATCGCCTATTCCATTGGGACGTTAACAACGGCGAGTCGAGGCTTAACAGCCACTGCCTACACCTTCAGGTAGAAGAAGGCGTGAAGTTATGTTATGTTGTTATGTTATATAAGTACATCATTGTCCGGAGTATAGGCCACTCTTCCGGTCTTTTGGCCTTTTTAAATACAATGATTCCTTACAAATAGCAGTCCGTAAGATGCGTTGAAGTATTTTACTTTCCTAAACGATACTCAAGTTTGTCTATCGAGCACTGTTTTATCGATTGTCTATGTTCTCATACGAATTAATACGAAGCCACAACGAGTACGTCGAAATCTAATTGGTTATCGCATTGAGCCTTCCCCTGTCGAACGTTCTCTAATCCCCGCCGTCCCCCCATAATCCTCATATAAATTACTTGTTCTAGTTATTTTAAAGTGAATTCATTCAACGGGACGTTCAATTAAGAAAATTATATAATCGTTGTTATGTTACAAATGTCAAATAGTTGGTTTATTTCATTTATTTTCACATTTGTAGGCACATACCTACCTAACTTCACGCCAAATCTCTTGCGGGTTAGGCAGAGAGAAGAGATCGCCATAAGATTCATACACGCTTCACTCGCTTCATTGACTTAAATAACTCTTTTCATGAATTCGCATCCATTTTTGAGGCTCCTTACGTCACCTTCTTTCAGAACACGTTCTATTGGGTCATGGAATGTGTGTCCGTCCTCGACTCCTACATCCATCCGCTTTTGCATTGTATATCTGCTTAGTCAATCTTGTGTCATTCATTCTTTCTACATGTCCGAAACATCGGAGCATGTCTTTTCTTACTCTTACACCGACACTCTCTTTCGATCCAACTTCCTTCCTTACAAGCTTGTTTTCTACGCGAGTCACTCCGCAGATTTTGCGCAGTGCCCTCATTTCTACCGCTTTTATGTTTATGTTTTCATGCACCCTGCCATACCCAACTCTCGCTTCCATAAGTTTCACACCTGTGTGTACGTATAATTTTTATGTATACGTACATACACATTTAAGTTTATTTCAGGTAAGGTATGGCGGTGCTTAGGGAGAGCAAAGGGTGTGGGCCATAATTTTAAACAGCGGCAATTTGAAGTCAAAGTTTCCTGAGATTTAAATTAATGTTGTTTTTTTTCCTAATTTGATAAAAATATAATAATGGGCATGTCCCAGTTAAATTAAGTTAAGAAAACAATTCTGAATTATTTTCAAACTATTACCATTAAATTATTATCATTCATGTCCCCCCCAACCAAAATATATTTATGCGTATAGGAGGAAACGAGGAAAGTTATATTAACTTGAAGAACTTAGATTAACGTTTATCCGGACAGGTGGCGTGTGATTTATTTCTATTTCATACGCGTTTTGTTTATCTTTGCTGAAATGATGTTATAGAAAAACAAATACAATGGTTATAATAAATATATAAAATAGACTTATCCTTTTCAGAAGTCATATAGCGATAACTAACTAACACAATGTGGTGGTCAGTTAAAGCAATAGGTTCCGCCATATATTCCACTTGAGTTTTGTTTATCTTTGCAAAAATTTTATAACACATATATCGTTTTCAAATATATACTGACAGGATGGCAGACAGATTTACATCAACGCTTGGACACACATTACAGGAAAATAAAATTTGACGTGTCCAACATAAATTGCAGGGTATGAAGAGTGTATACAAAAAGTTTGTGCATTGTATGAATCTGATCTGATTGTTAAAATAAAACCTCAAATATTCTAACTCGAGTGCTATTTCTGAGTGGTAAACAATATTTAATGTAAACGATAACTTAATTCATCATCATCACCAGCCAATTGTAGTCCACTGCTGGACATAGGGCTCTCCAAATGTGCGCCACAATATCCGATTCTCTGCCTTTCGCATCCAGTCTCTTCCAGCAGCCGTTGAGGTCGTCTGACCATCGGACTGGTGCAAGACGCGGTCTCCTCCTCGAAGTTTCGTCTACCTAACTGTATAATTTGTAGACGTATTTGTTAAGACTTCGAGAACTGACCCTTCGACGCTTATCGGTTCGGGCACGACATGTTCATTGAACATGACCTTGGTCTTGTCCAAGTTAATGCCTAAACCGATACGCCGGGAGGCCTTGTCTAGGCTGCGAAGCATTCCGCTTAACTGTTCCAGCGACTCTGCCATTACAACGATGTCGTCGACAAACCGAAGATGGGAGATGTACTTAACATTCACGTTGACACCCTGTTCAGTCCAATCCATGTCTTGAAAACGTCCTCCGGAGCATTGGTGAAGAGTTTGGGAGATATAACATCTCCCTGTCTTACACCTCGATTTAGCTCGATGGAGTTTGTCACCTGGTCTTGTATCTGGACAGCCTTGAGAAATTAGTTACAATCTTTCTTTTTCTATGAGATAGGAGGGCAAACAAATTGGCATGTAACCTGATCGTAGACAACTAACGCCGCCCATGGACAGCTGCAACACAGTTACTGTTACAGTTCCGTTACCGGCCTATAAAATTGGATAGTGAAGGCATCTAATGTGGGACGGGGATGCCACTTTTCGTCGATATTCTCATAGATCGTGGTTTGTGTGTCACATGTCTTGGCAATGTCAAACGTAAATACTCGTAACAACTAGTAATTAAAAAATAATAATATTCAATTAACGAACGATCGGAAAATTTTAATTTATAATCTGATATCATTTTAATAGGTCAGAGTTGAACGAAAAACCAAATAGGTCAGTCGTCCATTATTAAAAACGCTCTGCAGTCAATATACGTGGTAGGTGTACATAAATAGTATTATGTTTTGAACGCTATAATAATAGTAGTAGATAGTAATAGTTTAAATCTTAATAGATATAGAGTACGTACCACGTTGTTTGTCCACGATGGACTACCAAACTACTCACCCAATTTTAATCAAATTTATTTAACTTGACACCGTATAACGTTATATCTAACTTAAAAATAGGGATAGTTCATAAAAAGTTTATTTACGATTCCATCCGCAAGAGAGATCGCGGGGGGGGGTAAAAGTAGGGGGAGTAAAAGTTAAAAAAAAAAACACGAATTTTTTAAGTTTACAACATGGTCAACATATTTTTCGTAGTGTGATAATAATAATCGCTAAAAAACTTCACCAAAATAGCTCAACCGATTTTGATGAAGTTTTGTATTCATATTGGGTAGGTTTGATAATAGGTTAAAACCTATTCTACTTACCCTTAACGCTAAGAGTGATCGTCCGCTTATATATTTTTTGCAAAACAACGTTTGCCGGGTAAACTAGTATTTCTAAGTATAGATTACACTACGTAACCGAAACTAAACCGAAACTGTAGTTAATAATTATCGGTTCACTTACATAACCGAAAGTTTAAAATTAATTATAGTTTTGCTGAATTGGACTGACTGGTACTGAAGTTTGTATATTAATTAGCTTTTGCTAGCCAGTTTTCTTTATAAGATTTAAAAAATTATTTCAATGGAAGTGGTAGAATTAGTGGTATCTGTGGTTAGGAAGTGTCGATCGATTCCTGACTCAAAACCATGACTCAGCACACGAAAGATAATAATAATAATTGACTTACTTGATGACTTTACGGCATTCTTTTGCGGAAGTCATATGCGATAAATATATCTGGCTAACCGCATTGTGTCCGATTAGATTCCGCTACCAATAGGTTCCGCCATATATTCCATTTCGGACGTAAATAATTGGCGAGTCGAGGCGAAACAGCCGATGACTTCGGGTAGAACAGTCACGGTGGCGCAGTGGCTAGCACCCCGCTTCTGATTCAAGAAGTAGTGGGTTCAAATCCTGGCACACTCACCAATGACTTTTCGAAATTTTCGGAAGTTTCGTGTGATAAATATCGATGACTGACAACTTTGTGCCCGGTATGGCAATAGGTTCGCCACCAATTCCATTTGGGACGTAAACATAACGGCGAGACGAGGCTTAACAGCCGCTGCCTACACCTTCGGGTAGAAAAAGGCGTGAAGTTATGTTATGTTCATTTAGATGCTCTGATCGATTTCGGTTCTTACCGCTCAATTTTCTTACCCTCCATATTGATCCCATCCAGTCTACTTAGCTCCACTCCCGAATTGCGTACATAGGCGATTTTAGTACTGAAGTTATTTGTAACTACTGTTGCCCTGTTCTTGAGTAGTCGTATAGGTATAAAATGAAGCCTTAAAAACCAGTTTTTAAGAAAAAAGGAGGAGGAGGTAATGTCTTATAATGTTGAGGGCTTTATGTCTAGCCTATGTCAAGAGATTCAGTATGAAATTTTGAGAAGTTATGTTGCTACATAGCAACAAAATTTCAAACTGAATCTCTTGACTTAGGCTCACATTCTAAAATACATATTTTAGAATACTATATTGATTTTTTGTCTAAGACCGTATACCGAAAAATAAGATTATATGAACTAAGTAAATATTAATACAAATATAAGGTAGTTTTGCTTCGGTAGCGAGTTGTCGAGGAAGAAAGGGCAAAGGCTCTAATATGGACCCAGAGGCAAAATGTTGCTTTCATTATTCACTTGCGCAAGTATCTTTTGAAACAGCGTCTTGTTTTTAAAACAAAGCTCCTTGTCGTGGTGTAATGATATTAACAACAACTCTTGTTTCGTTAGTTTTTATTTATAATTAGTTTTTTTTAAAATTACGACCACACGTGGCTTATGGGCGCGAATTATGCATCTTTGCATTTTCAAGTTTTTGAAAATCTATTGCAGAACCTTATATTTAAACATAAAATCCTGGCCTAACACAATTTTGTAAATAAAAACTCTATTAACAATTTATATGTCTGTTATAATTTATATAAATGGAGTCTAATAAAGATTATTGCGCATTACAAGACAGTTTACTGAAAAGAAAAGAAGTAAACTATATAGAAACCAAGTAATAAATTTCACAACGTAGTAATTAAATACTAGCTCGTCTCTCATACGACAGCAATCAATTACCGACAAAGGCACTTCCAAATACCACCGACCCACTATTCTATTGTTTGACGTCAATGCGCTGAAAAGACGCGGCCATAATGGATGGGAAACACCCAATTATACCTTTCCGTTTAAATGAACAAATGAGTCCTCGATTGTTTTGTATTTAAGTATGTGCTACGTGTATTTTCATAAATATTATTTATGAAAATACACGTAGCACATACTAAGCTTAGTGTATTATTTTGTTTGTATTATCATTAGAATATATGAAATTAATAAAAATACTAATATTAAACTTAAAAACGTATAGTTATAGAATGTACAGGAAGAATTTACGATACGTACCCTTTTTTTGTATTGCGAGGAAATGTATGCACATACCCCGCGTGGAGACGGTACCGTTGGAGCGTGAGACTCAATTAAAGCACTGTTATGCAATCCTATCACAGGATGATAGGACAAACCCCAATCCAATTTAAAAATCCATCGGCGTGCAGGTGACCCAGGACTTCTGCTGCCTACACGACCATCCTACCGTCGCCCCTCTCTCGGGAAGCTCATCCTCGCGTAGCCTCTGAGAGACTGCCCAAGCCGCACCAACCACGCCCTGTGTAGTGGCGCGCAGCCGGTAGTGTATTATGTCTAAGCTCGCCGCCGCTGCCTTCGAGCTAGATCGCACAGTCACAGAAATATTTTTGGTTATTGATTTTTCCGAATAAAATATATGACAAACAAATAGTCACGACACATGTCCAATATCGAATTGAACGTGTCCTTGCGGAAGGTGATATACGCTTTAAAAACCGACGAGCGTGCACGAAAAAAGTTGTGCAAGCCGAAGAAGCAACTAGGGTGTGTAAGAATCGTGCTTTATGGCTATCTGTTCTCTCTACCTACCCGCAATGGACATGTCGTGACGTTGTGTATGAATTTTTATAGAATAGTAAGTAATTTTTAATATACAAGCATTTAAAATTAGTAATATTCCTACAGTAAACTAAAACTAGCGGATACATAAATTCTAATAAGTTTTCCGCAAATAAATAGATACCAAAGTTGGAACTGGTAATAATCGAAAACAGAAGTTTTAACCTTAGCCCAAACTAAAAATCAATACTAAACCGCTACATGTTACGATAACTGGCAAGAAATTAATCACATTTTTACAACTGAGGTTGTATAAAAGTATCGCAGTGATTCATATAGATACGATCAAAAGCGGTTTGTTCGGAGAAACCAAGTCTAGCATTTTCTATTATCTAAAGGAAATCTTAGCAAGATAAGGGAACGTTATTTAACTTATGTGTATTACTTAGACTGTTCTCTCTTTCACCACAATTCGGTATGTTATCGCTGTCAGGGCATTTTCGTTAAGATTTATAGCCGTGACTCTTTCACTAATATTGTTTACTCCCGGTAAATGGTGAGTTTTATTGCCGATATCAATCGGCTTGTTTTATTTTTTTGCTTTTTTGGTATCCGATAGTACCGACCATTAAAAGTAATTCAATATTAACGAATATTGAAAAATAATGGTATACCAATAATATAGTGAGTACTATAATATAAACACAGCTCATAACTACACTCAATCTTAATAGAATAATAGGTGTTATATAGTATCAAAAGCTTAATTGAGGCTTTTATTCACCTTTTATTATTCAAAACCATACTACCACCATGAAATCAATAATATATTGGTGAGAGATCAGGTTGAGAGTGGTCACATCGACGACCAAGGAAGCAAGAAACGTATGTCAGGATCGTAGCAAATAGAAAGCTTAAGACTCTGCTAACCCCCGAGGGAAAATGGCGTGTATGTAACTATGTAGTCTGCAATACTCATTGACATGAATTTGTTTAAACGAGGAATGATGATACCAAAGAAGGTTGTACTAACATTATAAAAAATGATAAAATTTTGAATATTTCTCGAATTTTGTTTCAAATAGAGGTCTCGGTTTCGAATCCTCACGCAGGCTCACACCAATGACTTTTCGAAGTTCTTTTCGGAAGTTATTTGTGAAAAATATCGAGGACTGAAAACTTTGTGCCCGGTATGGCAATAGGTTTGCCACCTATTCCATTTGGGACGTAAACATAACGGCGAGACGAGGCTTAACAGCCGCTGCCTACATCTTCGGGTAGAAAAAGGCGTAAAGTTATGTTATGTGTTATGTTTTGTTTCAAATAAAATATAAATCTTTATCAAACCACTTTAAGTTTTATTTTAAACTAACCTCATATAAGACATAATTACATATGCTGCAGACACCAGACAACTTCTTCCGCTGCGACATCTGCATTGCGTATTACTTAACCTTATAAATATAACAAAATATTTATTTAAATAACAACATACTCATAATAATATTATATTCATTTTCAGTAGTCTTTATATGAATATAAATTCAATATTATCTAAATAACATTTAAGAACAATGATATTAGCATCAAAGATTTTAGCTATCAAAGATCACCTGAGATTTTTATTAAAAGTTACATCTTGATTTTTTCTTAGTTTTCAAAACCATTCAAGATATTGACCTAATATTTTGTACTTTGCTTTTTTAAAAAAACATAACTTATCATCATGATATCAATATAATTCATAGTCAGAAGCTAGCTAGGTAGTTTGAATGTAATTAAAAATAAAAGATGTGGTGTCGTGGGACACCAGGTAAGAACGAAGTTCTTTCGGCTATTATTGAAGAATTGATACAATTTCCAAATAAAATCATGCTCAATTTTATGTAGGTTTTCTTGGTTTTTCTCTTAAATTTTGCTGAATAGTTTTTATATAAGTACATACTTACTACAGGTAGCTTTGTGACGTTTTAGTTTATAAACACTGGATAATTCTACGGAACAGTAATCGCACCTGTACGTACCATTTTCTGGTTCCTTCTGAAAAAAAGCCCAAATCCTGACTCTAGCTCACACCAATGACTTTTCGAAATTATTTTCGGAAGTTAAGTGTGATCAATGTCGATGACTGAAAAACTTTGTGCCCGGTATGGCAATAGGTTCGCCACCTATTCCGTTTGGGATGTACTTAGTCTGGCCATAAATACTGTTACAACTAAAAATAAAAAAATGTTACATTTGAATTTGGAATCTGTCATTTTTATACGATTGTTCATTGTGTTTTCTCGTTTTGGCGCCAATAGATTGTACAATATTTTGCGATATTAAAATTGAGTGGGGTGATAGAGAGAACCGAATCGCTGTAACTGCATTACACAAAGTAGGTATGGAGCCAAATGCAATTTTTAAAACTCTCCATACACATTAGTCAAATGTTTGTGTACCGGGCTATTAATAGGTACAATGAGACCTCCTCTGTTTGGGACAGAAAAGGTGGTCAAAGCAGTAAGGGAAAGAATTCGAAGAAATTCTGTCCGCTAGCAAAGGATAAGGATAAGGATAAGTCCGCTAGCATCTCTGGAGATGAAGATAGCACCTAGAACAATGTCGCGTATTTTAAAAGATGACTTAGGACTTTCAGCCTATAAGAGGCGCACTGGTCATTTAGTAACTGACAATTAAAAAAAAAATAGGATGTTAAAATCTAAACAGCTACTGAAGCGGTACGCAAAGGGAGGTCACAGAAAAATATTGTTTACGGATGAAAAAGTTTTTACAATTGAGCAACATTTTAACAAACAAAATGACTGTATTTATGCTCAAAGCTCTAAGGAAGCTTCCCAATTAGTTGACAGAGTGCAACGTGGGCATTATCCGACTTCAGTGATGGTTTGGTGGGGTGTTAGCTACGAAGAAGTGACTGAGCCATATTTTTGTGAAAAAGTTATCAAAACATCGGCACAAGTGTATCAAGATACCATTCTTGAAGAGGTCAAGCCCCTTAACAACACCATGTTCAATAACGAAGTATGGTCCTTCCAGCAAGACTCGGCACCGGGTCATAAAGCTCGGTCCACGCAATCTTGGTTGGAAGCGAACGTTTCGGACTTCATTAGAGCTGAAGACTAGCCGTCGTCTAGTCCCGATCTTAATCCACTGGATTATGATTTGTGGTCAGTTTTAGAGAGTACGGCTTGCTCTTAACATCATAATAATTTAGAGTCCCTAAAACAATCCATACGATTGGCAGTGAAGAATTTTCCCATGGAAAGCGTGCGTGTTTCTATTGATAACTGGCCTCAACATTTAAAAGCCTGTATTTCAGCCAATGGAGACCACTTCGAATAAGCTTTTTATATAAGTAACACACTGTTAAAGTAATAAATGTTATTTACAATTTAAAAAAAAAATTTCTTTGTTACAATATTTATGGCATGACTAAATAACATAACGGCGAGATGAGGCTCAACAGCCACTGCCTACACATTCGGGTAACAAAATGCGTGAAGCTATGTTATGTTATGTTGACCTCGATATTTCAATTTAAAATCTACTATCCCCATTCAGGTTATTGCTTAAGTTTGAATGCTGGCTGAGGTTTTAAAATTGTGTTTCTAGATATGTTATTAATTATAGATTAAAACAACTTTCAGGATTATATCGCGTTTATTTATTACTCATTTATATTTATTTCCCGACGTTTCGAACCCTTTACAGAGATCATAAAGGATTCGAAACGTCGGGAAATAAATATAAATGAGTAATAAATAAACGCGATATAATCCTGAAAGTTGTTTTAATCTATGAGTGAGATTCGCGAAAGTCTTAGAGATAAATATGTTATTAATTTATGAATAAAATATGATTCGGTAAATAACAAAAAAAATAGAGTCATGTAACAAGATTTCAACCATTGTCAACGCATCTGTGAAAGGATCTCTAAATTTATTCATCGAAAAAATATTCTGCAATAAAGTTTGTGGACGTCTCTTCAAGACTGTTGTAAAAATATGCTAAGGTTTCCTATATAAAATTACAACGATACCCTTTTTTCTTGTCTGCCTTTACAGTTTTCTTCCATTCTATATTTATATATTCACCCGTTTTGTGATATTCAATACAGCCACTAATAACAATTGAAATGGCTTTTACTTTATTTTCGCGTACGTTATTAGCATCAGGTCCAGGAAAAGTGGGAACAGCCGCAGGACCAACCAATTTTACAAATGTATTTTTCCAATTCGATCAACGATTCTCGTCGATATTATTTTTATAACTTATTCCCTTTTTGGAGTTTACTCCTTAAGAATCGATTTACATATATAGGCCCGGGGTATGAAAATTATGGGGACCAAAATCGTACTAGTCACGTGACTGTCACACGAAATGCGTTATGCAGTCACAGAGCATATAAATAAGAGTCGGCACTCCATACAATGTCCTGAGCTCTTTATAGTCACAGAGCATATAAATAAGAGTCGGCACTCCATACAATGTCCTGAGCTCTTTATAGTCACAGAGCATATAAATAAGAGTCGGCACTCCATACAATGTCCTGAGCTCTTTATAGAAACACTCTTTATAGCGATACGCCATTCTCTATTACGAAGAAATGTGTTCATATTTGTAGACAGTAAATATTTATTTTTGTAAATAAATACCGTAAAAACATGTAGAAAAAAACACCCCCAGACGAGGGATCGAACCCGCCCCGACCTTGTGTTATCGGTAGTGCGGTTTACCGATGCACCACGAGGGCCGTAAGTATAATCGTCTAATTACCGTCCTCTTTACCAATTTCGACACATTTTCTAGGATCGGGTTTGTTTGTTTGTTTGTTTTTTACATACATACATATACGTAAGTACGTATTGCAGGCGGAGAAAAAAAAAATTATATTATTTATAAATTGTGTTTTTATAAATTGTGTTTTTTGAAAATTATATTTAAGTACGAATTACATACTAATAAAATAATGAAATATCAATAATATTTTTCGATCTTTGCTAATGAAACGAGGGGCGCCACAGTAGCATCGCCAACATCGTACTCCTAATAAAAAGTGTGTGAATCTCGGAATCGGCTCCAACGATTTTCATGAAATTTAGTATATAGGGGGTTTCGGGGGCTATAAATCGATCTAGCTAGGAATCATTTTTAGAAAATTTCATTTTATCGTGTTTTATCGATAATTAACTTAAACATCAACTTACTTTTTTATTGGAATTCCTGACATCTATTGGCGAATGTGAATTATTTTAAATTGTGAGCACTTAACTTGCTTTAACGACAACAACACTAAAGCTATTCCAGCAGATGGCGTTGTTAACTAATTCTAAACTAATTACTATTTCTTTATTACTAAATTTCTTATTATATTACTATTTCTTTATTACTAAACTAATTACTATTTCTTTATTTCTTCTAAACTAATTACTATTTGTTTCTAATATAATATGTTAGTACATAGTATATATTAGTATATATTTATTATTGGAGTTTACTCCTTAAGAATCGATTTACAATATATAATAATAAGAGTCGGCACTCCATACAATGTCCTGAGCTCTTTATAGTCACAGAGCATATAAATAAGCGTCGGCACTCCATACAATGTCCTGAGCTCTTTATAGTCACAGAGCATATAAATAAGAGTCGGCACTCCATACAATGTCCTGAGCTCTTTATAGAAACACTCTTTATAGCGATACGCCATTCTCTATTACGAAGAAATGTGTTCATATTTGTAGACAGTAAATATTTATTTTTGTAAATAAATACCGTAAAAACATGTAGAAAAAAACACCCCCAGACGAGGGATCGAACCCGCCCCGACCTTGTGTTATCGGTAGTGCGGTTTACCGATGCACCACGAGGGCCGTATGTATAATCGTCTAATTACCGTCCTCTTTACCAATTTCGACACATTTTCTAGGATCGGGTTTGTTTGTTTGTTTGTTTTTTACATACATACATATACGTAAGTACGTATTGCAGGCGGAGAAAAAAAAAAATTATATTATTTATAAATTGTGTTTTTATAAATTGTGTTTTTTGAAAATTATATTTAAGTACGAATTACATACTAATAAAATAATGAAATATCAATAATATTTTTCGATCTTTGGTAATGAAACGAGGGGCGCCACAGTAGCATCGCCAACATCGTACTCCTAATAAAAAGTGTGTGAATCTCGGAATCGGCTCCAACGATTTCCATGAAATTTAGTATATAGGGGGTTTCGGGGGCTATAAATCGATCTAGCTAGGAATCATTTTTAGAAAATTTCATTTTATCGTGTTTTATCGATAATTAACTTAAACATCAACTTACTTTTTTATTGGAATTCCTGACATCTATTGGCGAATGTGAATTATTTTAAATTGTGAGCACTTAACTTGCTTTAACGACAACAACACTAAAGCTATTCCAGCAGATGGCGTTGTTAACTAATTCTAAACTAATTACTATTTCTTTATTACTAAATTTCTTATTATATTACTATTTCTTTATTACTAAACTAATTACTATTTCTTTATTTCTTCTAAACTAATTACTATTTGTTTCTAATATAATATGTTAGTACATAGTATACAGGGTGCTTCACAGACCCTATTCTAACCACTTATATCTAGAATCTAGACATGCTTTGAAATCTAGATATCCTATAGAAAGTAAAAAAAGGCAAAAAAAATTTTTTTTTACTTTTTTTACAAAAATTATCCCGCAGAAATATGAACCATGATCACCCTACTTATGACCTACGACAACTGAGTTCATTGTGACTACTCGCCTAAAGTATTTCATTCATTTTTCCATTTCGATCATCAATAGGGTTGTCATCTCTAATTTTTAATAATTATGTGAAGTTACAAAAAAAAATTAAGCTGACTACATTCTGATCTTCTTTCTAATCATTCTTTAAGAAACCACATGGAATTACCATGAAACATAATTAGTAAATAGTTTTCCCTGTCTACACTCTCATGTATTTGCGGCGTGAAGTTACACAAAAAAAGCTATCTGTATTCGGTTCGCATTAAGAAATCTTATAAAATTACTATGAAACATAATCAATAAGTAATTTTCGCTGCCTACACCCGCATGTATTTGGGGCGTGAAGTTACAAAAAAATTTAAGCTGACTACATTCTGATCTGTTTAAGAAATCATATGGAATTACCATGAAACATAATCAGTAAATAGTTTTCCCTGCCTACACTCTCATGTATTTGAGGCGTGAAGTTACACAAAAAAAGGCTATCTGTATTCGGTCCGCAATAAGAAATCATATAAAATTACCATGAAACATAATCAATAAGTAATTTTCGCTGCCTACACCCGCATGTATTTGGGGCGTGAAGTTACAAAAAAATATTAAGCTGACTACATTCTGATCTGTTTAAGAAACCACATGGAATTACCATGAAACATAATCAGTAAATAGTTTTCCCTGCCTACACTCTCATGTATTTGAGGCGTGAAGTTACACAAAAAAAGCTATCTGTATTTGGTTCGCAATAAGAAATTATATAAAATTACCATGAAACATAATCAATAAGTAATTTTCGCTGCCTACACCCGCATGTATTTGGGGCGTGAAGTTACAAAAAAATATTAAGCTGACTACATTCTGATCTGTTTAAGAAATCATATGGAATTACCATGAAACATAATCAGTAAATAGTTTTCCCTGTCTACACTCTCATGTATTTGAGGCGTGAAGTTACACAAAAAAAGCTATCTGTATTCGGTTCGCAATAAGAAATCATATAAAATTACCATGAAACATAATCAATAAGTAATTTTCGCTGCCTACACCCGCATGTATTTGGGGCGTGAAGTTACAAAAAAATATTAAGCTGACTTCATTCTGATCTGTTTAAGAAACCACATGGAATTACCATGAAACATAATCAGTAAATAGTTTTCAGTGCTTACACTCTCATGTATTTGAGGCGTGAAGTTACACAAAAAAAGCTATCTGTATTCGGTTCGCAATAAGAAATCATATAAAATTACCATGAAACATAATCAGTAAATAGTATTCGCTGCCTACACTCTCATGTATTTGAGGCGTGAAGTTACACAAAAAACTGTGAACCCTACTTAATGATTCATTTGTAGGTCATGTGTATATGTGCTGTGTATATGTGTGCACCTCTTACACGTGCTGTGACCTGTTACACGCGCCCGAAACTTCCTTTGAGAATTGCCGCCTGCCTTTCGGCTCGCACAAAATAACCTTGAACTCATCAGGCGGCATTTATAAAAAGAATTTGTCGGCATTTCTAAATTTACAGTGAAATATTTTGAAATATTAATATGTATTATTTATTATGGGTCCGTATAATTTTAATGTACCAACGCAAATTAATAAAGTATATTATTATTATCATTATGTTGCATAACACGTGAAAGCTTAAAAAGTATTACGTAGGTAAATCCTAGGAGTCTCGGTGGTCCAATGTGAGAGCACAAGGCTTCTGATCCAGAGGTCCGGGTTCGAATCCTGACACTGGCTCACACCAATGACTTTTTAAAATCGTTTGCGGAAGTTAAGTGTGATAAATATCGATGTCTGAAAACTTTGTGCCCGGTATGGCAATAGGTTCGCCACCTATTCCATTTGGGACGTAAACATAAGGGCGAGACGGGGCTTAACAGCCGCTGCCTACACCTTCGGGTAAGGCGTGAAGTTATGTTATGTTAAATCCGATATTCGGTATTGTGTGTATTATTACTTAAAATTTAGAGGTTTTCTAAAATACTATTCCAATTTGCTTTGGATGAGATTTGAGTGAAATTAAAATATCTAGTAGACTCTGTAGTACAGAGACTAGTATTTTTAAAGTTATTATAAAAAAAAAAGTTATCGTATAAAGGTTCCGTATTTTGGTATAACGGTACCCTAAGAAATTAAAAATGGCAGAGACACTAGTATTTAGGAATGTGACACTAAACATAAAGCGATTTTTGATTAAACGATTAATTTATTACAATGAAAAAATCAATTAATTAATAATCGTATTTATTTAAGAAAATAATCGATTTATTTAAATTAATGGATTTTTAAATTTTTGGGCAATATGTACAATTAGTTTTAGGGGGTCTTATCAAGAGCGTGCACGTCGCGACCCCTGCCGTCCCAGTGGGACGCAAACTTGACCGAAGCAAACTGAGCCGGACGGGCTGCTCCGGCGTGCCCCGGAAGCGACGGGCACCGATTAGCCCCCGTTGGTGCGGCTGCATACGCATGCGGCGAAGGAGGCCGCCACTCTTCACGCACCGCCAATCCTGGTGGGACGAGGAGAGGGGAGTGCCGTATAGGCACGTGGAATGTTAGAGGTAGTATGATCAGAAAGATGAATGAGATGATGGATGTAATAAATGAGAGATGCCTGGATGCCTTATGTTTGACGGAGACAAAGCGAAGGGGGAGTGAGACCGAGGACCTCCCCGGTGGCATGGTAGCCCTATGGTTCGGAGTGGACCAGGACGTCCGTGCTAGTGGGGGTGTTGGAGTCATTCTCTCCTCCCACTTTGCTTCCGGAGTGAAAGATTATGAGTTGGTAGGCCCAAGACATCTTTGGGTTCGAATAAAACTGGGGATCACACGAGATTTTTTCTCTCCGCGACATCGTGGAGAAACAACTGGCTGTTAACCGGAAGGTTTTCTGCGGTTTTGTGTATCTGGAAAAAGCGTTTGTCAGAGTGTTACGAAAGGATCTGTGGGATATACTCCCGGGCTACGGGGTGAGCGGAGCACTGCTGCGCGCTGTGCAGTCCACTTATGAGGACTGCACAGCGTGTGTGCGTGTTGACGGCGGCTTGTCCCCCTGGTTTGACGTCAATATCGGCGTCAGACAGGGTTGCGTGTTGTCCGCTCGACTGTTCATCCTATACCTGGACAGTTGTCTCCAGAGAGTGAGATTGATGGATGTAGTGATGCGAATGGGTGACCTAGTTGTGAGCTGCTTGCTTTACGCAGATGACGCCGTGCTTCTGGCCGAATTGCCGTCGGACCTGCAAACACTAGTCACTACTATGAAAGATGATTACATGATTAAAGGCTTGCAGTTGAATGCGACGAAAACGAAAGTTATGGTGTTTGAAAGGGAAGAATCCAGAATAGATGCAAGGATAATGATTGATGATGTAGTGCTGGAACAGGTGAATGAAATTGTATATCTTGGATGCGCTTTTAGCAGGGATGGAAGGTACACCACGGATGTAGAAAAACGAGTGGCGATAGGAAATAGCGTAAATGGAGCGTTGGCCAGATTCCTGGGCGCAAAAAACGTCAGCAGAAAAGCCCAGCTAGCAATCCACAATGCAGTCCTGATCCCAACGCTAACTTATGGAAACGAGAGCTGGGTATGGCAGAGTGTGCATGAAAGTAGAATAAACGCGGTAGAAATGAGGGCACTGCGCAAAATCTGCGGAGTGACTCTCGCTGACCGCGTAGGAAACAAGGTTGTAAGGAAGGAAGTTGGTTTGAAAGAGAGTGTCGGTGTAAAAGGGCATGGTTGGTTCGATGGTTCGGACATGTAGAAAGGATGGATGATGCAAGACTGACCGATCATTTAACACGATTGACCAGATATACAATGTAAAAGCGGATGGATGTAGGAGTCGAGGACGGCCAAGACACACATTACATGACCAAATAGAACATGTTCTGGAGGAAGGTGATGTTAGGAGCCTCAAAAACCGACGCGCGTGCTTGAAAAGAGTTATGAAAGTTAACGAAGCGAGTGAGTATCCATGTAATATTTAGTAATTTGGAAATATACAATAAAAGAGAACATATCAACCAAATGTCGGCTGATAAAATTGTATTATTCATCGACTCCATCTAGTGAATATTGGAATAAATAAATAACTAAACTGTTTCAAAGGTATAGAAGGAATGCGGTCATTGATGGCGTTAACAAATAAATAACATTATGGAAAAAGTATTCTTTAGCAGTTTTCGTTCCGGGCCAAACTTAATATCGGGGCGTTGCAGATGAAATAAAGTCGGTAATATGTAATTGAATGATTAATAAAATAATCGGTTATTAATCGATTAGTCATATAAAAATAATTACTAATTATAATAGATTTTTTTACTTTTAGAAGTTGATTTTTAATCGATTATTTCAATAATCAATTATTTTTTCACATCCTTACTAATGTTCGTTAGTGATTATTTTTTTACACGCTCTTCATTATTGTTCGCTTGTTCTATCGGTCAGTATCATATATCCGTGTCAAGTTAGTGAAAGTGCTTTCGTTATTTCGTAATTTTATAATGGCCGAGTATTCAAATGCAGAGTACTATGATATGATTAGACCTCCTCTGTTTGGGACAGAAAAGGTGGTCAAAGCAGTAAGGGAAAGAATTCGAAGAAATTCTGTCCGCTAGCAAAGGATAAGGATAAGGATAAGTCCGCTAGCATCTCTGGAGATGAAGATAGCACCTAGAACAATGTCGCGTATTTTAAAAGATGACTTAGGACTTTCAGCCTATAAGAGGCGCACTGGTCATTTAGTAACTGACAATTAAAAAAAAAATAGGATGTTAAAATCTAAACAGCTACTGAAGCGGTACGCAAAGGGAGGTCACAGAAAAATATTGTTTACGGATGAAAAAGTTTTTACAATTGAGCAACATTTTAACAAACAAAATGACTGTATTTATGCTCAAAGCTCTAAGGAAGCTTCCCAATTAGTTGACAGAGTGCAACGTGGGCATTATCCGACTTCAGTGATGGTTTGGTGGGGTGTTAGCTACGAAGAAGTGACTGAGCCATATTTTTGTGAAAAAGTTATCAAAACATCGGCACAAGTGTATCAAGATACCATTCTTGAAGAGGTCAAGCCCCTTAACAACACCATGTTCAATAACGAAGTATGGTCCTTCCAGCAAGACTCGGCACCGGGTCATAAAGCTCGGTCCACGCAATCTTGGTTGGAAGCGAACGTTTCGGACTTCATTAGAGCTGAAGACTAGCCGTCGTCTAGTCCCGATCTTAATCCACTGGATTATGATTTGTGGTCAGTTTTAGAGAGTACGGCTTGCTCTTAACATCATAATAATTTAGAGTCCCTAAAACAATCCATACGATTGGCAGTGAAGAATTTTCCCATGGAAAGCGTGCGTGTTTCTATTGATAACTGGCCTCAACATTTAAAAGCCTGTATTTCAGCCAATGGAGACCACTTCGAATAAGCTTTTTATATAAGTAACACACTGTTAAAGTAATAAATGTTATTTACAATTTAAAAAAAAAATTTCTTTGTTACAATATTTATGGCATGACTAAATAACATAACGGCGAGATGAGGCTCAACAGCCACTGCCTACACATTCGGGTAACAAAATGCGTGAAGCTATGTTATGTTATGTTGACCTCGATATTTCAATTTAAAATCTACTATCCCCATTCAGGTTATTGCTTAAGTTTGAATGCTGGCTGAGGTTTTAAAATTGTGTTTCTAGATATGTTATTAATTATAGATTAAAACAACTTTCAGGATTATATCGCGTTTATTTATTACTCATTTATATTTATTTCCCGACGTTTCGAACCCTTTACAGAGATCATAAAGGATTCGAAACGTCGGGAAATAAATATAAATGAGTAATAAATAAACGCGATATAATCCTGAAAGTTGTTTTAATCTATGAGTGAGATTCGCGAAAGTCTTAGAGATAAATATGTTATTAATTTATGAATAAAATATGATTCGGTAAATAACAAAAAAAATAGAGTCATGTAACAAGATTTCAACCATTGTCAACGCATCTGTGAAAGGATCTCTAAATTTATTCATCGAAAAAATATTCTGCAATAAAGTTTGTGGACGTCTCTTCAAGACTGTTGTAAAAATATGCTAAGGTTTCCTATATAAAATTACAACGATACCCTTTTTTCTTGTCTGCCTTTACAGTTTTCTTCCATTCTATATTTATATATTCACCCGTTTTGTGATATTCAATACAGCCACTAATAACAATTGAAATGGCTTTTACTTTATTTTCGCGTACGTTATTAGCATCAGGTCCAGGAAAAGTGGGAACAGCCGCAGGACCAACCAATTTTACAAATGTATTTTTCCAATTCGATCAACGATTCTCGTCGATATTATTTTTATAACTTATTCCCTTTTTGGAGTTTACTCCTTAAGAATCGATTTACATATATAGGCCCGGGGTATGAAAATTATGGGGACCAAAATCGTACTAGTCACGTGACTGTCACACGAAATGCGTTATGCAGTCACAGAGCATATAAATAAGAGTCGGCACTCCATACAATGTCCTGAGCTCTTTATAGTCACAGAGCATATAAATAAGAGTCGGCACTCCATACAATGTCCTGAGCTCTTTATAGTCACAGAGCATATAAATAAGAGTCGGCACTCCATACAATGTCCTGAGCTCTTTATAGAAACACTCTTTATAGCGATACGCCATTCTCTATTACGAAGAAATGTGTTCATATTTGTAGACAGTAAATATTTATTTTTGTAAATAAATACCGTAAAAACATGTAGAAAAAAACACCCCCAGACGAGGGATCGAACCCGCCCCGACCTTGTGTTATCGGTAGTGCGGTTTACCGATGCACCACGAGGGCCGTAAGTATAATCGTCTAATTACCGTCCTCTTTACCAATTTCGACACATTTTCTAGGATCGGGTTTGTTTGTTTGTTTGTTTTTTACATACATACATATACGTAAGTACGTATTGCAGGCGGAGAAAAAAAAAATTATATTATTTATAAATTGTGTTTTTATAAATTGTGTTTTTTGAAAATTATATTTAAGTACGAATTACATACTAATAAAATAATGAAATATCAATAATATTTTTCGATCTTTGCTAATGAAACGAGGGGCGCCACAGTAGCATCGCCAACATCGTACTCCTAATAAAAAGTGTGTGAATCTCGGAATCGGCTCCAACGATTTTCATGAAATTTAGTATATAGGGGGTTTCGGGGGCTATAAATCGATCTAGCTAGGAATCATTTTTAGAAAATTTCATTTTATCGTGTTTTATCGATAATTAACTTAAACATCAACTTACTTTTTTATTGGAATTCCTGACATCTATTGGCGAATGTGAATTATTTTAAATTGTGAGCACTTAACTTGCTTTAACGACAACAACACTAAAGCTATTCCAGCAGATGGCGTTGTTAACTAATTCTAAACTAATTACTATTTCTTTATTACTAAATTTCTTATTATATTACTATTTCTTTATTACTAAACTAATTACTATTTCTTTATTTCTTCTAAACTAATTACTATTTGTTTCTAATATAATATGTTAGTACATAGTATATATTAGTATATATTTATTATTGGAGTTTACTCCTTAAGAATCGATTTACAATATATAATAATAAGAGTCGGCACTCCATACAATGTCCTGAGCTCTTTATAGTCACAGAGCATATAAATAAGCGTCGGCACTCCATACAATGTCCTGAGCTCTTTATAGTCACAGAGCATATAAATAAGAGTCGGCACTCCATACAATGTCCTGAGCTCTTTATAGAAACACTCTTTATAGCGATACGCCATTCTCTATTACGAAGAAATGTGTTCATATTTGTAGACAGTAAATATTTATTTTTGTAAATAAATACCGTAAAAACATGTAGAAAAAAACACCCCCAGACGAGGGATCGAACCCGCCCCGACCTTGTGTTATCGGTAGTGCGGTTTACCGATGCACCACGAGGGCCGTATGTATAATCGTCTAATTACCGTCCTCTTTACCAATTTCGACACATTTTCTAGGATCGGGTTTGTTTGTTTGTTTGTTTTTTACATACATACATATACGTAAGTACGTATTGCAGGCGGAGAAAAAAAAAAATTATATTATTTATAAATTGTGTTTTTATAAATTGTGTTTTTTGAAAATTATATTTAAGTACGAATTACATACTAATAAAATAATGAAATATCAATAATATTTTTCGATCTTTGGTAATGAAACGAGGGGCGCCACAGTAGCATCGCCAACATCGTACTCCTAATAAAAAGTGTGTGAATCTCGGAATCGGCTCCAACGATTTCCATGAAATTTAGTATATAGGGGGTTTCGGGGGCTATAAATCGATCTAGCTAGGAATCATTTTTAGAAAATTTCATTTTATCGTGTTTTATCGATAATTAACTTAAACATCAACTTACTTTTTTATTGGAATTCCTGACATCTATTGGCGAATGTGAATTATTTTAAATTGTGAGCACTTAACTTGCTTTAACGACAACAACACTAAAGCTATTCCAGCAGATGGCGTTGTTAACTAATTCTAAACTAATTACTATTTCTTTATTACTAAATTTCTTATTATATTACTATTTCTTTATTACTAAACTAATTACTATTTCTTTATTTCTTCTAAACTAATTACTATTTGTTTCTAATATAATATGTTAGTACATAGTATACAGGGTGCTTCACAGACCCTATTCTAACCACTTATATCTAGAATCTAGACATGCTTTGAAATCTAGATATCCTATAGAAAGTAAAAAAAGGCAAAAAAAATTTTTTTTTACTTTTTTTACAAAAATTATCCCGCAGAAATATGAACCATGATCACCCTACTTATGACCTACGACAACTGAGTTCATTGTGACTACTCGCCTAAAGTATTTCATTCATTTTTCCATTTCGATCATCAATAGGGTTGTCATCTCTAATTTTTAATAATTATGTGAAGTTACAAAAAAAAATTAAGCTGACTACATTCTGATCTTCTTTCTAATCATTCTTTAAGAAACCACATGGAATTACCATGAAACATAATTAGTAAATAGTTTTCCCTGTCTACACTCTCATGTATTTGCGGCGTGAAGTTACACAAAAAAAGCTATCTGTATTCGGTTCGCATTAAGAAATCTTATAAAATTACTATGAAACATAATCAATAAGTAATTTTCGCTGCCTACACCCGCATGTATTTGGGGCGTGAAGTTACAAAAAAATTTAAGCTGACTACATTCTGATCTGTTTAAGAAATCATATGGAATTACCATGAAACATAATCAGTAAATAGTTTTCCCTGCCTACACTCTCATGTATTTGAGGCGTGAAGTTACACAAAAAAAGGCTATCTGTATTCGGTCCGCAATAAGAAATCATATAAAATTACCATGAAACATAATCAATAAGTAATTTTCGCTGCCTACACCCGCATGTATTTGGGGCGTGAAGTTACAAAAAAATATTAAGCTGACTACATTCTGATCTGTTTAAGAAACCACATGGAATTACCATGAAACATAATCAGTAAATAGTTTTCCCTGCCTACACTCTCATGTATTTGAGGCGTGAAGTTACACAAAAAAAGCTATCTGTATTTGGTTCGCAATAAGAAATTATATAAAATTACCATGAAACATAATCAATAAGTAATTTTCGCTGCCTACACCCGCATGTATTTGGGGCGTGAAGTTACAAAAAAATATTAAGCTGACTACATTCTGATCTGTTTAAGAAATCATATGGAATTACCATGAAACATAATCAGTAAATAGTTTTCCCTGTCTACACTCTCATGTATTTGAGGCGTGAAGTTACACAAAAAAAGCTATCTGTATTCGGTTCGCAATAAGAAATCATATAAAATTACCATGAAACATAATCAATAAGTAATTTTCGCTGCCTACACCCGCATGTATTTGGGGCGTGAAGTTACAAAAAAATATTAAGCTGACTTCATTCTGATCTGTTTAAGAAACCACATGGAATTACCATGAAACATAATCAGTAAATAGTTTTCAGTGCTTACACTCTCATGTATTTGAGGCGTGAAGTTACACAAAAAAAGCTATCTGTATTCGGTTCGCAATAAGAAATCATATAAAATTACCATGAAACATAATCAGTAAATAGTATTCGCTGCCTACACTCTCATGTATTTGAGGCGTGAAGTTACACAAAAAACTGTGAACCCTACTTAATGATTCATTTGTAGGTCATGTGTATATGTGCTGTGTATATGTGTGCACCTCTTACACGTGCTGTGACCTGTTACACGCGCCCGAAACTTCCTTTGAGAATTGCCGCCTGCCTTTCGGCTCGCACAAAATAACCTTGAACTCATCAGGCGGCATTTATAAAAAGAATTTGTCGGCATTTCTAAATTTACAGTGAAATATTTTGAAATATTAATATGTATTATTTATTATGGGTCCGTATAATTTTAATGTACCAACGCAAATTAATAAAGTATATTATTATTATCATTATGTTGCATAACACGTGAAAGCTTAAAAAGTATTACGTAGGTAAATCCTAGGAGTCTCGGTGGTCCAATGTGAGAGCACAAGGCTTCTGATCCAGAGGTCCGGGTTCGAATCCTGACACTGGCTCACACCAATGACTTTTTAAAATCGTTTGCGGAAGTTAAGTGTGATAAATATCGATGTCTGAAAACTTTGTGCCCGGTATGGCAATAGGTTCGCCACCTATTCCATTTGGGACGTAAACATAAGGGCGAGACGGGGCTTAACAGCCGCTGCCTACACCTTCGGGTAAGGCGTGAAGTTATGTTATGTTAAATCCGATATTCGGTATTGTGTGTATTATTACTTAAAATTTAGAGGTTTTCTAAAATACTATTCCAATTTGCTTTGGATGAGATTTGAGTGAAATTAAAATATCTAGTAGACTCTGTAGTACAGAGACTAGTATTTTTAAAGTTATTATAAAAAAAAAAGTTATCGTATAAAGGTTCCGTATTTTGGTATAACGGTACCCTAAGAAATTAAAAATGGCAGAGACACTAGTATTTAGGAATGTGACACTAAACATAAAGCGATTTTTGATTAAACGATTAATTTATTACAATGAAAAAATCAATTAATTAATAATCGTATTTATTTAAGAAAATAATCGATTTATTTAAATTAATGGATTTTTAAATTTTTGGGCAATATGTACAATTAGTTTTAGGGGGTCTTATCAAGAGCGTGCACGTCGCGACCCCTGCCGTCCCAGTGGGACGCAAACTTGACCGAAGCAAACTGAGCCGGACGGGCTGCTCCGGCGTGCCCCGGAAGCGACGGGCACCGATTAGCCCCCGTTGGTGCGGCTGCATACGCATGCGGCGAAGGAGGCCGCCACTCTTCACGCACCGCCAATCCTGGTGGGACGAGGAGAGGGGAGTGCCGTATAGGCACGTGGAATGTTAGAGGTAGTATGATCAGAAAGATGAATGAGATGATGGATGTAATAAATGAGAGATGCCTGGATGCCTTATGTTTGACGGAGACAAAGCGAAGGGGGAGTGAGACCGAGGACCTCCCCGGTGGCATGGTAGCCCTATGGTTCGGAGTGGACCAGGACGTCCGTGCTAGTGGGGGTGTTGGAGTCATTCTCTCCTCCCACTTTGCTTCCGGAGTGAAAGATTATGAGTTGGTAGGCCCAAGACATCTTTGGGTTCGAATAAAACTGGGGATCACACGAGATTTTTTCTCTCCGCGACATCGTGGAGAAACAACTGGCTGTTAACCGGAAGGTTTTCTGCGGTTTTGTGTATCTGGAAAAAGCGTTTGTCAGAGTGTTACGAAAGGATCTGTGGGATATACTCCCGGGCTACGGGGTGAGCGGAGCACTGCTGCGCGCTGTGCAGTCCACTTATGAGGACTGCACAGCGTGTGTGCGTGTTGACGGCGGCTTGTCCCCCTGGTTTGACGTCAATATCGGCGTCAGACAGGGTTGCGTGTTGTCCGCTCGACTGTTCATCCTATACCTGGACAGTTGTCTCCAGAGAGTGAGATTGATGGATGTAGTGATGCGAATGGGTGACCTAGTTGTGAGCTGCTTGCTTTACGCAGATGACGCCGTGCTTCTGGCCGAATTGCCGTCGGACCTGCAAACACTAGTCACTACTATGAAAGATGATTACATGATTAAAGGCTTGCAGTTGAATGCGACGAAAACGAAAGTTATGGTGTTTGAAAGGGAAGAATCCAGAATAGATGCAAGGATAATGATTGATGATGTAGTGCTGGAACAGGTGAATGAAATTGTATATCTTGGATGCGCTTTTAGCAGGGATGGAAGGTACACCACGGATGTAGAAAAACGAGTGGCGATAGGAAATAGCGTAAATGGAGCGTTGGCCAGATTCCTGGGCGCAAAAAACGTCAGCAGAAAAGCCCAGCTAGCAATCCACAATGCAGTCCTGATCCCAACGCTAACTTATGGAAACGAGAGCTGGGTATGGCAGAGTGTGCATGAAAGTAGAATAAACGCGGTAGAAATGAGGGCACTGCGCAAAATCTGCGGAGTGACTCTCGCTGACCGCGTAGGAAACAAGGTTGTAAGGAAGGAAGTTGGTTTGAAAGAGAGTGTCGGTGTAAAAGGGCATGGTTGGTTCGATGGTTCGGACATGTAGAAAGGATGGATGATGCAAGACTGACCGATCATTTAACACGATTGACCAGATATACAATGTAAAAGCGGATGGATGTAGGAGTCGAGGACGGCCAAGACACACATTACATGACCAAATAGAACATGTTCTGGAGGAAGGTGATGTTAGGAGCCTCAAAAACCGACGCGCGTGCTTGAAAAGAGTTATGAAAGTTAACGAAGCGAGTGAGTATCCATGTAATATTTAGTAATTTGGAAATATACAATAAAAGAGAACATATCAACCAAATGTCGGCTGATAAAATTGTATTATTCATCGACTCCATCTAGTGAATATTGGAATAAATAAATAACTAAACTGTTTCAAAGGTATAGAAGGAATGCGGTCATTGATGGCGTTAACAAATAAATAACATTATGGAAAAAGTATTCTTTAGCAGTTTTCGTTCCGGGCCAAACTTAATATCGGGGCGTTGCAGATGAAATAAAGTCGGTAATATGTAATTGAATGATTAATAAAATAATCGGTTATTAATCGATTAGTCATATAAAAATAATTACTAATTATAATAGATTTTTTTACTTTTAGAAGTTGATTTTTAATCGATTATTTCAATAATCAATTATTTTTTCACATCCTTACTAATGTTCGTTAGTGATTATTTTTTTACACGCTCTTCATTATTGTTCGCTTGTTCTATCGGTCAGTATCATATATCCGTGTCAAGTTAGTGAAAGTGCTTTCGTTATTTCGTAATTTTATAATGGCCGAGTATTCAAATGCAGAGTACTATGATATGATTATGTGTGTGGGTGCATCGGAGGGAATCCTTACTGCAGCGCGCGAACTTTATCGACAACGTCACATTGATGGAAGAGAGCTGGAGAATCAGCGAAGACTTCCTTCTTATGCATGCTTCAGGAGGCTGGTCAACCGTTTGCACTCAAACGGTTCTTTCCACAGTCCAAACTCTGAAGGACGATCGAGTGACAGTGCGGATGCTCGTGTGGAACAGAATATTTTGGATCACTTTGCTGAAGATCCAACTAGAAGTACTAGAAAAGCCTCTGTCGTATTAGGTGTGTCTAGAATGAAAGTATGGAGAACTTTAAAAAAAGATAGTCAGCATCCTTACCATTACCAGCGCACACAACAGCTGACAGAAGCAGATTTTTTATTGAGACTGCGATTCTGTGAGTGGTATCGTAGTCAGGTTACTGCTGACCCTATGTTTTCGTCTCGGGTTCTATGGTCTGATGAGGCTACCTTTACTCGTTTTGGACTATCCAATAGCCACAACGAGCACTACTGGTCCCATAAAAATCCACATGCTTTTCGTCAAAGCCATTTTCAGCACAGGTGGAAAATTAATGTGTGGGCCGGTATCATCGGTGACAAATTGATAGGCCCTGTATTTTTGCCGGACCGGTTGAACGGTGAAATCTACTTGGAAATGTTGAGGACCACCTTGGAGGAAGAACTTGAAGGCCTTCCTTTGTTAGTTTACCGCGACATGATTTTCCAGCAAGACGGCGCGCCAGCGCATTACACTCGTTCTGTACGCGAATATCTGGACGATCGCTTTCATGCGTGGATTGGACGTTCTGGAACTGTTCCATGGCCACCACGGTCGCCCGATTTAACGCCAATGGACTTTTTTTTGTGGGGATATTTGAAAAGTGTGGTGTATGCTACGCAGTGTGAAACTGTGACTGATATGCGTCAAAAAATTGTGGAAGCTTGTGGTACTCTAACACCGGAGTATCTGAGCCGTGCCACACAATCTGTATCGCGGCGTGTAAACCTATGTGTTACGAGAGGAGGACAGCACATTGAACCTTTTTTGTAGTCACACTGAGAAATGGTAAGTGTTCACCATAAATCTTAAACGAAAAATCTGGTTAGATATGTATTAAACTATGAATGAATTTTATTTAATCAGAATGAAATACAAAATTTTTATTTTATATCTCACCATAACTTAGCAATATCGGCTCTACTACTACAGAATAAGGTCTAAATTTTTATATCCGTGGTGTAGGTACACAAGAAATTGTACCATATGTTACGATTTCTTGTGTATGTGTGTATGTGATATCAATGAAAGTCTTTATAGTAGGGTGACCATGTCAAATATTATTATTTGCGGACTCAGTAGGAATTTTTTTTTTTTTTTCAGATCTAAAATTTCGACTTATCACATTTTAAATATAGCCATCCGATAGGCAATTCCATCCTGTATCCACCCATCGCGGCTTGATATACCCATTGTGGGACACGCTGTATATTAGTATATATTTATTATTGGAGTTTACTCCTTAAGAATCGATTTACAATATATAATAATAAGAGTCGGCACTCCATACAATGTCCTGAGCTCTTTATAGTCACAGAGCATATAAATAAGAGTCGGCACTCCATACAATGTCCTGAGCTCTTTATAGAAACACTCTTTATAGCGATACGCCATTCTCTATTACGAAGAAATGTGTTCATATTTGTAGACAGTAAATATTTATTATTTTATTTTATAATCGTTCTTGAGGAGTAAACTCCAGTCGTGCGTCGGAGCGGACACACACTTTTACTTTTTTTTCGTTACATTTCGCTTAAAGCTTTGTGAATACCATTAACTATATCTGTGTTTGTTTGAGATTTCATCGTAAATAAACAAATTAACAATAATATCATGAATTTTAATGGTATAATAAAATTATTGAAAATCGTGATGAATACAGAAAACCTTTTCGCCCGAAGATTCATGTGCAACTGCCTTGTACCGCCGAATGAAATATTTGATGGCCGTTTGGATAAGGCAATTAAAAAACATTATTGTTCACCCAATGCTAACTATTATATTCCATTTAGGACGTAAATATAACGATATTTACGTCCTAAATGGAATAGGTGGCGAACCTTTTGCCATACCGGGCACAAGGATGTCAGTCATCGATATTTATCACACGTAACTTCCGAAAATTTTGAAAAGTCTTTGGTGTGTGCCAGGATTTGAACCCAATACTTCTTGAATCAGAAGCGGGGTGCTAGCCACTGCGCCACCGAGAATATATACAGTATTTATTACCTTATATTGAGAATCTAAATATATGAATAATGATGAAATATATATGAAGTGATTTCAGCTAATACATAATTAGTGAAAATGTAATCTATAGACGATAAGCAGAGTAACAATTCCTATAAAAAAAAGTGTTGTGAAATTTTATCCAAGAAGCCCCACATCATTTTGATTGGCTAAGTCTTATGCAAGTCAAGTCTTGCTGTGTGGCGCCGGCTTAGAATACCGCCACCCCATCTCTTCCCGTGGGTGTCGTAAAAGGCGACTAAGGGAAAGGCTAGAAGAATGGGCAGCAGCATTCTCTCTCAACAAAATACAGCCTACTGCGATCGCCAACCCGCCTGCCAAGCGTGACGATTATGGCAAAAACCCCCCATGATTGAATGGACCGGCAGTTGTGGCGCTCTATGGGGAAGGCCTATGTCCAGCAGTGGACCTCAAAAGGCTATTGATTGATTGATTGAAGTCTTATGCAATATCTTTAATTTAACTCATAATTTTGTCCGTAGTATCGTCAGCTCAACGTGAACTCGGCAAAGGTTCTACGACGAACGCCTCCGCCACAGCTGCACCAGCAGGAACAGTTGACAACGCCATTCGACCTGGAGGTGCTGTCGACGGACCGAGGCCAACACCTCGCACAGGACCATACTTCGACCTATCATTTTCCAAGAATGTCACTGCACTGCTTGGAAAAACGGCTTATTTAAATTGTCGAGTGAAGAATTTAGGAAATAAAACTGTAAGTAATTAAAATATAATATAATTATACAGAAATAACTTTAAGCCAAGTCTCTTGTAGGAGTCTGCAATAGGTTCGCCACTTATTCCGACGAGTCGAGGCTTAACAGCCGCAGCACACCTTCGAGTAAAAAAAAGCGTAAAGATATGTTATTTTTTTTATTTCTCAATTGTAACTAAATCAAAACTTATTGTAATAGAAAGTATTTTAGATGATTATCGCCTAATACCTACAGCAAAATAAAATAAATAATGCTAAAGAAAATTATACCATGTCGCCAAAAGTAACAAAACAAAAAATCGTCTGAGAAGTATTAAAAGAATATTTAGTTCACTTTGCATAACTGCTCCTCAAGAAGCTGACCCTAGCAAATACGTCGCAGAAGTTACCACCCGTTTGCCTCTTATAACCGCATGCTAAATCATAAAATATATATGTGTGTTCTATAATAGAGCCCTAAGAATCTAAATTACTGACTTGACTTTTGCGTAGACCACTGATCATGGCAAACTCAGGAATGTAGTGTAATGATGGATAGGTACGTGATAATACGATGAGTCTTTTGTCTGACATATGTGTGTATACTTCCCTGAGAATTCGATACCGGAAGGAATAGGCGAATCCCTTGGACACCACACTTAGTCAACTAAACCTGGCTATGAAATCCAAAACATATCACGATTACTGATAACCACAAGCACGAACCATGCCTATTAAAATGTCATATGCATTGTAATTTTACACGCGATAGTAACTGACGCACGAATTTATAATCACACTCGAACTACATCGTTCAAGCGTCGACCGACGGCACGGTTACACTCAATGGCCGATATTATATAAAAAATAGTTTTCGCCGCCTTTGCGATAAGTAAGCCTTCCTCGATTAATGGTCAGTACACCATTGAAATAGTTTACGAACAAGCGGTTTCTGAGCTTAGCACGTTTAAACAAACAAACAAGTTCTTCGGCTGCATTTTTTAAGGACTAGATGTAAAAGGTTAAGGTTATTTGGCTAAGGTTAAGGTTGTCTAAAAGAGATTGCCTTTTGTACTTGCCTTACTTTTATATCAAATCTAATCTAATAATACTATTCACATGGTGGCCTATTTTCACATTTGCTTCTCTAATAATGATGCAAAAGACTATTTTAAAATTTCAATTAATACAAACATACAGATAGAATTATTATTATAAGTATGAAAATTGTCATAGCAAAACTTCTATTTAAAGAACTGAAATTATACCGGAATATTATAACCGCTCCGACGCACTTACAGTGAGCACTCGTCTTAACAATACAGACATGTGTAAGGTAGAGTACACACATGTGAACTAACGAGTCCCCCCCTTATTTCAACGAGCAACGTCCAATTTACATAGAGGTGTACCACAAAACTACTCGCTTAAAATGAAACGTAACAATAGTAGAATGAAACTTTTTAAGGCTGTATTGTGTGCACTACTTTATAAATAAAACTCCCATTAGAGGCAGACTCCATATGCACGGATAATATAAATAGCATCTAGCTAACGAGATCGCCAAGATTATTCTATTCAAGATTTTTCACGTACCAGTCATGAACTTGATAATTTATGTAAATGCCTTGGTCTTCAGAAAATTTTAGTCTACAATTTAACATTTTACCAATTTAACATTAATTGTATCTGTTTTCTATACTAGCTCGCCTACATATACTTGAACTAAAAAATACTACTACCCTAGGCCACCGAGATCATCACTGGTAGAGTCTATACTGCTAGACTCTTGCAGTTTGCTGCCTAAATGGGCCGGCTCGACCGGTGATATACCACGACCTCTCTAAATATCGGCGTAAAGTGGCTTGTGCCATGTTTTATTTGGTGAGAGAGGTATCCGGAGGCCCGATCCCCTTTCCCCTGCCTATTCTCCTACTCCCTATTGACGGCAATGCATCACGGTGTACATGGGTGGTGAGAAATTACTTACAATCAGGTGACCCACCTGCTCATTTGCCGTTCCATTCCATAAAAAAAGTCACTGTGAACATCATTTGTTTAGGGTTAAAGTGTCTTTTATAGGCATTCGTAAAATGTGATGAAATTTGTTTTAGTTGAATATGCAAGTTTCGTGGGTACGGCATAGAGACATCCATCTGTTGACAGTTGGACGATACACATACACCAGCGACCAAAGATTTAGAGCGATCCACCTGCCGCATACTGAGGACTGGACTTTACAGGTAAACATATATTTTTAATATAAAATTGTAAGCAAATATTTTATTCACCCAATGATATAAACCTTTATTATTAATTATATAGAAGTTATGTGTGATAAATATCGATGACTGAAAACTTTGTGCCCGGTATGGCAATAGGTTCGCCACCTAATCCATTTGGGACGTAAACATAGCGGCGGGGAGAAGTTTAACAGCTGCTGCCTACGCCTTCAGGTAGCAAAAGGCGAGAAGTTATGTATGTATGTTATGTATATAAATCTGTTAATAGTACCACAGGCTTGAGAAAGATGGTCTTTATGTCAGACTCTCTATGCCTTTTTCAGCCTCCAATCGGACTATTTTATTGTGGTTAGATTTTATAAGCAAAACATAACTATTATTTATTTTAAATTTACCTGAAGTAAAATGCGATCTGGTGCAGCTAGTATCGCAAATATTAGGATATTTAAATATTAGGATATTTGTATATAGTACTAATCATGATTTAGCGGTACGGTGTTCGTGGGGTCAGCTAGTTATATAGTATAAAACAAAGTCGATATATCCGTGGTTCACACCAATGACTTTTCGGAAGTGTGATAAAATCGATGACTGAAAACTTTGTGCCCGGTATGGCAATAGGTTTGCCACCTATCCCATTTGGGACGTAAACATAACGGCAAGAAGGGGTTTAACAGCCGCTGCTTGCACCTTCGGGTAAGAAAGGTGTGTTTTTTTTTCTTTGTTTTTTTTTCGATCTCCCCTGTCTCTCCACTTATAAACTTTAAAACTACGCATCGGATTTTGATGCGGTTTTTTTTAATAGACACAGAGTGTAATTGGGTGGTATGTTTGCAAAATAATTTTATGATGTTGTACAGAAAACCTGTTAATTTTAGTGATTATAACTTCATTTGTAAACGCTGTAAATTAGTTTTGATTCGGAACAAAGTTTGCCGGATCAGCTAGTTACATGTATTCTCTAAAAAAGCTAATATTCTACACATATTAACCGACAATTGTAAAGATTTTAATAGTTAAAAATGATTTTATTAAATTATTACGTTTTGCACATGGTATTATGAAGACAAATTTATTAAAAATTTTGTCATTTGTGTTTCTAGAAGTCGGTCTTAACTTTTTTTAAAGTATTTTTTTGTTTAACTAAATGGTTCCATTATCAATGAACTTTATGCTCTTCAAGTTGAAATTGGCTTAAAAGTGTTGTTATTACGTATCTTTATTATTACATAATCTTTTGTATGGGTTTTGGTATTTTACTCACACTTTTTTCATTCTCATTGTTTATACCTGTTCTGGACTTTTATGAATAATCCAAGACTAAAATTACCCAAATTAATACAGCTGTTCTCAATTTTTAGCGAGAATAACGAACAGCAAATCATTATATTATATATATATATATATATATATATATATATAATATCAGTACGAAAATAATGTTCAGTGCCAGTAAATATTTCCGTATTTACTACAACTAAATGTATTTTCTTTAAACGTACTTTACAAAGAGACAGAGTATTAGCGTTCCTGAAAGAACGCTGCAGTGAGCTCTACCATTTTAAAACATTTTCTTTTATTATGAAGCTATTTCGCATCGTATTCTAGCTGTGTCACAATACAATATACAACTGTTTAGGTATTTTGCCTTGTATATTCTATTATTTGGTAAATTCTGTTGAAGTTTTTTGTTTTTTTTTTTTTATTATTATTGTTGTTGCATCCCAGATCGGATCTTACTAACTATGAGTCCTGAGTTATTTCTTAATTTTCTTAAATAATTTTGTAATTATTATGTTTACATGGATATGTTTGAATGTTGTTATTTAATTTAATCTCCTTATTTTAATTTACGACTGAATTACTAATGTTTAAATAGACAATCAAAAATAAGGTTAGGTATTCATACTTAAATATATCAAAGGCTAATTGTTTTTAATTCACAAAAGCTAAATTATATTCCGAACTAAAGTCAATATTAATTTCTAAAGGTCATAAAAAATCCACCCCCGAGAGCTATAAAAAGAAATCTTTATAGACTAAATAAAAGAAAAGTGTTCTTATTCGCACAAAAATGATAAAAAGGACTATTGAAGTATATTGATATTAATGAATATTATTTTAGTAAATTACGAGCGTGGGTGATCTCGTATGAATATACTATGGATTTTATTTAGTCAGTGGGCTAAAGGGATACAAAACGTTTATTACTAAAATTAAAATAAAAACAACATAATCGTGAATAAATCTGAGCATAACAATATTTTTTTCACCACTTTTCATATTTGTGGTGTATCGATTACTGATATTATTTAAGCCATTATTAGCCATTATTTAACCACCACCTATTATTCCTTAGAAGTTAGATGCTGCTTAATATTAAATTCTTGCTTGATAATCTTTCTTACTAAGATACGTCAAAGGATCAAAGGATTGGCAAAGGATAATTTTAGAGAGTGTATTGATCTTATCAGCTTGTCAATACTCTTAGCACTTGTACGCGTCTCCATTTATAAATATAAGCAAGCAAATTAGTTTGGCCGCTTGCCATACCAAATCAAATAACTCGGTTCCTTACTTCTTACAGAAAATATATTAAATGTAAAAATATGTAAAAAGTTCAAATAGTATTTACAATTTCCTTATGAAATAAATGCAAATAATATCGAATGTAATACACTATTACGAAAAGGAAGCTATTATAGGTCGAAAAGCATAAAAAGCTATACTTTTACAAACTTATTTGCGGCTGGTCATCTGACTTGTATTTTCATCTTTTTTGTGTGTCCAGTATTAGAAGGCCTGAATGGAATGGTGATGGACGTATTTAAACTTTATACAAAGTTAGATGAAGGCCTTTGTGTATCAAATAGACATTTCCTTTTTATCACGTATTCATGAATGAAAGTGATTGGTTAGAGAATCTGGATTTTTTTATGTGAAAAGAGGGCAAACGGCTTGTCAATATAGTCTCGGTGATCCAGAGGCGCGAGTTCGAATTCTGGCAGACGTGTGATAAGTATCGATGACTAAAAATGTTGTGCCCGGTATGGCAATAGGTTCGCCAAAAATTCCCTTTGAGACGTAAACATAACGGCGAGTCAAGGCTTAACAGCCACAGCCTACGCCTTTGGGTAGAATAAGGCGTGAAGTTATGTTATGTTTTGGTTTGAAAGAGAGTGTCGGTGTAAAAGTAAGAAAGGGCATGCTCCGATGGTTCGGACATGTAGAAAGAATGGTTAATGCAAGACTGACTAAACAGATATACAATGCAAAAGCGGATGGATGTAGGAGTCGAGGACGGCCAAGACACACATTCCATGACCAAATAGAACGTGTTCTGGAGGAAGGTGATGTTAAGAGCCTCAAAAACCGACGTGCGTGCATGAAAAGAGTTATGAAAGTCAACGAAGCGAGTGAGGCGTGTAAGAATCGTACCCCGCAAGGGATTTGGCGTGAAGTTATGTATGTATGTATGTATGTTATGTTGAGGGCAAACGAGCAGTTGCCACACCTGATGATAAGTGACTAGCGCCGCCCATGGGCACCTACAACACAAATAGTGTTAGAGTTAGATAGGAAAGGATGGGGAAGGGGGTTGGATCCGGGTATCTCTCTCACCAAACGAATCGCGGCATGAGCTGCTCTACGTCGATCTTCTGAGAACTTGTGGTATTTCACCGGTCGAGCCGGCCCATTAGTGCAGTGAACTGCTTGGCTCTACCAATAATAAATCTGGATAGGCTAAGAATTAATCCAAACACACAGAACACACTTCACACACACAACTGATGTAATAAAATCCGAAATACCTGTTATAGTTTGCCCAAACATTTAACCCTTCATCATCATTATTAGCGTTTTGAGGTCCACTGCTGGACATAGGCCTCCCCCATAGAGCGCCACAACTGCCGGCCCATTCAATCATGGGGGGTTTTTGCCATAATCGTCACGCTTGGCAGGCGGGTTGGCGATCGCAGTAGGCTGTATTTTGTTGAGAGAGAATGCTGCTGCTCATTCTTCTAGCTTTTCCCTTAGTCGCCTTTTACGACACCCACGGAAAGAGATGGGGTGGTGGTATTATAAGCCGGCGCCACATTTAGCCCATTCAATCATGGGGGGTTTTTGCCATAATCGTCACGCTTGGCAGGCGGGTTGGCGATCGCAGTAGGCTGTATTTTGTTGAGAGAGAATGCTGCTGCTCATTCTTCTAGCTTTTCCCTTAGTCGCCTTTTACGACACCCACGGAAAGAGATGGGGTGGCGGTATTCTAAGCCGGCGCCACATTTAGCCCATTCAATCATGGGGGGTTTTTGCCATAATCGTCACGCTTGGCAGGCGGGTTGGCGATCGCAGTAGGCTGTATTTTGTTGAGAGAGAATGCTGCTGCTCTTTCTTCTAGCTTTTCCCTTAGTCGCCTTTTACGACACCCACGGAAAGAGATGGGGTGGCGGTATTCTAAGCCGGCGCCACATTTAGTTCTTACCTTACTATAATTTCTTCGATTCCAGTGTCGATTGACGTAAATCTATTTTATTGCCTTTTTCGAGTTGTTACAGACAGAACGTTTAATATGGCAGAATTTAAATTAATTTATGTTATTAAATTAAATTTATTTACAAAATTATTAAAAAACAAAAGATAGAAGCTATACATAGTTAATTGTATGAAGTAATAAATTTTCATTTAACCTAAATAAGTAAATAAACTTCCCCCGAGGTGTTATTACACTTGAAACGAATGCCTTCACTTGAAATTATAATTGAACTTACAATTACTTAAACATTTGGTTGGATAATTTTGAAGTAATAAGAAGACGTCTATTCCATTTCAAGAGGGTGTATTTAAATGTTATGAAGAAAATTAGATTAAGCAATTAAAGTATTGTTAATTATATTTGAACTAATTAGGAGATACAAACCTGGTTACATGTAACAATTACGAAAGAGAGGATGTCTGATGTTATAATTCAAGATTTTTTTTATACAAATTTACTATAGGAAAGGGTCCTACCCTTTCCTATAGTAAATCTTAAGCCTTCCCGGGCCATGACCCGGGCGCACTTGCGGGCTGTGCGCCCTCAGCAGCGATCACTGAGCTCGCCGCCGTCGCCTTCGAGCGGGATCGGCTCTCTCCCGATCCCGCTCGGCGGCCTCCCTCTGGAGCATCACAGCTTCGCAGAAGGAGACCACAGCCCTCCACTCCTCCTCGCCCGCCAGCATTGCCCGCGATCAACGCCGGCGAGGACAAGTCTCGCCCGATCCCGTCGACTAGGACTCGGCGCTCGGCCGCCCAGGCCGGGCAGACCTCCAGCGTGTGCCGGGCTGAGTCCAGGTCGGACGCGCAATGGTGTCATCTCGCCGTCACTCTCATTTTATTCGACTCAGATACTCACCGAAGCACCCATGCCCAGTGACAGGACCCAGGCCTCGAGGTGGGGCAGGACGGCACCGACGGCACGCTGACGCGCACAGCGCGTCCAGATCCCCCCCCATCCCGGCCGAGAGGTTCCACAGCAGGGGCCTCAGCACGGACCCCTGTGGAACCCCGCACGTTACTTCCTTCCTTTGCTCCGTCCCGTTCCGGTTGACATATTCCACCCGTCTCTCCTGTAAGTGTGCCTAATGAACGACCTTAGGTAGGGAGGCACCTCGTGGTAGACGAGAGCCTCTCTGATGGTGCCTATGGCAACCTGCAACACAGTTAGTGACAGGTGCGTTGTCGACCTTTGTGAGTACATAGGGAAATGGCTGGAAGTGGGATGCGGAGGGGAGAGCCGAATACCTTTCTGTCATCTAAAGAAACGTAATATGAGTCACTTGTATTTCGAGCCAGCACATTCATATAGCGAACTGTGTATCCACTCAGTGTTTTTTTTTACTGTATAGAGGGCAAATGATCAGGCGTGTCGCCTGATGGTGGTGGCCAACAAACGCTGCCCATGGACACCTGAACACATATAGTACTTCAGCTGCAGTGCTGGCACTTACCATAGGATGTGCACGGGGTCGGGTGTGGATTGGGAAGGGGAGGGAAAAAGACATCGAGGTTATGTCAGTGCTCCTTCTCCTAAGGCTCCCTGGTACATTATTAACTAAAAGACTTTCCAAACTTCGATAGAAATTAAACAAATGTTTTTTTTAGCTTTAGGAGTAGCTTAATGTTTGATTAGAAACAAGTACTTTTATACATTTTAAAATTTGGTTAAAGCACTGATCAAAATAAGGTATATTTATTTATTTGTAATTTATATGTATACCAAATGCACGTAGGCAAATTCGCGAGTATTTGAATACCGAGACAATCACTGCGCTCTTTCTGCAAAAGTAGCTTACAGCACAAAATACAATTTTAAAAACATATATTGTTTTTTAATTATGGTCGGGCGATAATTTTTTTTTTTTTCTATGTGGTTTTAGAAACACATTACAAAAAAAATTATGAAGATTCATTGACTGGCCCTCGGTGCCCAGATTTTGCTGCCAAACGGCACTCGTAACATTATTTTTTCTGAACATTTTATTGACTTAATGCGCGGATCACAGAAATAGATCAAGATAGAACGGCCGCGATGGCATATTTCCATACATTTCGAGCGTGTCACTTTTTTGAAAAACCACGCCCTCAGCGTGACGTCATTTTCATTGTGAGCGGCGCGACTAGTTAGGAGACACTCACATTAGATTATCGATGTGAATATCGGCAACGTGTGTTAATTTTATTATTTTTATATTTTACTAACTTTATTGATTTTCTGTAACGATAATCATAGAAAGTAAAACATGTTAAATACTTCAATCCGACATATTTAAACCTAAAACATATTTTTCCAACAGTATATAAAATTTAATTATGAATATTTTACTGTCCTTGAAACTATACATATTTATTAAATATTTGCCTTTTTGTAAGGGTTGGCCTCACAGTCCTGGTTAAATAACGAAGCCGAACGTCTACATATACCTCGGTTACTGGCCATTGGAGAAGAACGAGATGATTTTCCATCGGCGATTGGTCAAATTGGTGAAAACTTATACTGTCAAATAAACTACTGCCAATGTAATTACGAAACACTTTGGTTGAAATTTGTGGTGTTAGAATAAAGTAGGGACAAAGCAAGATATGAGCTGAAACTCAAATTATTATTGAAATAATTTATCGATAAGTCCTAAGACTTATCGATAAATGGATAAATCGACATGGAGTGCCCATCTCTAACATTCGAATCACAGCGATTAACAGACACAGCGATCAACTGGCAGGTGTATTGTGTATTTCGTTCGATTCGACGTACATTATGCGTATAATTTATACGCGCAATGTTTTTGTATACGAGCGTTGAATGCGGACAGCAATGGATATTTATCATAACGAAAAAATATACAACGTGTGATCGTAATTATTGAACATAGTAAAAGTAAAACAATAATTTATAATCTCAAAAAAATACTTTCTACTGATTTTCTGTACTTACTGATCATACGAAATATTTCCTTTTTTCATATTTGATTCACTACTTTTGTTTTTACAATTTTTCACAGCATAATAAGGCATATATGTGACGTTTTATCTATTTTTTTACGTCCTGAACGCATGGCAGGAACGCTCGTTGCGTAATGAGTGCGAGTTTCGAAAAGCATGCAATATAGTGCAGGGTTTTGGCACGCTTGCCACGTCTATTCGCCGTTCTATCTTGATCTATTTCTGTGGCGCGGATTGTTGACACCCAAAACTTAAAAGTTGTGTTCTTTAGACATAATCCAATAAGAACTACTAAAATAAAATATAATGTTAGAGAATACTGTTAGATTATATTTAATTTGATTGACTTTCATTTTTATTGAAAAAATAATTTGTCACTTGGTTCATAAAATGTATAATAGGCGATAGGAATTTTACGGGAACTGCTTGATTATAAATTACATATAAAAGTCTCGGTGGTCCAGTGGGCGAGCACCCCGCTTCTGAATCAAGAGGTCGCGAGTTCGAAGACTGGCTCACACCAGTGACCTACGAAATTCATTTTGAAAATTAAGTGTAATTAATATCGATGAGTGAAAAACTTTGTGCCTAGTATGGCAATAGTTTCGCCACCTATTCCATTTAGGACATAAACATAATGGCGGCCCTTCAAGCAGAAAAATTACACGTTATCTTTATTAAATTTAATTACAGACGACTATTTGTTTGCTTTGCATAGGGTTTTCTAGTTTTTTTTTAATATATACTTAGAAATTAAATATAAAAACACAGAGACGCCATACGAAAATTTATGCTTATCATAAATATTTGTACTCGGGTAAGGATTGAACCAATATATCTTTACTCCGTAGACAGACGTTTCACCAAAGCACCGTGAATAAATGGTTCTACCTCGTATACTATTTGTCCCTACTGATTAAATGGTACTGCTGTGTAATTCTGGTAATGAATGTTTAATTGTGTCCTTGTTACAGATCAAATACCCTCAGCATAGGGATTCGGGGATCTACGAATGTCAAATATCAACGACGCCACACATGAGTCACTTCATACATCTCAATGTTGTAGGTAAGTATACTGCTTCCTCTTCTAAAATTAACCGACTACGCCAGAGGCAGTGATATTTTTTTCAAATCTGTGTTTCTTTGCATAGTATAAAACAAAGTCACTTTCCGCTGTCTGTCTTCTTATATCTTTAAAACTATACAACGGATATTGATGCGGTTTTTTTTATAGATAGAGGGTGTAAACGGGGTGGTTGTTATCTCTAATTCATTTATGATGTAGAAAAGAAAAGGTGATAGATCCAAAATTTACTTCTTTATTACTTTTAATGCGGAACAAAGTTCGACGCGTCAACTAGTATAGTAATAATTTTCGAGTCTTCAGCTGTCAAAATTTAATGCGTAAATTTCCTAATTATCAGAATTATTATATTTACTAAGTAAAAATCGGTTAAAAATTTGCCAAATAGTTTATTACAGAAAGTCTTCACACACTTTTTCTCTTCCTAGGTAAACCGTTACTATTCGATACTTACTTACTCGACTCGCCACATCATATCCTTTAGTGGTAGAGCCAAGCAGTTCGCTGCATGAATGGGCCGGCTCGAGCGGCGAAATACCACGACCTCTCAGAAGATCGACGTAAAGTGGCTCATGCCGCGTTTCGTTCGGTAAGAGAGGTACCCGGAGGCCCACCATTCACCATCCCACAAAAACATCACAAATTGGTGATTGATGATATCTTCAAATAATTTTCATATTATTTATTACATATATTCTTAATTGTTGAAAACAATATTACAGACCTTATAAAGTATGTCTCGGTGGTCCAGTGGGCGAGCACTCCGCTTCTGAATAAAGAAGTCGCAGGTTCGAATCCTGGCACATACCAATGAATTTTCAAACTAGTTTACGAAAGTTCATCATCATCATTCATCATCATCATTAGCCTTTTTGAGGTCCACTGCTGGACATAGGCCTCCCCCATAGAGCGCCACAACTACCGGTCCGCTCAATCATGGGGGGTTTTTTGCCATAATCGCCACGCTTGGCAGGCGGATTGGCGATCGCAGTAGGCTGTATTTTCTTGAAAGAATTCTCTTTCAAGAAAATACTGCCCATTCTTCCAGGCTTTTCCCTTAGTCGCCTTTTACGACACCCACGGGAAGAGATGGGGTGGCGGTATTCTAACTGAAAACTTTGTGCCCGATATTGCAATAGGTTCGCCACCTATTCCACTTGGGACGTAAACATAACGGCGACACGAGGCTTAACAGCCGCTGCCAACACCTTCGGGTAGAAATGGCGTGAAGTAATGTTATGGTGTGTTATATATAACACACTAGGAAGTTTTCCCTATGAATATACCGAGACCCTAATTTACATTGAGGCCAAGGGTACTTAATTGCTTCAAATATCAGTACCGTCCCTAAATAAACACAGGCAGTATCAACTTTTAATTTGACGTTTATCACCATTGTTTGTGTTGTATAGAACGACATTTTACGTCACGAAGTTAGTGTACTTACTTGAAAATGTTTATGTTACTTACTCATGTTTGTCCAAGTCGGTTAATTAAATGTACCGTATTATGGGCACGCACGCAATACAAGAAGGCTATATAGGATAGAAAAAAAAAACTAACAATTCTGACGTACGAAGGTCAGAAATGTTAGCTTTCACGATTAAATATTATGTTTTAATAAAAATAACTTTTTCGCCAGCCGTCTATCCCCGGGGAAAAATATAAGTACAGTTGAGCCTATATACTATTTTTTTTTTGCGGTGTCCTAATATTTAATACTGCAAACATAGTCTATCCTATTACTGTAATAAGTACGTTTTAACGAAAATTATTTTAATACTTAGTAATTAGCAAAATGTATATAATAATTGCAACTAATTTATAGAAATAGGTGTTATACTAACTATACTAACTACTAATATTAAGATATTTAACAAAATATAACTTCACGCCTTTTTCTGCCCGAAGGTGTAGACAGTGGCTATTAAGCCCCGACTCGCCGTTATGTTTGTTTTAGTCATCGATATTTATCATACATAACTAACATCAAACATGACGAAATTAACTAATTTTGCAAAGTTATTAATGTGTGCCAGAATTCGAACCCGCGAACTATGAATTCAGAAACCGTGTGCTCGACCACTGGACCACCGAAACTATTAAGATGTTTGGTACTAAAAAATCAATACGATCCACTATTGACGCCATGTACACTATTATCACTTCGGGTACAAAGGGCTGGAAGTCACAGTTTTAGTATGTTTTAATACTAAATAAGTAATAAAAAGACATAAAATATGGTCATTGTGGGTTATCCTTAAGCGATAGACTTTTTTGTAGATCTTTTGAAGGTGTATATTGTTTTCTTTATCGGTTAGGGTTCAGCCAGCGTTTGTAAATCTCGAAAATTTTCTCTTTTTTACTACAAGAATTATCCATATAAACTACCCCGATGACACCCTCTGTCTGTGTATTAAAAACACATGTAAATCCGTAGCGTAATTTCCAAAATCGCATAAAAGGTTGAACAGACACGGTATGCCACTTTGTTTTATACCATGTAGTATATTATAAATATTATAACATGTTTTTGTTTGTTTTAGAACCAACAACGGAAATAATAGGAGGTCCAGACCTCTATATTGACAGAGGCAGTACAATCAATCTCACTTGTGTTGTTCTGTACTCACCTGAGCCACCAGCTTACATATTTTGGAACCACAACAACGCGGTATGTCTAATTTATTTTATCTATAAAGTCTATGTCTATGTAGGCAGCGTTGGTTGCTTACCATCAGGTGACACGTCTGCTCGTTTGCCCTCCTATCCCATAAAAAAAAGAAAAAGTAATAAATAAATTGACAGGTAACAATTTTGTCAATTATGAGTGTACACTACACACAGAGTGTACACTAGCAATTCACAATGCAATACTGATCCCAACGCTAACTTACGGAAGCGAGAGCTGGGTATGGCAGAGCGTGCATGAAAGTTGGATAAACGCGGTTGAAATGAGGGTATTGCGCAAAATCTGCGGAGTGACCCTCGCTGACCGCGTGGAAAACAAGGTTATAAGGAAGGAAGTCGGATTGAAAGCGAGTGTCGGTGTAAAAGTAAGAAAGGGCATGCTCCGAAGGTTCGGACACGTAGAAAGGATTGATGATGCAAGATTGACTAAGCAGATATACAATGCAAAAGCGGGTGGATGTAGGAGTCGAGGACGGCACACATTCCATGAACAAATAGAACGCGTTCTGGAGGAAGGTGATGTTAGGAGCCTCAAAATCGACGCGCGTGCATGAAAAGAGTTATGAAAGTCAACGAAGCGAGTGAGGTGTGTAAGAATCGTGCCTTATGGCGCTCCGTTCTCTCTGCCTACCCCGCGAGGGATTTGGCGTGAAGTTATGTGTATGAGTGTGGCCTACATATGCATTCAAACTCAAGATTTTAATTAAAAACATAAATGATAATTTACAAGCCATCGTAAAAGTCACGATATTATTACATGATTTTATTTATTAGAAAACATTCTGCATTAGCATAATGTATCCAATCTAAATAGTATTTCACCATGAAAAACAGGAAAACGTATCCAATCTAGGAAACAGCATTCACCCAATTTCCATAAAACATGGTATGTATAAAATGTATACAGATAATAAGCTACGATTCCCCGCGTGGAGGCGTGACCGTGGTGACTGAGAAGGGGGAGACTACAACATCGTTCCTGTTAATCCAACAGGCGAAACCTTCAGATTCAGGGACTTATCAATGTAACCCGAGTAACGCCCAATCTAAGAGTGTTGTGGTGCACGTTCTAAATGGTGAGTATGTTTTATGTCTAATATATAATGTAATCTTTGTTATCTGCATGCTTTTTTATCTGAACATTAAGACAGTCGCATTTGAACTTGATAAGGTGTGTTTGATTTATTTATCTCTCATAATTTGTTCAATCATCGATAAATACGAAAAGTTTTCCAAAAATTTATGTGTATCCAAATTATCTGACTGTGAACTTGAGACTATGCTACATTTTCATTGGATAATTTTTTTTTTGTCAATCAAATTATTATGTTTTCAACCATTTATCGTCGGTTACGTTGCCCATCTTTATGGGAGTAGGATTATATGGGATGGGCAAATGGGGGTGTGCCTCCGAGTAACTACCTTACCGAATAAAACGAGGCAAGAGCCAGTTTAAGTCAATCTTCTGAGAGATCATGGTATATTAACAGTCGAGCCGACCCATTCATGCAGCAAACTGCTCGGCTTACGGATATATGTATAATAATTAAACAGCCATCAATATATAATTATTTATTACTTAAAACCAAATAAATTACCGTAGAATTAAAGTTATAAGCTTATAAAAAAAATATAAAAGAACAGTTTCATGGATATTAATTCAATCTAGTCAGATTTTTTCTATTTTTAATAATATCATAATTTGAATACAAAAAAGTACAAAAAAACATCGCTTTCAATTTATTTTAAATGTTGAGTTGTTGCGGAAATCCGTCTATATTTTCCATTTATTTTTAAACTGAACATCCAATCTGATTCCGGTTATTTATAACCGATGTATCGATTTTTATATGAAACAAGATTTAGATAACGAGTTAAATCGAGTTTTTTAACTGTAAATTTGCTCAACCGTTATCACACTTGTTGAAGTTAATTTTATATATACATACTTGTTTATTGTTTATACTTTCGGGAAATTGGAGTAAAATTAACTTGCCTTTATTTATCAGTAGACAAAACATAAATTCTCGGTTTTTTTTTGTATGTACGTTACTAATGAAATAATAACTAGATCTTTCAACCTTAACTAGCCTTTCATTCAAACTTCTTGAATTTCCATATTCTTATTATCAATTTCAACTTAAGTTTCATGATGATACTCTTTGAAATCTCAGTTTTCATGTTAACAATCCTTATAGATAGATGGATAACGCTTAATTTGTACACCATAAAAAAACACAAGAAAAAACAATAAAGACAAGTCAATACAATAGTAGGTATAAATGGCGGCCTTATCGCTAAAAGAAAATTCTTCCAGGCAACCTTTGGAAGGACAAAAGTGCATAAAAGAGACGGGTTATTTTAGGCGGGTAATTTTATAGACTTGAGATAACAGAAGATACTATAATAAGTATTTCAGTTTTAAATAAACTCTAAAGAGTTAAACATAAATAACTTTTAAATTTTGCAATATAACTGGGTTAAACTCCAGTCATATTTTGGACCTTGCAAAGTTATATTTGTATATAGCGCGAATAATCTTGTTAAGAACAGTTTTAATTTTTGCCAAAGAAGCAAACTCGATTTTTCCTTTATCAGGTGAGTACCCAGCGGCGATGCAGCGCGGGGGTCAGGCGTTTGCACCAACATCACCTGCTTACTGCTTCATCATGGTGGTCGGCCTGTTCCTCACACTGTCTTGACATATACGAGATAACTATTATTAAAATGTAAATATACAATTTTATCTCAAGTCTATCAGTTTTATTATCAATTTTATTGTTTTTTTTGTTGAAAAAAAAACAATATTGAGAACAAATAAGCTGATTGATATATTCGCTAATCTATATATAGAGTGGGTTGTGTTATAAAATGTATAAATTTATATATATATTTGAGTATAAATATATATGAGCAAGTAGATATTGCTTGTTCAAATCTGTTATAGTATTGTAAAAAGTGTAAAATCAAGAATATGTTGAATTAAAACGAATTGTAACTTTAAAGAAAATTATAGTTATAAAACATACCAAAATTAGAGTTCATTTGATCAAATCGATAAAGTCCCTTGTCATGTTAAAAGTTGAAATAAATTGTATATTAAGAAAATATTATTTCGCTGATAATTTTTAATAAATATATTTGGAATGTAAATTACGATTTTAATAATATCGATATTGTTTTGAATGTGATTTTAATTAATTAGATGAAACATGCAAAGATAATGAATTCATAGATGAAGAAATAATGATAGATGAACACAGGATGAAAAAACAGCTGACAATACCATGTTAACACAAATGTTTAGGAGATGAGAATGTAAATAGTTGAGAATATACGAATCAATCTATTTTAGAATTTAAATATATTTAGTGTTAAATGTAAAATTTTAAGTAATTTTAAGAAGAATTTCAGTTTGAAATTAATATTGTACATAGTAATATTAAGATTTTACTTTTTTTTTTATAAAGAGGTCTTAATAAAGTAATTTGATCTGTTTGCTTGCCAACCATTGCCAATTTATACCTGTATTGTCGAGGTGAAGCGAGTTCAAGTGTTGTATAATTTGTACTAGCTCGATTCGATAACATCGTATCTCCGTAATCTATTTTCCAATTTCATGGGATAATATGTTTTTGAAACATTTTTCTGTTCAATCAGATTTCAGGTTTTCCGTATGAGTTTACTGAAGAAATATTATCGGTAAATACGAAACAAGCTTATATTACGACCACTTTAGAAAAAAATATTATATTGTATTTTAAATATATGAAAAACCATAGAGTAGATGTAAGCGTAAATAAAATATTAAAAAAAAAAATACATTATAGCTAGAAAACAATTCTGATTTTAAATCGTAAATTGGTTTTTTATACTTCTGTGACAGATGCGTTTCTAAAATTAAAAAAAAAAGTCGTAAGGAGTATTTTATATAATAAAAATTTCGTTGCTTCAATTCTTAATGCAGTGTTGTAATTAGTGTTTGATTATTTTTGATAAATGTGATAATGTAAATTAACTGTGTAGTTTCCAATCCCCGTCCCGATATGTTTTCTAAAATTTGTTATTAAAAATAAACTAAATTAAAAAAGTGCTTTTTTGACAGATACTGTCGTTAAAAAAAAATTCTTTCCAACCATAATTATGTATATACATAACTTCTGTCCAGTCTCATCTGTGCTATCTTGGTGGAATATAAATTTATTGAAAAAAAAAAATGTATTTTCCTTGAATTAGGATATTGACAGCTCTTAAATAATTATAACCAGTTATTATTATATCAAAGTTTATTATTGTATACAATTAACAATAGTATTATACCATTTGTTGTATGTATGTACGAACACCCGATGGAGCGTTGCATCGGCAAAATTATAATAAAAATATATGTGTAATGAACATTATAAAGAAACAATAAAGTTTTAAAAAATATGTCTACTTTTAATACTTTGATAATAATAAATATACTTAGGGTTGTTACCATACAGATACCTTCATAACTTTAGCCTTTTAGAACCTTATTTTCGACGCGGTTGGCGAGCGCTACTCTGCAATACCCAATTCTTACTTTCATAAGCTAGCGTTGCTTACTTCCCTGGCTATTGCTATTTATATGATTACTTAAATTATGATATCATATATGAAAAGTAACTATGTAACTTCAAGTTTGATAAAATTAATAAAATGATATTAATAATTTAGTGCATATACTGTGATATCGACCCGTTCGTTGAATAAAAACCGAAACTAGATGATGTCATGTTTGTCAAGCTTGGCCTATTCAGCATGGCCCATAGATGGCCCAAACACCTTGTGACATATCACTAGAACTTATCAATACTGAGGATAGTATTTTCTGAGAAATATTAACCGTTCCTGGATAAAACTAAATGTTAGGAGATTGTTAAAAATAATTTAAACATTTATATATAACGTTATATATAGCGCTTTTTATTATAAATAAACAAAATTATTGCCCCATTAAAACTACTACTGTCACTATTCTTGTTGCATAATTGGTGAACTTGTGGAAGCGAGAGCTGGGTATAGCACAGTGAGCATGAAATGAGGGCACTGCGAAAAATCTGCGGAAAGACTCTCGCTGACCGCGTTGAAAACAAGGTTGTAAAGAGGAAAGTTAGATTGAAAGAGAGATTGATGGTGTAAAAGAAGAAGAAAGAAAGGGCATGCTCCGATGGTTCGGATATATATAAATAATGGATGATGGCATATTGAATAAGCAATAGTACCAATACAAAAGCGGATTTATTGATGCAATGGATATAGAAGGCGAGGACAGACTCCATGACCAAATAGAATATAATAGAAGATATATAATAGAAATAGAAGTTCTGGAGGAAAGTGATATCAGGAGCCTCAAAAATCGACGCGTGTGCAAGAAAAGAGTTATGAAAGTCAACAAAGCGAAGGAGGCGTGTAAGAATCGTGCCTTATGGCGCTCTGTTCTCGCTACGTACTCCGCAAGGGCTTTGGCGTGAAGTTGTGTATAGTGCCTATATATTGCTTTATAAAAGTTGGTCCTTTTTTTACGCGATGAAATGCTTTATGCTTACCCCCCGCCTGGGGACGGCAGGGCGTAGTGTGGGACTCCCAAAACAGTAAACTGCAATCCGATCCTAAGGTTATCCACTAAAACCTCGCGGTGGCCTTCCTCCGGCGTTGGGGTGGTCTAGGATACGGTTAACCCTTCTGGTCGACCCCGCCGTCGCCCCCCTCTGTCACGAGGGGTGCTCATCCTCGGGGAGCCTCGGCGAGGCTCCTCCGGGCGGGGCGGCTCCGACCGCGCGCTGCAAAGTCGCGGGCGGCCGGCGGCGCCCCCAACGACCCACCCCAGCCGCACCGGGCGGTCATCCTTCCCGGGCCGCGACCCGGGCGCACCCGCGGGGTGTGCGCCCTCGCGGCCCGTCGGCGGCGGGGATCACTAAGCTCGCCGCCTCCGCCGCCTTCGAGCGGGATCGGCTCTCTCCCGCTCGGCGGCCTCCTTCTGGAGCATCACAACTTCGCAGAAGGAGAACACAGCCCTCCACTCCTCCTCGCCCGCCAGCATTGCCGCGACCAACGCCGGTGGGGCCAAGTCTCGCCCGATCCCATCGACCAGGACTCGGCGCTCGGCCGCCCAGGTCGGGCAAACCTCCAGCGTGTGGTGCATGCGCAATGGTGGCATCTCGCGGTCTCTTCACGTTTTATTCGACTCAGATACTCACCGAAGCACGTGACAGTGCCCCATTTACGGAGCACCCAGGCCTCGAGGTGGGGCAGGATGGCCCCGACGGCGCGCTGACGCGCACAGCCCTAGAGGACTTCGTGTCCTCGCGTCCCGCCTCCTCACTTCGTGTCCCCACGCGTGATCGTACGCGGCTGCATACATCTCGGCCAGGATGATGAAGGGGGAAAGAACGGGCGAGGACCGTTGCCGCCTCGTATGAGATGGTACGGTAGCCCCGTACGACCCAGATTGCCATGATCCACTCCAGGCTCCTCAGTAGAGCCCTGGAGCGGGAGAGCCCCGCGAGGTCTTGCGACCAAACGGGGGCCCCGTACAGGGCACAGGGCACGACGCTACCGTAGAGGCGGCGAACTCCCTCTCCCGGTCCCCCGAGGTTGGGCAGCAGGCGATGAAGCGCGCCCGCCACCCGTCGCGCTCGGGAGACCATCCTTACGAAGTGCTCCTCGAAGCTCCAGCGGCTATCCAGGGTGAGGCCGAGGTACTTCACGTACTGCCCCACCGGGACAGCCGTGTCACCCACCTGGATCCGCGAGGCCGGTGGTTCCCGGCCCCGGGTGAGCCGGTGGAACCACAGCGCCTCACTTTTGTGAGACGCCACCTCCAGGCCCAGCCCGCGGATCCGTCTGACGACGATAGCCACCCCCAGCTATGAAAGTTGGTCCTATTTGAACCTTTAACCATCTAAGAAAAAGAACTCCATATTATATATACGGACCGTAAGAATATAGAGATTTTTATTTGTTTTACAAAGACTCAACATTGAGTTATTATTACGAAATGCATTCCTAAAAAATATCTTCCTCAAAACCTTTGATAAATTAGCACACATCAACTTTGATATTTGAGTAATGTAAGAACGGGAATAAAGTAATTTTTGAAAGGGAACCTTTGAGTCATTATAGATTCATATTACTTCTGTGGAATAAAAAACTTTTTTGTTTACACACAAAAATAAATCATGGAGAAAAAAAACTGTTTGGGAAGGCAAACAAGTGGAGAAGGGAGCGCCTTATGAATACCTAATCGTTACGAACGGAGATGAAAGATGTCTTTCCTAATTCGCAAAGACTTATTTTGCATCGTACATCAGCCGTGTTTTGCTTGCTCAAATGTTGACATAGCTTTTTCTTATCTCTTCATCTACGTTCTTCTGTTCCTTTTTTTTATGAACTCTTATTTTTTTTTTATAGTATCAGCTGCTTAAATTATCTACGTTTTGTTATAAGTTTAAGAGATAAGTTTTTGAAAAACGTTTATTTACTTTACTGATTAAAGTTCTCACCAACTCCTATGAAAGGCGCATTAAAACATGATTTTTATACATTTGGTCCTCTTTTTTAATTGAAATACTCGCAAGTTCATCTGTTTTTAAGGCTCTAGACTTTCCTTAAGGACACGTTCAGTTTGGTCGCGGAAATTGTATCATGTACATCCTCCACTTCTACGTTATTGCCGTTTTTGCATTTTTTATTACACAAAATACATTCATTCAAAAATGATTGTATATCGATTCCTGTTCTACTTTAAATAATATCGATATCATGCAAGCAATATTTACAGTGTCACACACCTCGAATCAAACAAAGGCTCGCGCTTGATTTGCATACCGCAGCGTAAAGGTAAATTACATTTATATCCATTTGTTAAATTTACGTGAATAGATAAAACAGCTAGAAAAACATTGCAAATTGGTTTATCAATTCTTTTTTCAATATCAGTTCTAACATTATTGAAATTCTTTAAATAAATATCAGGATACTTAATATTGAGACTTTTAGATTAATACATCTGTAGAGATTGTTTTACAGTGTAACTAAACTCATAACAAAACATAACACCGTCGATCGAGCACCCTGTTCCTGAGTACGGAAGTCGCGCGTTCGACTGGCTCGTACCAATGATTTTTCGAAATTATTTTCGGAAGTTTGAGCACGGTATAGCAATAGGTTCGCCACCTATTCCATTAGAGACGTAAACATAACGGCGAAACGAGGTTTAACAGCCGCTGCCTACCTTCGGGTAACAAAGTCGTAAAGTTATGTTATGTTTTACAGTCATACTACATTATATGATAATATATTTTAGTCAAATAACAAGTGTATTATACTTAATTGGGAGATTTTATGTTTGAATTACATAGTATAAGGATATACAATATATTTAATTTGCTTTTTCAGTATTCTATATCTCTAGATAGTCTTAAAAATGATCTATATAATAAAACTCCAATAATGTAACCTTAAAAATCAGGAAAATCAAGTACGTTGGGAAAATTAACGATTGTAATATAGAACAAGACTTTCTATAATTTTGAATTATTCAATTCGTACATTTAATTTAAAATGTAAAAAATATAAATGTAAACGTATTAGGTCATCACAGTGGACATCATTAAACACATCATAAACCGTATCCCGGGACGCTTTCCTGATCTTGAGCTATATATGCTGGAGGTCGGGTTAGGTTCCCAAGGACTGGAGACGTGCTGTCGTTGTATAAAGGTAAGGTACTGGCGCAATGCATAAAGTGCGCCAAATACAGGGCCATCAGTTTGATCAGCTTAGCAGCGAAAGTGTATGGAAAGATTATTGAAAGGAGAATGTTGAACGAGTGAAATGAGTGAGTGAATGAGTTGAATATCGCGTTCAACTATCGTCAATTTTTAACCTCATAAAAAAATACTGATAAAATGGTTTAATTTTTCAAAAGGAAATTTAAATTGAATTACTATTTAAATTAATTGTAATTCATTATTGTATAGCAGCTGCCCAAGCGGACGTATCGCGCACTCAAATAGGAGAGAGACTGATGCACAAGCTTGCGGCATCGAGGTAACACCGCATGAGTCTAGGCTTACGTGTCACGTTAAAAAGAAATGGCTATTTCTTGCCAGTATTGTTTATAATTTTGAATTAAAATATCAACCTTAGGCTCAAATTTTTTCAATGTGCCCTCGTATACAACATAATATTTTATAAAACTTAACTTATTAAACGCCAAAATGTAAAAATTTAACTTCAAACAATTTAACTTCACAGATATATAAATATTAAACTCTTGTTATAAATAGGTTTTTATTGTAAATCATTATTCTGCTGACAACAAAACATTCTGATTAAAAATACATAATACACCTAAATTTTAGTAACTTAAAAACAAAAAGAATAAAGATCAAAGAAGAAAAAAAAAAGAATGAATAAAATATTTCACACAATGAAATATCTTATTATTTTAATGAAATAGAATTAATTCATCTTTACATTCAGTACAAAGCCTGTAGTAAGCTGTACATTGCTAATAATTAATGCTATATCAATAATCAACTCAGTAATTACAACAGCGAAATTACATTTGTGGGGTCACGACAAACTCAACACATGTATTGATTTCTCGTTAAATTTTAAATGAACCAAATGGACTGCAGACATTTTAATAAATTGCGTGACATTAAAATTTAACAATGTTTAACGTGTTTGATCGAGCTTTGTTTAATAAAAGATTCATAATTGCTTTAGCATCCGGCTTACGTGAATGTTCTGTGACTTGACTATGAATAAATAAATAAACTAATCGTATGAGCTCGCAAGCAGCAATACGGTAGTTTAATGTCTAAATAATTATAGCAATATTATTTCTGGGTGACCCTGGACACTTTTTTGCTCTATACTTGCAAAAGTTTTTCTAATCTTCAGGTCAGACATCGATGGAGTCACCTTTTTTGCGAAATAATTGCCGAAAAGCCATTAGAATGCAATCGTATATATTATATAAACAAATTTTGAAACGATAATACAATAACGCGTCGAGAATCATATAGATTTAAAAAAAAAAAAAACAACTACAACCTTACATAAGAGCGCTTATTGATACTGGAAATGTATGCAATTCACTGATATAAAATCTTCCTTGCAGTTTTCACGGTATCAGGATTACACAGGAAGAATTAATGAAACCATATCCTAGAACAGTCATTCTTAAATTAAATACTCTACAAGCTAAAAATCCGTTCTGTATGGTAAAATTAGTTTTAAACTCAAACTTTCCAAGCTTGAAAAAAATATACAGGTATCACCAAAAAAAGTTTTGTGTACAAAAGTCTAACTATGATTAATGTTTCAAAAAATTAATGATCTAGCCATAGGGGAGGTAGTGCGGGAAAGTTTAGCACAAAATACCAGTCCTTACAAAAAAGTGACGCTATGACATGATGAATTAGGTGAAGTGGCTGGCGAAGGATAAATCATGCAAATATTTTCCGAGTGTGTGTAAGCAGTTGGAAAATGTGATATTTTTACTGAGAATGAGGTCGTGCACTAGTTCATATTTACTTGACATAAAAACAACTCAGTCATATAATTTTTTTATACTTTTATAGCTAAACTAAATAAAAACATTTTGATAATTTAAGAGTTGCAGTAATATAATCATATCGTTTTCTTAAATATTTATTTCTATAAAGAATAAATATAAATTACACATTCGTTACCAATGTATGGCAAAAGGTTTCGATTTTTATTTGGTATTACACATACATAACTTCACGCCAAATCCCTTGCGGGGTAGGCAGAGAGAACAGAGCGCCATAGGGCACGATTCTTACACGCCTCACTCGCTTCGTTGACTTTCATAACTCTTTTTATGCACGCGTCCATTTTTAAGGGTCCTAACATCACTTTCCTCCAGAACACGTTCTATTTGGTCATGGAATGTGTCTCATGGGCGTCCTCGTCCATACATCCATCCTCTTTTGCATTGTATATCCGTTTTGTCAATCTTGCATTATCCATTCTGTCTAAATGTCCGAACCATCGGAACATGCCCTTTCTTACTTTTACACTGACACTTTGTTTCAATCCAACTTCCTATATTATATATATATAATTATTTAGTAATATATGTTGAAGTCGTTATCTTACAGTACTGTTGCCAATCGCTTAGAGTTTGGATAAGGGGTTTGACCTCCATATAACTTTCTTTACAAATCAACGAAACTCGGCACAATTCTCTTTACGCCGATTTTCTGAAAGGCAGTGGTATTCACAGTGGTTCTAGCATTGTTTGTACTAAACATACTTTTCCACATTTAGTTAACTCAATTCTTAATCCGGAACAAAATATTAGAACACTTTGTTTAAATCGTGGTTATACAATCAAAAGTCCGTGAAATGTTAGCTGTCACAGTGACGGGTATTACAATTAAGTACTATACTAAACTCCTCGCCGCGTTGATTGTAAGAGAACTGTGGCTTAGGAAACGCTTAAACTTTAATTAATTAAAATTTGCTGATAAATTCAAAAACACAACATTTCTTATGGCGTGAATATTATTTATAGCTTACTCGTTTCGGTGATCCGGTGGTCGAGTATCCCATTTCTGTTATGGGATCGAATTCGTGCACACACCTATGACATTTTGTAATTGCTGTGAGGCATTAGGTTCATCTTCATTTTATAAAACTAATAATCTCGACTAAGAAAGTCGGTAATTAAATTATTGATAGTAATAGTGATACAGCTATAGTGATTAAGTTAATTTCAAGTTAAGTTCTGGAGAAACATTCTTTAGGCCAATCACCCCTCACGTAGTAACGAGTTGATCCACAAGAGATTACGTCAACTTCCCATCCGGCAATTTCCAACAACTGAGTATTAAGCCCACATTGATTGCCTCAAGTTTTCATCCCTTTTATGTCGAGGTGTCATTGTTTGAGTTTATCTTGATTGGAAGGGTTTTTTTTTCAATGTTTTAAATGGCTTTTTGACAGTTCTTGTTGGATTTGACAAAGATAATTACTGCTTTGACATAAAAGGAAAACGTTTTGTATTTCGTTTGAAACTTTATTTAATTTCATTATTTTTGATAAAAAGAAATACCAATTCTAATTATTTGAATTGATATTGCTTTCATTGGTTATTTTAACAGCTTTTATTTTAAGTAGAAGCCACCTATTCAGCTTAGGTATAAAAATCAGCTATCTGTAAAGTCGGTTTACTGACGATAGTTGAACGTGACAACGTCATGAGAAAATACTGATGGGATGGTTTTATTTTTCAAAATAAAAATTTCAGTTACTATTTAAATTAGGTACTTGTAATTTATAATTGTATATGGAACGCCTCAGAATGAGGTAACTCCGCAACGAGGTAACGCCGCTTTAGTCATGTTTTGTTCAGCCGGCTCCATCGAATTATAAGACGTTGTCACTTCAAGACGTAAAGGAATTTTGAAAATACTTATATTATTAGGATGTATCAGGATTTTATAATATTTTAGCGAGCCCAATATACTTTGTTCTGTATAATATACCAATCGATGGGGAAATTAAACATAATAAGAATCGAAAGACAAATAGTACAGCAATTTTGTGTTATTTTTTTTATTTTGAATACACATATTTTTGTTATAAACAATTCGTTATAATCAATAATAACATAACATGACATAACTTTTTCTTTGGCGCCTTTTTCTAACCTTACGTGTAGGCAATGGCTATTTATACATTCGAAAGTCATTTGTGTATGCCGGGATTCGAACAATAATGTTGTTTAATTTTATCCTAAACCACTGGGCTATTTAATTTTTTTTTTTGTGAGTGTTCAAGTGTATTCAAAATTAGTTTAGATGCACGAACAAGCCTGACAATGTAGTTGCTATATACATGAATAATTTAAATACCGTCTTATTGTGAATGTTGTGTGACATATTTGCGAATCGAATCTATCCTGCAATTAATTTGAACATACACGTTAGAATCATGTGAAGAATCACTGAAAAACTTTGTGCCCGGTATGGCAATGGGTTCGCCACCTATTCCATTTGGGACGTAAACATAACGGCGAGACGAGGCTTAACAGCCGCTGCCTTTACCTTCGGGTAACAAAAGGCGTGAAGTTATGTTATGTTACACATTAAAACAAAATTGGTCCAGCCGTTTAGCAGGAGTTCACTTATTTATTTCTAAGACTTTGTGAAAATGATCTCTGTAAAGAGTTCGAAACTTCGGGAAATAAATATAAATAAATAATAAATAAACGCGATATAATCCTGAAAGTTGTTTTGGTCAAGGAGCACTGTCAACTCTTTACCATTTATATGTAATTGATAAACGTGTACTTTCCTCTTTATATTTAATGTAGATCAGTTAAAATTACAATATTTTTGTAATACGTTTTTCCTTCCTTTCTGTAACATAAATCAACATCTACTAAAACATCAAATTTTCGCCAATCTTTTAATAAGAAAAGGAAGACCGAGGGGAGATTGTGTTATGAAAAACACCATGAATGGGCGGAATAAGCTTATAATAAGGAAGTATCCCCTTATTTCGTATATTACGTTTTTATATTTAGGGGAGGAAGGAGCGAAAATTACTTTTATTTGTAGAACTTTGAACGAACAAGCTATTTACATAATTGCAGTTGTATTTATTGTTTTACGGCAACATGCAATGTATTCGATCTCTACAATATAAATTACTTTTCACCCTTACGATAGGGGGAAATTTGTTTTTTAGGAGGGTAACAGTTTAGTAAAAACCAAAATTACTACACTTATTGCAATTTTTGATTTATTTAAATAAAGTAATATGCAATATTTGTTATTGTTAATTTAACCAAAGTACAAATATCGCAGTATTTCTACTGTCGTACTACTTTTCTTTCAATAAAATATAAACGTGTTCCCTTGATCTTATATGGATAACTGCTCTAAGATTTTTACATTTACAAATTTTATTTTTACAAATTTTACAAAAAGACAATCTAGACAATAAGATTGTGTTCACTGACTTCTTCATTTAGGCATAGATACTTTAAAAATACATGCAGTGGAATATTACCTCCTTCTGTTTAGAAGTCGTTTAAAAAGCCTCCTAAAAAGGTATTAAGGCATAGTTTACTTGATATAAGCCCCCCATCAGAACGTCATCTAACTATTTATGACAACCAAAACCTGCACGTTTATTTTTATAATAAGATTTTGAGTTACACTATTCATTGCATTTCTCCCGAAACTAAGTTGTTTTTCTTGTCTTTCTGTAGTCTGGCAACCCCTTTGTGATATTGGATATCGTGGCAATAACTATTCATCTGATATTTGGACCCTCCGTTTGTAATTTTATGACAACACATCAAGAATATAAGATTTGATTTCAGGTCGAAGTTTAGAGGCGATAAACACTAGTCAGTTTTTACTGCCGATTCCTTTTTTGTGTTGAGTTAAATTTTTATTGTTTATAGAAAAAGGCTGGACAAATTCTTTTAAGACAAAATTTAACTATTTCTATTTAGTCTTCTATACAATATCATAAATACTGTTATCTATTTGTGACATAAAACAGATAATAGTATTTGTTTGTGTGTTTGTTAGAGGTCTCAGTGGTCCAGTGGTCGAGCACGCGGCTTCTAAATCAAAAGGTCGCGGGTTCGAATCAGCTGCCTTCGGATAGAAAAAGGCGTGAAGTTATGTTATGTTTGTATGTTCAAGTTTTGTCAGTTCGGTTTTATATCTTGGAATGTTACAGTCTCGGTGATTCAGAGGCCAAACTACCCGCTTCTGATAAAAAAGAAATGGGATCGATTCCGCGCTCACCAAAAATTTCTCGTAATTCTTTTCGAAAGTTAAGGAAGCTTTGTGCCCGTTTTATAGTAGCCACTTATTACATTTTGGCTGTAACGATTTGACAAGTCGATGTTTAACAGCAGTTTAAAAAAAATCAGAATTGTTATATATATACTAGCTATATTGACTTACAAAGTAATATTTCCACAGTAACAGAAATTAGAATTATACAAATAACATCTTCAAAATAACTGTGCCGAATTGAACAGAACTTTCACTACAAGATAGGTATTATTAAAATTAAGATAAGTTATCTATTATTTTTCAAATAATTAAAGAACTTGCAATAGTTAAGTAATAACTTTATTCAAATTATGTGAGTAATTAGATAATATGCTCGCCGCTTGTTTTATTCCATCAAATATTCCATTAGATAATAATATGACGTAGCCCTTGTCGACGGCGTTGCCTATTAAAGGTGTGAAGATGCACAATATTAATTATTATTCGCCTTTTCAATATAAATATACAGATATTTATACGTACAAGGCACAGTACCAATACAAATGATGACAAATTGTTTTTGGTTTGTTTAAGAAAACCATTAGTGAGGCGTCACAACTTTTGGGTTTCTGTGTCTTCTACAGCTATTTAATAGAACTTTTATATTTATACAAAATATTACTTATTATGAGCTTATTATTTATTATTATGTTATATTATATTATTATTATATTATACTTATTATTATTCTTTTCATTTCAATACACCGAAAATATATGTCTAACTATCGACATATTTAAAATTAAATTTTAATAATAATAAGCTTACATAAACATGTCTGGCATGGTCAGGCTCATAGAGCATAGTCATAGTCATAGAGCTCATTTTGAATTACACCTCATTCTAAATAAAGCAGAATTATTAAGTAGCAAATGTAAATAGATGACGACATCTATTTACATTTGCTACTTAATTATTCGGCTAGTCTCGGCGTATCTGCTACTACGTACCACTTATGTACGACGGGAATTAAAAAAAAAACCTATTACTGTCTTAAATCTATTACCCTCTTTACGAAATTAATATTAAGTATATTTTGTCTTCAAAATATAGAATATAGAATATAAATATAGAATATAAATATAAAATATATAATAAAAATAAGACAATACAAAATCATGATATAGACGGAAAATTCGAATGAGAGTTCGGATGATACCACCCTTTAGCAAACGCACCCTCCTACTTGTAACCGGATATACGCCGCAAGCATCACGTGACCTCGGTCTTCCGACTGCGATTCGCCATAACTGACGTGCTGTATCTGCACCAATATATATTGAGCTAGCCACCCGCCTCACTATGACACTAAACTGTCGGGACTCAGTTAGTCCTCTGGTAACAAGTGGGTGGTTCATACTATTCTGGACAATTATGTAACAGACAAGCAATCCATCTGCTAGAGCAAATAAATCGACAGCTTAATTTAGAAAAAAGGTTACTTTTCTTCTTTTAGAAATAACAAGTAACTTTTAAGTCGAAATGTCAATCCTTTCTTTTATGAAATACCTCGTAATCTAATTGTGTCTGGGCATAGTTTTAACTTGGTTATATATTTATATCAAATTTAGGTTTCATATTTATTTCAACGGAATAAAAGTTGTCGATATTTGGACCATATACGAATTTGAAAATAACATTTGAGTACTTTTTACGTTACTTTAAATGTGAGTACTTTGGGGCAATGTACGTGAATACCACAAATGTAGGCGCCGCGAGTGAACCTAGAAATTACGCTGCTCCTCCAACATCTGACAAGTACATTACGATGCAAAGTATGAAAAATGATAAGGCAGCAGGAATTGATATAATATTTGCTGAAATGGTTAAACATGATGGAAGTTGTGTCCGGGACGCTTTCCTGACCTTGAACAATCTATGATGAAGGTTGGGTAAGCTTCCCATGGACTAGAGACATACTGTCATAGTGCCCATTTGCAAAGTTAAGGGATCACGTATGCAGTGCGCCAGTTACAGGGCCATCAGTTTGATCAACTTAGCAGCGAAAGCATATGGAAACTTTTGGAATCTCCTTTCAATAATTTTCGCTGCTAAGTTGATCAAACGGTGATATCTGATGAAGAGTGATCAGAGGGTGATATCTGACGCAGTGTTGTGGGATGATTAGGGTGGTTTAACAACCGGGAGAGGGTGCATGGATCTGGAAATAGCGTTTAACAGGGTGTTACGAAAGGATCTGTGAGACATACTCCTAGACTGCGGGGTGGATGGCGCAATGTTCCGTGCCGTGCAGTCCACTAATGAAATTTGTACAGCGTGTTTGCGTGTTGACGGCTGCTTGTCGCCCTGATTTGACGTCAGTATCGGCGTCCGATAGGGTTGCGTGCTGTGCGCTCGGCTGTTCACCCTCTACGTGGACAGTTGTCTCCAGAGAGTGTGATCGGCGCATGTAGAGATGCCTGCTTTATGCAGAGGATGCCGTGTTTTTAGACGAATAAACGTCAGACCTGCAGTCAAGCAAACACTAGTCACAATTATGAAAGAGGACTCCTTGATGAAAGGCTTACAATTGAATGTGATGAAAACAAAATTTATGGTGTGTGCTGGACAAGGTGAATAAAATTGTATACCTTGAATGCGCTTTTAACCGGAATGGGAGGTATGACGAGGATGTGGAAAGAAGAGTTGCGCTGGAAACAGCCTAAGTGGAGCGTTGGGCAGGTTCATGGGCGCAAAAAACATTACCAGAAAAGCCCAGCTAGCAATCCACAATGCGGTACTAATCCCAACGCTTGCGCAGTGAGAGTTGAATTGACTCTCGCTGACCGCGTCGCAAACAAGAGTGTAAGGAAGGAAGTTAGATTGAAAGAGTGTGCCGGTGTAAAAGTAAGACACGGCATGATTAAGCAGATATACAATGTAAAACCATATGGATGTAGGAGTTGAGAACGGCCAAGATACACATTCCATGACCATATAGCACTTGTTCTGGAGGAAGGTGATGTTAGGAGTCTCAAAAATAGACGTGCGTGCATGAAAAAAATTATGAAAGCCAATGAAGCGAGTGGGGCATGTAAGAATCATGCCTTATGGTGCTTTGTTCTCTCTGCCTACCCCACAAGGGATTTGGTGTGAAGTTATGTGAGTGTTTGAATAAGTAAAGATTTTTTTATTTATGCATAAATAACCACAATAGGTCTTTAAACAATAAACTATTAGGCACTCTATATGTGACCGAGTCAATATTCAGTTAAAATAAATATTTCAAATGTATCCAGTGTGTCCTTGATATATATGGGTTTATTACAAAACTTACAGAAAAGGCTTGAGTGCTTAATCTTAATAATATTTTAGAGTTTTAGAAGTACGTCTTTCTGTAATGATAGCTATATCTTGTCAAGGCTTGAAAACTTTCTTGTAATCCTTGCATAACACCAGATTATAAGCGTTAAGTGGCATTAATACCGCCTTCATTTCTTTCGCTTTACCGAGGGATTAGTACTAATATTTAAACATTTTTAGAATAATAACATAATATGACATAACTTCACGCCTTTGTCACCCGAAGGTGTAGGCAGCGGCTCTTAAGCCTCGTCTCGCCGTTATGTTTATGTCCCAAATGGAATAGGTGGGGAACCTATTGCCATACCGGGAACTAAGTTTTTCAGTCATCGACATTTATCACACTTCACTTCCGAAAACAATTTCGAAACGTCATTGGTGTGATCCAGTTTCAGGATTCGAACCCAGACGTCTGGATCAGAAGCCATGTGCTCGATCACTGTACCACCGAGACTATAACATTTTAGAATAATAATAATAGAATAAAATAATCACCCCTTTTATTAAATGATTTTTTTACCAGTGCTAGAGCCAAGTAGTTCGCTGCATGAATGGGCCGGCTCGATCAGTGCAATACCACGCTTTCTCAGAAGATTGACGTGAAGAGCCTCATGCCGCGTTTCGTTCGGTGAAAAAGGTACGCGGAGGCCCACCTTCCTTCCCCATCCTACTCCCTTACAGGTCGACAACGCAACTGTAACACTATAAGTGTTGCAGATATCCATGGGCGACACAGGGGATACGTCTGCTCGTTTGCCCTCATATCCCATAAAAAAATATTAAGGGGAAATATTATAAAAAAATATTTTTTTGTAATTGTTCTGAATCAAAAGTTACTTTTAAATTCAAAAATTCCGAACACGTTGGATTCCAAATTCTGGCTCACAACAGCGACGTTTTTTCGGAGATATTTTCAAAGGTTTAAAATTCTCAAAAAAATATCGGTGACTGAAAAAAATATGCGCGATTTATGACAAATGTGTTTCAAAACCAATTTAGGATCAGAAAATTTCAGAAAATCAAGACATTATTGCGAGGAACATGAACGCAAATATCACGAGAAAACACAACATAACTTCACGCCTTTTTACACGAAGGTGTAGGCAGTGGCTGTTAAGCCTGGACTCGCCGTTGTTGTTGTCTTTCATGTTTCGTCTCAAATGAAATAGCTGGCGAACCTATTGCCATACCGGGCACAAAGTTTTTAGTTGTCGATATTTATCAAACATAACTTTCGAAATTAATTTCGTTAAGTCAGTGGTGTGTGCCAGGATTCGAAACCGTGACCTTTTACAGTGGTAGAGCCAAGCAGTTCGCTGCATGAATGGGCCGGCTCGACCGGTGAAATACCACGACCTCTCAGAAGGTCGACGTAAAGTGGCTCATGCCGCGTTTCGTTCGGTGAGAGAGGTACCCGGAGGCCCACCCCCCTTTCCCCATCCATTCCTCTTCCCTATCCCTTAAAGGTCGGCAACGCAACAGTAACACTATATGTGTTGCTGGTGTCCATGGGCGGCGTTGGTTGCTTACCATCAGGTGACACGCCTGCTCGTTTGCCCTCCTATCCCATAAAAAAATACCTCTGGTTTCAGAAACCCTGTGCTCGACCACTCGACTGGACCACCGAGACTAATTTATAAAAACTCACGTGCCAAATTAAAAACCAACAAAATCTTACAAAATAGTGCCTAAGAATATAAATAATATTACATAACTCAAACTAAAAAGTCTCTGTCGAATATGCAACCTGACAGCAACAGGAAAACTTATAAGACATTATTAATGTTGTGTACACTACTAATAAGAGTATCCCTCACAATCTACTTAAGTCGATCAAAAGATATGTGGCTTCTAGATTATTAGGAATACATTCCTGTATTCGAATCCTGTACTGATACAGGAAGCTTACTGAAGTCTCAATAAGGACATGGCTTGATTAAACGCTTACAGTAGACGTCGACCACATTACCATAATACCAACCGATGTCTCAACATAGAAAGCGTAGTATTTACATATAATTTGAATAACCCCCCACTGTGTTGCCAAAATAGAAAATATATCCTGCAAAAACTTGGTTTGTGATTTTTTTAGAGTGGCTATTAAATATTTATTACGTTCATCTTTTTAATGAATTAATGTTGTTTGCTTAAAGGAATTGGCGGGAGGAGTTTTATAGCTGTTTTTTTTTTCTGTTTCATCTTATTGCTTTTTTTAATTTGTCTTTCTTTGCCTTGAATTGAAATTTTATTTTTTTATTTTATGAAAACGATGCGTTACAGGGTTTTTATTTACTTGATATACATACAATACCATACCTCAACCGCCTTATTCTAACTGCTACAACTTATATTCTTAACAATTGATTGTTATTTAAAGAAGTAGTGTCAATCAATGCAGTTTACCAGATGGCACATTTTTTTCGGAACATCGGGCTCCCCGAGGATGAGCACCCCCTCGTGACAGAGGGGGGCCACGGCGGGGTGGACCAGAGGGGTTAACCGTATCCTGGACCACCCCAATGCCGGAGGAACGCCGCGGGCTTTTAGTGGGTAACTCTAGGATTGGATTGCAGTTTACTGTTTTGGGAGTCCCACACTACCCCTGCCGTTCCCAGGCGGGGGGTGTTCATAAAGCATTTCCTCGCGTAACAAAAAAAAGGTTGCTCAGTCTGTTCATCCAATTTAACGAATAATTATTGCAAGAAAAATTACCGCTTAATTTTGAACAGCTTTATAACAAGAAGACCTAATTCTGTTTCAGCTTGGGACAATGAGCCGTTTTATTTTATATCCTTATTGTAGAAATACATTAAAAACATTTATTCCGCCATCTTGGATGGTCCACCATATTGGATTTATAAATGATATCTTGCATTGTCATCCAAACTACACGTGTTGAGAAAATTTTTGCTCAATCGATTCTACTTCAAAATTGATGTACATAGATGTTTTGATTGAAAAATTCCACGCGAACATACATACTTACAAACTTACATACATACATAGAGTGCAAGCTTTTAATAAGCTTTATCAATCTGGATAGGTATTTTATGAACGTAAAAGCCTTTTGAATATTGTGATTATAATATTAATGTTTTGGTTAAAATGCATTAAAGTTATTTTGTTCGTGTCAAAACTGCTCATTTATCCGTCAACGGTCTCTATGAATAGAATGCATATATTACCAGTTCAGATGTTTATTTTCAATAAGCGATCGATCATCGCTGACGTCGCTTCAAACGGTTTTTTATCCATATAAAAAATATTCATGGTGATAGAAAAGCCTTTGGTTCAACTTTTAACAAATATAAATACTTCGATAATGAATAAATACTAAACTTGTTCACTTAAAACTAGTTGTTTGGAGTTAAGGCTAATATTTTTTACTTTAATATTTCGATAAAAATTACAGCTGTACGACATTATTTACCGTTGCCTGTGCGTATAAGTATTGAAAGTCAGACCAAAACAATTAGTTTTATATATTCAGAGAGATGCAATAGTTTCAAAGTATGATTATTATAAATATTTGTGACAAACATGAATATTTGTGTGGCGTCTGGGTGTTTTTCTATGTATTATAAGTATGTATTTACAAAAGAAAAGTATATATGTATTTATATCCGTTATCTAGTATCCATAACACAAGCATTTAGTTGCTTAGCTTGACTAGAGGGCGCTGTGTGTATTGTGTCCAAGATATTATTATTATTATTATTATTAAGGATGATGTATGTAAGGAGCATATCTCATAGCACACAGTTCTTCCTTCCTACCTCGCTTAAGATTTGGCTTGATCTCGTGTAGACATTTATTGAGAAGTGTCGCGGTGGTTCAGTGTCGAGTCTCATTTGGTTATAAGTCGCGGGTTCGATTCCGGGTCCTTCGGGTGAAAGAAAGCTTAAAGTTTTATTATTATTTATATCGCCTTATATTAGAATAATAAAAAGTTTGCTGTACACACATGAGTAGATGCATTCAAAATTAGATTTCATTTATCAAAAATAGTTTATAAATTTTCATTGCATTGCTTTTTTACATTGCTCGGCAGCTGGAATTGCTTTCATTGAGGAATTTTTTGATTGAACGTGGGTAAAACCGATTACTCAGTTTCTCTACCTGACAACAGTACCACGACATTCGTAATTACATTTGCATAAAGAGCATAGACGTTTGCAGCGTTTGTATGAACAGTTCAAGGGTATTAGGGGTATGAAGCTACGGAACAACTAATGAGCTCAGTCGGTAATGGCTTTGCCTCGTTAGCTACAGTCGTTTATTTATTTCGTTTTTGTGTTTTGAATTAATCAATATGCTTGTAGTTTTTTTTTTACATTTACTAATTAGCTTCAAAATACAATATTTTATTACAAGTATATGGTCTGACATTATGCAGTACCTTCAAACACGATATGAAAAATACATAAAAACAGTATTTTTATAAAAATAAAATATCATCATCATCAGCCAATTGCAGTCCACTGCTGGACATAGGCTTCCACATCCGATTCTCTGCCTTCTGCATCCAGTCTTTAACAGCAGCCTTTCTGAGGTCGTCTGACCAACGGGCTGGTGGGCGTCCTACGCTACGTTTACCAAGACGCGGTCACCACCCTATGACCTTCTTACTCCATCTACCATCCATCATACCATTGCCACTTCAGCGAGGTTATTCTGCGAGCTATGTCGGTTTCACTCGTTTTCTGGCGGATATAATCATTCCTGAATTTATCTTTCAGAGATACCCCGAGCATACCTCGCTCCATAGCTCGCTGAGCGACTTTAAATTTTTGGACTAGCCCCACCGTGAGTGTCCACGTTTCGGCACCGCAGTTCAAAATAAAATATAGTTTCAAAAATTAAAACACACAACAAACACACAAACGAAAAAGTGTAAAATAATTTGGTAAAAAAACGTGGGGTGCTCGACTTCCAAAAATGTGGGAATAAAGGACACTTTCTAGTTTGTATGATATGAAAGGGTATTTTGTAGTATTTTGTATTTTAATTAATTTTTACTTTTTGTAACGCAACTGTAACACTATATGTGTTGCAGGTGTCCATGGGCGGCGCTTACCATCAGGCGATACGCCTGCTCGTTTGTCTTCCTATCCCATAATAAAAAATCGAATCAGGATAATCGGATGTTTTGATCAAATTATTGCGTTGGTTTCCCATAGGTGTGCAAAATTGAAATAAAATCAGATCGCTCAAAGTAGGAAAAAATCCAGTTCAAAGTGTTGTTAATTACATTCATACTCACACACATACAGACGGAGCTACTTAAAACGTATTTAAAATGCCTAGTTTTTGCAACATTTAAATATATAGGATATATAACAATTTATCATTAATCTGTATTGTTAATCTAAACGTAAATAAAATAAAAAAATCATAACATTTTTGTAACAATCACTTGGAGAATACACTAGAAGTAATAAATGACGCTTGTGACATGAATTGAATGAACCCATTTAAAAAACTGACGTTCCATTTAGTTCAAAGTGTTTGTGTCGGCTTATAAAATGTCATGGTCTTAACCTTAAATTAATATATTAAAATCTATGATAATTATTTGGCATCAAAATTTCAACTAGATTATGCAAAGTTATTTTGTTAAAAGCAAATCCACACTAATTATTTCGTACTAGCTTTGGAGCTGTAGCTACGAAAATATAAAAAATAAAAGGTTGTCTAGACAGACATTGGTAAGTATTTTTAAGTTTTACTTCATCACTGGCACTTATTAATTTGAAAGCTATGTGGGATTCTTATGGGATACATATAAGTAGCTGAAGAAATCGTTCCCCACTGTAAATAAAATATTTAAAATCTTATTTATAATTCTTGGAAATAATTCGAATATATTGTTTTATATTTGTTTCCATATCCCAATTTGATTTCTAATAAAGTAGACTTGAGACTTCGAATATTTAATCCTTAAAGTATGTATTTATTGTATTATATAGATTGATATATCGATATTTATGACGGATCAGTGGATTTAAATTTCACAGTCCAATATATAGAATAAGATCCAATTATTTTATGGAAGTGCGTTTTTTTAACTTTATATTTGTATTGACTTCTTGTTAATGACTGAAAAAATTGTGTCCAATCATGTATACTTCAGCAGAGCACTTAACATTCAGACATCTCGAGTTCAACAGATTTACTTTAAATATTTCATAAAAAAATTCTTCGTAATTACTATTAAATAATATATATTTTAAAAACTAAACATTATTTTCACTAGCAAGATCCATATAAATATGCTATAAGATAATTCCCTGATTGCAACAGTTAACAGAGTTCTCTCCTGTAGGTACCTACTGCTTATTTTGGAAAGCTCTGTGGGCGCCGCTGAGGCGAATGGAATCTTTCATTTGAATAATATTGTTAAGAACAACTGCACACGTGCGATTAGTCGAAGTTTTATTTATATTAATATAATAAATCAAGGCGATGGTTTGGAGGTGGAATATCTCGCTTTTTAATCAATAAGCCGTGAGATTGATTCCAACCTCACACCAATGACTTTTCGATTTTATTTTCGAAAGTTACTTAAGATACTGACACTAATGGGCCCGGTGTAAGGCAATAACCTGTGCCAATGTTAAAGTAATCTCAATAATTATATAATCTCTCTTGCAATCGTTTAACGCTTTTAACGCCTCTTTGCAACTACAAAAATTAATGTATAAAAATGAGATAAACCGGCCAATAAAAACTATTTAAAAAAGATATCTAGAAGCAAGTGATGGTACTATGCTACTCATAATTGTTATTACAAAGAAAATAAACTCTTACCGTATCGCAACTTGCCTTTGATTAGGTGCTCCCTGTGTTTACTCGCATCTATGTCGCTGCGGAGAGGTTGTCGACAGCAGGGTCATCATGGCCTCTCATGCGCCAGGAGCACCGGCCGCATTTCCCGTCACGCCAATATCAACGACATTATCTGTCGTGCTCTTTTCACCGCCGATGTACCCGCGGTTCTAGACCTAACCTGTTTGGTGCGCGATGATGGCAAGAGACCTTAAAGACGGCCTTAGGTGTGGAACACTACTTTGCTACACTACGTCGACACCCTTGCAAGCACGGTGAGGGTGGACAAGTACCGAAACCTTGTAGGTAATTATATGGTATTTTTGACATAGGGTTGAAATGCTGCGGCCAGTCTTTTGCGCACGCTGCCAGTAGACCAAGATGCGAAGAAATCAGTTTTCGGCTAGTCTTTTAATTGTATAATTTGTAAGTAATTAATTTAATTCTTCTTACTATTGTTAATAAATATGGCGGAATATATATATTTAATGCATTTTTGACAAGGGTATAAAATGAAAGGGTTTTTTGATAGTGACTCGAAAAATAATGTGACGTCATTCTAAATCCAATATGGCAGATCACTCAAAATAGAGCTCTAGTTATTCTATCAGATTCTACCCACATAAATATTTATACTTGGTTGGTGATCGCACCTAACAATCTCAATTTCACACCAATGCACCACCAGGCCCAGGCCTGATATTGGATCCAGAAGAAGATATTAGCGACATCGATGCCACTTACGTGTAAGAAGAAAAAAATGAAATATTTGCAAAAAAATGCATTATTGCAAAATTCAGTGTTTCATTCGCAAGTTGTATAGTAGCATAAAATTAAATACAATATTAGTGACAATTAGTGTCTAGACTGAACTTAGTGCTGTAGAGTATCTGTATTGTTCTTAAGTCCTTACGATTATTTTTTATTTAATTTTTTTTTAAATCTTTATACACAATTTACTAAAAAGCATTCTCTACCAGTCTACATTGGGTAGTGCAGAGACATTTGTGGTAGGCATATGGCCAAAAATAAATACGTATCACAATAAACCTAAATATACATGCACACAATTAATGTTATCCTTTAAGTACTGACGTGGGTGTCTCATAGACGGCCAGTTCGCAAAAATAAGCATTATTTCAAGGTCTTTAAAGGTACACCCGTGCCCTTTCCTGTACCTTCGGTATTGAACATTTTGATCATTCAGTCAAACGCTCGCTTGTGGTGCGACAATAGGTTAGGCTGTGGAGCTGCATAGTGTCTCTCAGACGTAAGGTCAGTATTAATGTTGCGAGTCTGTTAGACGTCAGGTCATTATTAATGTGTATCTTTCTGTGTCCATAAGACGTCACCTCATTATTTATCGTATTTTTTTAGTTGAACCAACCAATTATTTCTAAAAATAGCCGTAAAAGAAAGAAAGTGGTTACTCCTACTAGTGAGGACTTCGAAAATACTCTACAATGTTGGTTGGATACTGAAATCACGGGCTACTTTAGTGATGTTGACGATTCTTGCGGGAGTGGCTGGAAAGGTCACACGGTTTCCTCTCCTTCCGAATGGCGCAGGTGCTGTCTGGGCACGGCTGCTTTGGATCGTACCTGTGCCGAATCGGCAGAGAGGAGACCCCGTCGTGCCCGCACTGTGGCGCGGCGGAGGATACGGCTGAGCACACCCTCCAAGTGTGCCCGTCATGGGCTGGGCCGCGCCATAGTTTGGTCGCGGCGGTTGGGCCAGACCTGTCGCTTCCCAACGTAGTGGCTGCCATGTTGGCCGAAGGTGAGGCATTGGTGGAGTTTGCCTCCTTCTGCGAGGAGGTGATCGCAAAGAAGGAGGCGGCGGAGCGGGTGCGGGAGAATGATCCTCTCGCGGCACCGCTCCGCAGGAGAAGGGGGGGGAAGGAGGCGACAATTCGATCGCCGACAACAACTCCTTTCCGGTGTCGGGCGGGTGACTGGCGCGGGGGCGCCTTCACCCGCATTGCACTTACCGACGCCATCGTCGGACGGCGATGGCCGGCGATATCCGGTCGTTCCCGAGCCCCTCACCATAGCAAGGGTCACGCGGAGCCTGCCGTAAGGGCGGGAAAATCGTCGGGGGAGGCTGGCTGAAAGGCTCGGCCGTGTCCCAGTCTCCCCTAACGTGACGAAGCGGGAACGGCGCTGGGTTGTTTTAGTGGGTACCCGAACTACCACCTCTCGGGAGTCCCACATAACCCTCTCACCCCCCAGTGGGAGGCGTATGCACAATGCATTTTTTCCCAGCGAGAAAAAAAAAAAAAAAAAAAAAAGAAAAAAAAAAAGTGATGTTGACGATGATCAGGCAGACCCAGATTTCTTCTCACAATCTTATCATGATACGGAATCTGAACAGTCAGGAGACGAGCAAAATAAGAAAAATGAGAATCAGTTACAAATCAAACCGACCACCGTGTCTCCTCTTGATGACAACCAATTATTTATCAAATCGTAGAACCAGACGTTGACCTCTCGCACTTTATTCAGTGTCTTGGATTTGAGTGGCGACCACGCCTATGCTTTGTACAAGACCTGCTTTTCCTAGAACACAATTTCTTCAGAATCTTGCATACAGTTTAGTTTTGTCGCACCTGAAACGCCGCATGTACAATAATAGATAGACAATCGCACGCGTACTAGGTCCAAATAGGCCTCCGGAACCTGAAAAAATATACCTGAAAGTTCAGGAGCAATGAGAAAAAAAATGCAAAATCTGACCATCAAGACTCAATAGACGTACTAAGAACAATTGCATCGAATGCCGCAAGCCTATTTGTCTTGGATGTTCAAAAACTATATGCGTGGACTATGTAGCCAACAAGTGATTTGTCCCAAAATATTCACGTGATTTGAGAAGCAATCGCTACCTAAGCAATACTATAATTTAGACTGATATTTTTAATTTAAAAAAAATGCCAATAAACGCCCAATTAATTGTATATCAGCTCTATTGTAGCCAATTGCAGTCCACTCCTGGACATAGGCCTCTCCCAATTTGCGCCACAACATCCGATTCTCTGCCTTCCGCATCCAGTCTCTACCAGCAGCCTTTTTGAGGTCGTCTGACCATCGCGCTGGTGGGTCTCCTACGCTACGTTTACCAAGACGCGGTCTCCACTCCATGACCTTCTTACTCCATCTACCATCGGTCCTTCGGCAGACATGACCAGCCCATTGCCACTTCAGCGAGCTTATTCTGCGAGCTATGTCGGTTACTCTCGTTCTCTGGCGGATATACTCATTCCTGAGTCTATCTTTCAGAGATACTCCGAGCATAGCTCGCTGAGCAACTTTAAATTTTTGGACTAGCCCCACCATAAGTGTCCACGTTTCGGCACCGTAGGTCATTACTGATAGGACCCACTGGCCAAAGACTTTGGTTTCTAGGCATTGCGGTATAGGCGAGCCGAAAACTCGACGCAGTTTGCCGAATGCAGCCCAACCCAGCTGAATCCTCCTATCGGCCTCCTTTTCGAAGTTTCGTCTACCTAAGTGGATGTTTTGGCCTAGGTAGACGTATTTGGCCTAGGTAGACGTATTTGTTTACGACTTCAAGAACTGACCCTTCAACGCTTATCGGTCCGGGCACGACATGTTCATTGAACATGACCTTTGTCTTGTCCAAGTTCGTGCCCAAACCAACACGCCGGGAGGACTCGTCTAGGCTGCGCAGCATTCCGCTTAACTGTTCCAGCGACTCTGCTATTACAACGATGTCGTCGGCAAACCGAAGATGTGAGATGTAGTCACCATTCACGTTGATACCCTGTCCAGTCAAATCCAGGGTCTTGAAGACGTCCTCCAGAGCGTTGGTGAAGAGTTTGGGAGATATGACATCTCCCTGTCTTACACCTCGATTCAGCTCGATGGAGTTAGTCACCTGGTCCTGTATCTGGACAGTCATCGTGGCGGTGTCATACAAGCATCTCAACACCACGATATAACGCCATTCAATCCGACATCGCTGCAATGAATCCAGAATGCCCAAGTTTCGAGGGAGTCGAAGGCTTTTCCGTAGTCCACGAATGCGTTACACAGCGGCTGATTGTACTCTTCGGTCTTCTGTACAATCTGCCGAACAGTAAATATTTTGCAAATCAGTAAATAATAATAATCCATTTCGATTATTTATTATGCCGTGATATACGTCACTTCACTATTTATGAGATGACTAAACCACGTCAGAACTTATAGGTTATATGTTGGCGAATTTCAAAGTTCGTTTTGTTCTGTAATTTTCACAATTATATGTGTGAGAGGGGCTAAGGGGGGTTCAGTTTCAACAAACAAGATTTCGAGATTGATTCATAAATAAAAACTTGAAGCAGGAAGATAAGTATACTAGGGATGACGATAGATGAAGGATAGAATAGAGCGTGGTGAGAGTGAGCAATCTTCTTTGATGACGAATAGACAACTATTTGAGTTGGGAACGATAAGTAGAAACATGATCATATCATGATCATGATCATACTTTTGAAGATTAAATATGAACTGAATACAGTTATTTAGAAGTTGGTCTTATGTTAGCTTCGCTTAAGCATCGTTTTCATTTTACCGTATCGCTTTAATCACGTTACCAATATAAATGACAAAAAGGGAGCATTTTTTTAATCAATTTTAGTTGTATTACAGTGACTTCTAATGATAATACCCTGACACCGGGGTTTGAACTGTACACCGAATTTGTGTGACCAAATTTTGATGGCTTCTAGGTCCTTATTATGTAATCGACTGCAGTCCAAAGGTCATCTACCCTGATCTGGGCCTAAAGCTGCAAGTCATCTGCATAGAGATGTTGCAAATACTGAAGTTGTGTGGTTATGAAGTTAATCAAGATTGAGAGTAGTAAAGGAGAGATAATGCCACCTACACTACAAGTCGACAACACTAGAGTCGAGCACACTTGGATGTATATTCTCTGTTGAAACTGACTGCTGGCGTTCACGAAGATAAACAGAAAACCACTCCTGTGCTTTGGAGGAGATCTGGATATGAGAAAGAATAGCTAATGGGATTTCGTGACTGACGATATTAAAAGCGTAAAAAACCAATCAATACTATAAGTTTATGTACTTCAATTACAGTCCTAATATCGCCAGTCACTTTTAGGAGGCCGATGGTAGTACTATTTTCAGGTCTAAATCCGCATTAAAATGTGATTAGTATATTATTCTTGTCAGTGAACGCAGACAGCTGTTTAAAGACACAGGATTCGAACACTTTGGAGAGAAAGGGGAGTACGGATATTAGGCGATAGCGATAGAAGACAATTCCTGTTGTTTTCAAACATTGATTAGATGATAAATAGATTTCATTTTAAAAGTTTACTGTATTAAAATAAGAAAACATACATCTCTTACCTTAAGACTATATCAAAGTAAGAGTTTTTTCCTTATTAAATTAAATTAAATTTTAATTATTGAATTAAATTTATCCGTACCTAATATAAAAAAAACACCAAAAATTGAAATTTTTGGTATTTTGGCAACAAGAAAAAAGAAGTACATTATTTAAATTAATTTTATCGATAATGTAAGGTAGTTATTTATTTTTATATAAAAATATTAAAAAATTGGGCACATTTGCATTCTGGAAGCTATTTTGTAATGGAGGCCTAATTGAGGTTTAATTGAATTAACCGCATCAATTACAAAAAATAATATTTTAAATGTACCATATGAATTTTAAATAAATGAATGAATTTATTTGATCATCATTATTATATTATAAAAGCAGAGCGGTCACATGTTATTAATTATTAAAATAACGTTTATTTATTTTATTGCCGAGATATCACAATTGTAATGCAATATTGTTTGATCATAATTTAATTAAATTTGTTGTTAAATAATATTTGTATATGTAATAATAAATAATTGTGTTTATGTTGTTATATAATATCAGTTTTTTTCTACGGTTGATTTACATTAAGAGACAGTCGGCTCGTAGCCAATTAAATCTTAATCCAAATACGTGGAAAGCTTAAAGCCAGTAATTTTTTCTGCTAGGTAAAATGGTCTAAGCACTATTTGTTCCAGACATCGGTATTTTTTTTCACAAAAAAGCCTGACATCACCATGTCAAACAGTTATAACTGTGTTAATGACGTTTACAGTCCGGGCTCTCCAAGAAGGAGATGACTACAGAAGATAAACCAAATTAAATGATAATGAAAAGGTTAGACAATGAACTCCAATAAATCACAGAAGTTCATAAACTTTTAAGAAAATAAATAATATTGTCATATATCACTGTATTTGTGGCCAGTTATCAAAAAGGTTCGACTGATTCTCATGAATTTGTTTCTCAACTTAACTAAAAGAAAATACATTTTGTATTGAACTATAACTAAAAATATTGTATCAAACGCAAGATTAGCTCTCTGTATCGCTAAGTACGTATAATACCTCTACAATCACAGCACTTTGATCTCGAATAATTCCCAGAACGACTCAAAATATACAGGTTATAATAAACTCTTACGAACACTAGTAAACACCCGAGATTCTGTCTGTATATTAAGTCAAATAACTAATTGAAAACTGAAGATCTCATGCTGCTTTTATTGATTCAGGTGTTATATTAAAACAACTTTTATAGAGACGAACTCTTTACAAAGATCATTTTCACGAGTAATAAGTTCTAAATAAACGTGATATAATCCATAAAAGTTGTTTCAATGTTATGAATGTGATTCGCGATAATCTAAGAAATAAATATGGTATATTAAATTAATGTTTGGATGCAATTCACGCGGCGACATCTAGTTTCACGCTAAGCAACTGCAGCTGTTTTATGTAATCACATAACATAAATTTTGCCATTTAAAAATCACATCAAAAATACTAATACTTATAATATATATATGTATATTAACAGTTGTAGAGTCAAGCAGTTTGCTGCATGAATGGGCTGGCTCGACCGGTGAAATACCACGACCTCTCAGAAGATCGACGTAAAGTGGCTTATGCTGGGTATCGTTCGGTGAGAGAGGTACCTGGAGGCCCACCCCCTTTCCCATCCTTTCCTATCCTACTCCCTTAAAGGTCGGCACCGCAACGGTAACATTATATGTATTGCTGGTATCCATGGGCAGCGCAGGTTGCTTACCATCAGGTGACACGCTTGCTCGTTTGCCCTCCTTTCCAATAAAAATAATATATAAAAATATATATAAGAAGAAGAAGAATCATCGGCATGGCATAATATACAAATGAAACACACAGATAAGCGTATCAAGCTCGATTCCACATAACAGCGCCGATATTATTTGCCACCACGCTATGTTTAAGCTGTTGATCTTGGCAGGTCTTAATCATTACAATTGCGTTGATCAAATCAATTTAAAGATAAACCAGTTCAGTAGTTTTAACGATTAACAAACTCCTGACAGACAGACTGAAACAAAATACTGTTTTATATCAGTAAAATATTTCTTTGTGCCATTACGGCTGGGTGATTGCGTGCCTCCAGTTATTTAACAAGGGCAATGAACCAACGTACCAGCTGAACACTCAGTAGTACTAATTACAGTAATAAATTACATTTTAGGGTGGCAGTTTTCCTTCCTTCCCCTTTTTATAGGGGATTTTATCTTACATTGATTGTATCTACTTGTCTTTAGGGAAATAGACTTTCAATATAGGTGTAAATGAAAGAAGCTATTTATATAATTGTCAGATTGAACTATCGGTTAATAAAATAATGTTATTTCTCTACTGGCTTTTATTTTAGTATCGTTCTAGAAGTATGTGTGGAGTCACCATTGCGGATCGAATGAAAAATAGCGTGATAAGGGAGAAATGCAAGTAGAAGGATGATGTGGTGACCAAAGTGGAGAGAAGTATGTTAAGATGGTTTGGTCATATTGCAAGAATGGATGAAAGCCGAATGACTAAAAGAGTATACGAAGCGAATGTGAGTGGCAGGGTCAGGATCGGTAGACCAAGACGGAGCTACCACGACCAAATAAGTGGTCTGTTTAAAAAAGGCAAAATGCGTAGCACCCGAAACCGACGTAAATGCATGACGAGATGTATGACTGTGGATGAGGCGAAAGATGTGTGTCAGGATCGGAGCTTGTGGAAAGCCAAAGTCTCTGCCTACCCCCATGGGATACAGGCGTGAGCTTATGTATGTATATATGTATGTTCTAGAATTGTAGTACCCCGAAACTTCTGATTAGAGTGAGGTGATTGAAGTTAGAACAGAGATAACCGTGTGGGTGAGCAAAGTTCTTTATTTTCGTAGGGCTATTTGCGAATGGGCCGACTAGTAAAGTACAATAACTCAGAAAATCCACGTACGGAGCTTCAGACCGTGTTTCGATCGGCAAGAGATATATCTAGAGGCTCACCACTTCGCCTTTACTCCTCCACTCTTCATCCACCACCGTAGCTCATCTTTAAGGCCAGCAACACAACTGTGACTCCTTCGGTGCTGCATCCCTGCTCCTGCGGTCTACGGCAGCGTTAGCCTCTTTTTTCTAAAAAAAACAACAAAAATAAAACAACAATTTATTTGACAATCAAAAAAATTGACATGATATAATTTCAAGCAATCAACGTTGATTCATTAATATAATGCTGTAAATATTTTCAATTGCTCGGTTAATTGAATACTGTCAGCTTTTATAATCTCATTTCTCTCTTTTTATATCGCAATTTTAGGGATAAAACGTTTGATCAAACTCAGCAACCGACAACCGCTCCTATTGTTGTTCTCAATAGAATTTTGTTATTTTATATTTTCATAAATAACAAAGGCACAATAATGAGATTAGCAGCGATGCGGGGTAGGTACAATGTGTTCTGTTTGAGAATATTTATACAAAGCTTTACTTTTTAAATAGATTCCTTAATCTAACTAGTTAATGTTCTTGCTTGGCTTTTTTAATGGCGGTAACTGTTATCAATATAAAGGAAATCAATAAAATATCGGCAAAGATACAGCAAAAATGTAGACAGGATCATAACAATTATCTGCGTAATATTTGTACGTAAATCGAATCGCATGCAGATAGGTATCAGCCTAAAGACTTGTACCACAAAATCCGTCTCATCACAAAAACGCTGCCGGCTAAAACCTGGGCTATTGAAAATCAAAATGGCCTAACAATTACTGAACTGGACAAGATCTCAGAAGTTTGGAGGAACTTTCCATCCACGGAGCCTACGACTAATTTGATGGAGCCTAATATCCTCCAATCAGAAGTAAGAGCCGCAATTAAACACCTTAAGAATGGAAAAGCCACAGGGAAAGATTGCATTCCAATGGAAACTATTCGAGCTATGGGAGAACATGGCGTCCATATCTTCCATGCCATCTGCAATAAGATATGGCTCACAAGAAAATGGCCTTCCGAATGGGCTCACACAGTTTTTGTTCCTATTCATAAGAAGGGCTTGACAAAGAAATGCGGCAACTTTCGACTCATTGCTTTAATTACACATGGAACCAAAATAATGTTGCACATTCTAACCGAGCGAATAAAAGCGTATCTGTCTAGAGAAATTGCGCCAGAGCAAGCCGGTTTTGTAAAAGTCAAGGGAACCCGTGAACAAATTCTCATCGTTCGTCAGTTTATCGAAAAGGCTCGAGAATTCATCAAGCCAACATACATATGCTTTGTTGATTTTTCCAAAGTGTTTGACTCGGTAAAATGGCCAATGCTGTGGAAAACACTACTGAATATGGGTTCACCACAACATCTCGTTCACCTGCTCAGAGGACTGTATAAAGAGGGAACAGCATCAGTTCGGACTGACGATCTCTTCTCAGATAACTTTCATCCAAGTGCAGGTGTACGACAAGGATTCATAATTTCACCTCTGCTGTTTAACATTTACACCGACCTGATAATGCGAATCACTCTCGAAGACTGGACCGATGGTGATGGATACCGGATTTCAAACCTGCGATACGCAGATGATACCACCCTATTTGCGAGTAACGCAGACCTCATGCAGGAATTAATTCACAAAATGGAGCGCGTAAGTCATACATTTGGATTGAAGATTAACCGATCTAAAATCAAGATTATGATTGTGGTCCGCGCCAATGATACCTCGCCAGGGGTTACACATATTGCGAATTGTGCCGTGGTCCAAGCCTACATATATCTTGGGGCCTTACTCTCAAACAACCGTGGTTGCGTAGAAGAAGTAAAGCGTCGCATGGCCGTAACCAGAACCGCGGTAGAAAAATTAAAGAAGGTGTGGAGGAATCCTAACATCACCAAAGGTACTAAAGTGAAGCTCATACGAACACAATTCCCAATCTTCCTGTACACGGCAGAGACATGGACAGTACGCGAGTTGGAAAAATGGAAGATAGATGCTCTGGAGATGTGATGCTGGAGAAGGATGCTTGGCATATCATGGACGGAATTCCATACTAATGTATCCATCCTTCAGAAACTCGGCATTACTAGGCGTCTGTCGACCACAGTACAGATGCGCATACTGCAGTACTTTGGACATGTTTTTAGACGCGATAATAACTCCATCGAACGGCTGGTCGTGCAAGGAAAAGTCGAGGGAACTAGATCACGCGGTAGATCACCTATGCGCTGGACTGACCAGGTCCAAAACTGTGGGGAATCGCGTTTCAGACTGCGCCAGAGAGTCTGCAAATCGAGAGAGATGGCGCCAGATCATGTCAAAAGCTGTGTCCGCCTCTAATGTCAACGCGGGCGCCTCAACATGACCACGACCGCTCTGCCAAGAGCGATACGACAGAGAAGAAGAACTGTTAGGACACACTTACACTTAGGACATTAAATCAAGTTTATTCGTAGCTGAACTACGAAAAACCTGAAGTAAAAATACACACATTTTATAACTACAATCCTTTGGAAGTTTAACTTATGTCAGGAGCCTCAAAAACCAACAGTCATACTTTACAAGAAAATCAAGAAGCGACAGTAATATTGGTAAGTAAGAATAGTTTACCTCGCAAATAAAAAGATGTAAGATGTATAGATATCTACTAAAACAAAATTACATCTGCCCTAGTGAAAGTTAATGCCAGGAGCCTTGAACCCCGGCAAGCGTATGTGACAAGAGTTATGAAATTCGAAGAAGCGAAATAGTGTAAAAGTCATGTATTATGGTTTTTTTCTTTCTGCCTTCCTCGCAATGACTTGGCATGAAGTTATATAAGTAAAACAAAAAAGTATCCGATTGAAAATAATAAACAGTATACATAACGTTTCCAAGGTGTAATTTCAACATAAAATTACAATTTGTGCGTCGCTGGTATAATGTTGAACGCGTGTGCGATCACGCGATGCGTCACTTAAGATTCCTACACTATTTCATTTGATGTGTTCAGGATCAATGTTTTGTTTACAAACTATAACTATAAGGCACTTATAGTAGACGTATTTTGTTAGTGCTTACTAGTTACTGCTCGTGACTTTGATAGTAAAAACTATATATAGGTACCGCTAGATCTGCACAATCTCTCGGAGCATAAATAGCTTTGCAATTTTTTTAATTCTAGATAGCCAGTTAAGACAGTCACGGTGGGAGTCCAGCGGGAGAGCACACTGGATAAGATAAGCACACTGCACACGATTTATTTATTTATTATTTTTGATGATTATTTTTGGATTTATATTTTTTTTTTTTGGAGTATTTTATTCAATTCATTTGGGGGCAAATGGTTGGTTTGATTTGACAACAATCTGTAGAAATGGTTATACTTGTTCTGAAGATATTGATGCACCACATTTCTATGTTAAATAATATTTCTGTTATTCAAATTTCCCTATGAACCAGCGGAAGCAATCTCGTAAATTTGAAGAGTAAAAATGCATTCGATTCGACTAATAATAATAATAATAATAATAATAATAAAGCTCATTTATTCCATGCAAAACAAAATATCGCAGTAGTTAACTAAAATAAATAAATAAATAAAAGCATTCTACATTCAACAATCGAAATAAAGATTTCAGAAATATAAAATTCAATATAAATTCATTATTTTGTACTTATGTTATAAGTTAGTTTTTTTGTTATATATGACTTTGTACATTCTATAACACTTATAAATACTAACATTAGGTATTATACCTGAATAAATATTTTAGGACATTCATTAGTATAAAATCATTGAAAATCAAACAAATCAATAAGATACATTCATTAATTCATAATTCATCAAAAGAGTAAATTAAATATATATATAAGTATAATTAAATATTATTTAAATTGATGAGTTTTACTATCATTTTAGATATAACTTTATTCACATTGGATTATTTCGATTAACCATAAAGTTGTGCAAGCAGTAGTATGTTAATTCATTATTTTTGCACGGACCCCTTTCGGGTAAGAGCCTCCTCCAAGGCGTTCCACTTGTCTCTATCTTTGGCGGTGTTGATAATGTATTTACGTTTTACGTTGAGAGAACCAATATAGAAGGTATTATTTATTGAAGTGATTTCTCTTGGAGGGTTTTGGTCGACCTCTCCCGCGGTGACCAGCCGTACTGGGAGATGGGGCGAGAGTAGAGGGGGCCGCTCCCGATTGCTATGCTGCGTGATGCTGTAATACGTTTGCTTGTAATTGGGGTATTTCTTTCGGGGTGATTAGTAATTTAGGTTGTTGTATTATATAGTTCTTCATCGTTGCTGTCTTATTTTTCTTTGAAGGTTGTTTGCTAGATCGAGGGGCATCCTGGCCGGTGGTGGGGGTAAGTGTCTCTGGGGATTCAGAAAAGTCTCTTTTGTGGAGGTTACTATGAGGGGATTGTTGTCTACTCAGAACAATAAGTTTATCATATCTTATAATTGCATTATTCCCCGCTTCTTTTTCTTTTTGCAGTTGTGGTTGTAACTCTTTGCGTATTTTTAGAACTTCAGTTGGGTAGTCTTCTTTTATATAGTAAGTAGTATTATTTAATCTAAATTTATTTTTCAGAATTTTTACTTTAAGACCCATTGTATTAAGTGTCACTACCACCGGTCTGGCCCTCTCGCCTTTTTTCCCCAGTCTCCTCGCTGCTTCAATATTATTAAAATTACATTGTACTTCTAAATAGGTGATTATTATTTTGATTATCTTTTCTTCTAGTTCGTGATATGAGTTTTCTTCTTCTTCTAGCCCAAATAGGACTATGTTTCTACGTCTTAATTGTCTTTCTAAGTAGTTCATTCGTGTGTGTTGATCGTCTATTTTCTTCTCTAAAAGTTTGTTTTTTTGTTCAATGTTGTCAAATTTCTCAGTAAGGCTGTTTACTATTGTGTTTTTAATTTCTTCTTTCATCTCTAACATATTCTGGTTTTGTTGTGCTATATCCTGTTGCATTCTTATAAGCATATTTTTTATTTCTTCCATGATCTATTTGTTATGGTATGCGTAGCGACCTCTATGGAGAAAGTTAGGTACTTTTACTTCCAGTAAAACTGGCAATCGACATGCAATCCGTTGATGAATGTGTTTTTGTTGATAGGTTGTAATTTGGGTAGTTATCGATAGATGACGCTGTTATTAGTTTAGTGATAAATGATAAATTGAACAATACGTTGCGGTTTCGAGGTTATAATTTATAATCACTTTTATTTTTCAGCACTTTTATAGCACATTTTCCACCAAATCGTCGCACAAGTATATCAACAGGTTTTATTGAATGTATAATGTCTCGCTTCTCAATATTTCTAGTATTTTGAAAGTTTTTAACGAGAACGTATTTTTAACAACTGCACGGTTTCTCTGGTTGTTCGCTATGTTCTTTATAATTTTCGGGTCGTTTTAAACGTTTATAATGCACTTCTGTATAGTTTATTCACTATTAGTCTCTTCAAATACTTCGAAAACACTTTTTATTAGGAGTACGATGTTGACGATGCTACTGTGGCGCCCCTCTCCCCATGCCACTAATACATTCGCTCAAATTGCAATTGATCATGTATGTAGATGATTTTATTATATTTTTTGTATTTTCTATGTAGTAAAATCATGATTTCATATGTATGAAATCATGATTTTACTATGTAAGTGCCTATATGTTTTTTTTATAATAAGCGGTATGAATCGAATGTTATTTATATGTCCGTTAGTATTATATATATTTGTGAATTTTCTTTACACATGACAAAATCGTAGGAATGTGTACATTCAATATTTTTTTACAATACAGTGGACATGATCTACAACCGATACCGAACCCAAAAGAGAATTTTCGTCTGTTTGTTTGTGTATCTGTTTGTCTGTATGGATGTATGTATTATGGATAAACTCTAATAGTACATAGTGCGGGTCAACACATAAGCTAAATATTATCACGCCATCTTTATTTGGAGTGAGCAATGAACGCTTATAATGGCACATGCATAGTATTTTTGTTGCTTTATGGCATCAACACAGATGAAGTCGCGGGCAACAGCTAGTTGAAAAATATAGATACTTATCACACCTAATAAATCATAAAATAAAATAATATTTCCGCTGTCTGTTCCCTGATATGCTACGCTACGGAGTTTGAAGCGGTGGTGATTTGATTATTAATAGATAAAAGTTGTCAACAGGCTGGTTTGTATGTATAATATCTATATATTATACATACAAACCAGCCTGTTGACAACTTTTGATGTAGTAAAGAACACAACACGTATAATGTAGTAAAGAAAAAAGTAATATTTTTTTTAATTATCACCTGATGGTAAGTGACCAGCGCCTCCCATGGACACCTGCAACTCATCATACAAGATATAGAAGATCAACATATAGAAGATATATATACTTCTATTCTACTGAGATAAAACTTCAATTATAATTTTATTTTAACGGAACTTTGGTTTTGAACGTTATCAGAAAATGGCATTGAAGGATGACTACAGAAGGTACGATAATCCCAGTGATGCATTCTCTAAGATTTTAGTTCGACTTTTTTGTTGTACATTCAAGTGCATGTAGGCGAACGAAGTTGCAGGCAGAAATTTGGATAGTATACATTGTCATCTCGTTGTTCTAAGGATTTAGAACCCAGAAATATGATTGAGTGGTCATTCGGATCCGGGTATCTACCAATGACTTTCCTGAAGTGTGATTAATAATAATATGCACATATAATGCTGTAATTATTTTTGGTAAGAATTTACTGAACACTAGCTTGAACCATTCGACAAAAATTAACTTGACACCCTAATGGTAGTGTATTGTTGGATTCCAAAAATGCCTTCTACTGATAACGCTAAGATTATGTCACATTATGGTCAAAGCACTTCTAAAATATTAAACTTAAGGGTTCTTGAAAAATTAGTTGATATGTTTCTAGCAGCTTTAGATTTCAATCATCCATCATTCCAAGTTCATCACCATGTAAAAATTAATCATCATTTCTTTGTAATATATAAGTGTTGTCGATATAATCATAGCCTCTAAACGGCCCAATTACCAGGATTACTCATATATTCTGGTTGATAAAATCGGAGCATTGTACCATTTAAAGGTGCCCTTGACCTATGTTTCTCCTTGGTCAATGCAAGTTGACCTATGACTGATTTGAACATGTTCACTAATATAAAACTGTTTCAATAAGGCACAAGGCTATATCATAACAATATTTGTTTAATGTTGTGTGCTCAATCTATGTAACATACTTATGAAATAATAAAGATATTTGTATTTGTATATTTAGGTCTGCTATTTGGTCCTTGAGGTCGAGCAACTTGCGTCTGAATCAGAAAGTCTGATTTTCAAATCCTGTTTCATGTCATTCACTCTTCAGAATTCATGCATGAAATTAAGTGTGATGACGATGACAAGGGAAAAATTTGGTATTCGAGGCTCAACAACCAGTATTAACACCTTTACGTCTAAAAAAATATTTAATCATAAAAATATGTGTAAAAGTGATGTGTGAAAATATACCGTATACTTTGTGCCCGGTATGGCAATAGGTTCGCCACCTATTCCATTTGGGACTCAAACATAACGGCGAGTTGAGACTTGACAGCCACCGCCTACACCTTCGGGTAGAAACAGGTGAAGTAATGTGAAAGTGAATTATTTACTAACAAAAAATGATAAGAAATTTTACAGTATATAAGAAAAAACTGGTAGACAATTTTAAACAATAGATGAAATGATAATGCTTTTCATTTTGTAAAAGAAGAGTAGCGTTGGGAAATAAAGTAAATGGGGCGTTGGGCAGATTCCTGGGCGCAAAAGATATTAGCAGAAAAGCCCAGCTAGCAATTCACAATGCAATACTGATACCAATGCTAACTTATGGGAGCGAGAGCTGGGTATGGCAGAGCGTGCATGAAAGTAGAATAAACGCGATCGAAATGAGGGCATTGCGCAAAATCCGCGGAGTGACCCTCGCTGACCGCGTGGAAAAAAAGGTTATAAGGAAGGAAGTCGGATTGAAAGAGAGTGTCAGTGTAAAAGTAAGAAAGGGCATGCTCCGATGGTTCGGACATGTAGAAAGGATGGATGATGCAATATTGACTAAGCAGATATACAATGCAAAAGCGGATGGATGTAAAAGTCGAGGGCGGCCTAGACACACATTTCATGACCAAATAGAACGTGTTCTGGAGGAAGGTGATGTTAGGAGCCTCAAAAATCGACGCGCGTGCATGAAAAGAGTTATGAAAGTCAACGAAGCGAGTGATGTGTGTAAGAATCGTGCCCTATGGCGCTCCGTTTCCTCTGCCTACCCCGCAAGGGATTTGGCGTGAAGTTATGTATGTATGTACGTATGTATTTTGTAAAAGCATTCTAGAGAAGATAAATTGAATCATTAGCAAATATGCTTTGCCATTTTCTCTTAGATATTTTTTTTTGAGATTACTATTATTAAAACGTATTTTTGCCAGCGCAAGTATGTGTAAGAATGTACGTGCATACATACTTGTACTTCCAAAAATAAGCTTTTATCTATTATTTTTAAAGTGTCTCTGTTTAAAAATATAATATTTATCAAATTTTCAATTTATCAAAATTCAAATTTTGATGCATCTCGTGGCGCATTGCTAAAACTACCGGCTGCAGCAATGAAGTCGGGGGTTCGAGTCCCACCCGATCACGAATATTTGTGACAAACAATATTTGTGTGGTGTCTGGGTGTTTTTCTATGTATTATAAGTATGTATTTACAAAAGAAAAGTATATGTGTATTAATATCCGTTATCTAGTGTCCATAACACAAGTTTCTTAGCTTGAAACTAGAGGGCGCTGTGTGTATTGTGTCCAAGAAAAAAAAAACTTTACCAACAGCTAAAATTTTAGTACGATTTGAACATCTGAATTGATTATAACTATTTATAACCTGTATGTAATATAAATAACGCCTGAGTTCAATAATTTTACGCTCTATCTATTCTATACACAAATCAATTACAAACAAGAATCTAAAAGTTATCTTCACCACAAATGTAATGAAAATACATTAAATTAAGGATGCGAAAATTTCGCGAAGATCTCACCTTCATCGGATTTCCTCAATATATTTTGCTAAATGTCTACACTTAAAACGCGACTCACGTAAGAAACAGTGAACTACGAGCAATTTGTAGGCAGTTACACGAAACCTTAGGATGTAAGGCTTCAAATATATCGTCTTAAGTGGCACTCAAATTTATAGGAGCCAGCGCGTGATTGCTAAAGTAAATATGATATTATATTTGAATAAGATCCCATCCGTATCCGACCCAATGAGCATGTATTCGTACGTGACAGGATATTGGCAAAACATATTGCTTACTACCAGTTACTCCAGCTATATTTTTTCCGATACATACTACATTTTGTGAATGGCATCCATGATTACATGGTACACGACTCAAATAAGGAAATATAATATTATTTCGGAATATATAGATACTTACTTAGATATATCCGCTCTGATATCTGGGGAAAATTAATTAATTAGTAAATGTTGGTGTATTTATAAGTTATTGAGAGTAAGATGTTATACTTGGAATCTGTTATTTGTTTTTTTTTTATTTGTTTGTAAATATTAAATGGAAATAGCTTATTTAGAATACTACTGTTACAAATTTGTCTTTGGAATATGGAAGGTTTGCAATAGGCGAGATTTGCAAATTTTTGAGCAGGTAATTAAGGTTTTATTTTTTGGAAAACAGGACAAACGAGAAAGCGGGACACCTGGTGGTAAGCTACTAACGCGCTCCGTGAAAATCTGTGATACCAAGACGTCGATATAACGGCGAATGTGGATATTTGTTATGTTGGCTAAATGCATGCCTCGTATATTTTATGACAGAAAATTTTAATTGCTGTCACATAAATATTAATTGTAAACGCAAACTTATAACATAAAACTGTGCCGGCACACTGTAATGAATTTAGTTATTTTTTTATTTTAACTTATTTTGGGTCTACAAAATTTATCCTCCATGCATTATGGCGCTCCGTTCTTTCAGCCTACCCCGCAAGGGATTTGGCGTGAAGTTATGTATGTATGTATGTAAAATTTATCCTTTGACAGACTAAGAGGGAAAATATCCTTTGTTTCGTGGATAGTTGTAGCAGGTCTGTTCTTTTTAGATGCGCAGCTCGCTGCATAAATGGGCTGGCTCGACCGGTGAAATACCACAACTTCTCAGAATATAGACGTAAACTGACATGTTGCATTTTGTTCAGTGAGAGATGTATCCGGAGGCCCACCCATTCGCCCTTCTTTCCCATTTTACACATAAAGGCTGTGACATTGACTCGTGAAAATGATCTCTGTAAAGAGTTCGAAACGTCGGGAAATAAATATAAATAAGTAAGAAATAAACGCGATATAATCCTAAAAGTTGTTTTAATCAATGAGTGAGATTCGCGAATGTCTTAGAAATAAATATAAAGGCTGTGTTAGAAGTCCATGCATGTTTACCATCAGTTGACCCTCTTGCCCGTTTGTCCCTATCACATAAAAATGTTGTTTTCTGTGTAAGATCATAAATAAACATCTAGCGTATATTTTTTCTGTTACCTTCGGGTAATTTAGAAATTCGGTTTATTATATTTTTATATAACATAACATAACTTCACGCCTTTTGTTACCCGAAGGTGTAGGCAGCGGCTGTTAATCCTCGTTTCGCCGTTATGTTTACGTCCCAAATGGAATAGGTGGCGAAGTTTTCAGTCATCGATATTTATCACACATAACTTCCGAAAACAATTTCGAAAACTCACTGGTGTGAGCCAGTGTCAGGAATCGAACCCGTACCTCTGAATCAGAAGCCGTGTGTTTGACCACTGGGCTTTCGAGACTATTTTACATAACGCCACGGGGCTATTTTACATAAAGATAAATAATGTGTATTCTAACTATTGTGTTTCCAAATGAATAAACAACAAATTCTATTTTAACACATAACTCCACGCCTTTTTCTACCCGAAGGTGTAGGCGGCGGCTGTTAAGCCTCGTCTCGCCATTATGTTTAGTCCCAAATGAAATAGGTGGCGAATTGCCATACCGGGCACAAAGTTGTCACTCATCGATATTTAACACACGTAACTTCCGAAAATTTCGAAAAGTCATTGGTGTGTGCCAGGATTTGAACCCACACTTCTTGAATCAGAAGCGGGGTGCTAGCCACTGCGCCACCGAGCCATCTGCACATCCATAGTCCATTGAAACAATTTATATAAATGTTAATCTTGAAATATGGAGACAAATCTGCGGGTAGAAAGTTTTAATTGTAATATGAAAGTAATGTACGAGTATATAATTTTATTCCATAAAATAAAATTGATGAGATAATCAATTTGACTTTTCAATATAGAGTAATATATAACACATATCGTCACATATTTGTTAGAGACTTATTACATTTAGGCACTAATGACTATGAAAAAGCAATATTCAGGCTTCTATAAGAAAATTTAATAAACTTAATGAAGACGTCTAGCCAGTCGACTAGAAAAGTCAATACTACTAAAATATAAATTTGAGTTTATTGAAGAATTTCACACAGAGAAAATAATATTATGTGACCTAACGTTAGGTATACTTAAAATAAATCAGTAAAAAATTTCTTGATGTTAGTGTTCAAAATATTTACCAGTAAGATTCTTAAAGATCAGAAAATAAAAAACAACATTAAAAACGTATTTTAAATATTTCTCTCAGTTTTTTAAGAACTCAAAAACTCTTTGAAGATTTATAAATTTCTTTGCATTTATGAAAATAGAAAGGAAATTAATATTTTCAGTTAAATTTAACAGTGGTAGAGTCTTGCAGTTCGCTGCATGAATGTGCCGGCTCGACCTATGAATTACCACGACCTCTTAGAATATGGACGGGAAGTGGCTCGTGCAGCGTTTCGATTGGTGAGAGAGTAGATGCGTTAAACGTTTGCAAATTATGAAATTTCGACTTAAAAAAGTACAACAGCTATGAAATTATTAGAAACTCCACGCAAATGGATTTTTTTTTTTTTTTTTTTTTTTTTTTTTTTTATGGGAAAAGGGGGCAAACGAGCTAGCGGGTCACCTGATGGAAAGCAATCACCGCCGCCCATGGACATCCGCAACACCAGGAGCGTCGCATCAGTGTTGCCGGCCTTTAAGATAGGAATATGCTCGTTTCTTGAAGGTTCCAAGGTCGTAGCGGTCCGGGAATACCGTTGCCGGCAGCTGGTTCCATATAGGAGCAGTGCGTGGCAGGAAGTGACGGCTGAATCGCACTGTCGTAGATCGCCAATTATTAAGCCGATGTGGATGGAAACACTGGCGAGTCGGGCGATTGCGAAAGTCAGCAGGCGGTATAAGTCCGAACAATTCCTCAGAGCACTCCCCGTGGTATAAGCGGTACATGATGCATAGAGATGCAACATCTCTCCGCAACGCCAACGGATCAAGCCGATCGGAAAGAGCTTGGTTGTCGACAAGCCGAACCGCGCGTCGTTGAATGCGGTCAAATGGAGAAAGCTGGTAGTGGGGTGACCCCGCCCAGAGATGAGAACAGTATTCCACGTGAGGCCGGACCTGCGCTTTATACAGTTGCAAGCGATGACCTGACGTGAAATACCGTCCCGCTCTATTGAGCACACCAAGCTTTTTTGAGGCCAATTTGGCCTTGCTCTCCAGATGACCGCGAAATTGGACGTCACTCGTCAAGTCGATACCAAGAATTCCGATATTGGCTGAGACGGCTAAGGGAGTGCTCTCAAAGCAGGGAGCTACGACAAATGGTGTCTTTTTAGCGGTAAACGCGCAAACCTGTGTCTTCTTAGGGTTGAATTGGACTAAGTTTAGTCGGCCCCAGTCCGAAACCTGACTAAGCAGAGTTTCGATTTCAGACACAAGTTTGTTCCGGCACTCATCGACGTTTTCCCGAGAAATCCGCGGGTGGCCGGTATATAGGGCATCCCCCGTACTGTCATCCGCATAACAATGAAGACTGCTGTACTGCAGCATGTCATTCACATGCAGAAGAAACAGCGTAGGGGATAGCACACAGCCCTGGGGGACTCCAGCATTCACAGGTTTTAAGTCGGAGCATGACCCGTCGACAACGACCTTAATGCTCCGATCCATGAGAAAACTGGAGACCCAATCGCATAATTTCTCGGGAAGCCCATAACATGGAAGCTTCGAGAGAAGTGCTCTGTGCCAAACCCGATCGAAGGCCTTCGCCACATCCAAACTAACGGCCAGCGCCTCTCCTTTACTCTCAACCGCTTCCGCCCACCGATAGGTTAAGTAGGCTAAAAGATCACCAGCTGAGCGACCTTGACGGAATCCGTACTGACGGTCGCTAATCAACTGGTGCTCTTCTAGATAGCTAAGGAGCTGGCGGTTGATCAGTGTTTCCATAGTCTTGGAGAACAGGGAGGTGATGGCGATTGGTCTGTAGTTAGACGGATCTGAGCGATCACCTTTTTTAGGGATCGGGTGGACCAAAGCTACCTTCCACGATGCTGGTACAGCGCCGAGAGAGTAGGAGTACCGAAAGAGACGCGTTAGAACCGGTGCCAACTCCGGAGCACACATCTTCAACACGATTGCTGGGATTCCGTCAGGCCCACTCGACTTGTGGACGTCTAGGGAGAAAAGTATGCGCCGTACAGTACTTTGCCGGAAACAGATCTCCGGCATGGCGTGGTCACAACGTGGGATGGTCGGTGGAATTTTCCCCTTATCGTCCAGAGTCGAATTAGCCGCAAATAGAGTGCCAAAAAGGTCGGCTTTCTCTTTAGCGTCATGGGCCAATGACTGGTCCTCCCTGTGCAATGGCGGAAGAGACGGTTTGCAGAAGTTTCCAAGGACAGCCTTGGCGAGAGACCAGAACGCACGAGTTCCCGAGGGAAGGCGAATTAGTTTCTCCCCAATTTTGCCTATGTACTTAGACTTTGCTACGGCTAACACTCTTTTGAAGGATCTGGAGACATAATTGTACTTCTTCTTGTAAATGCCGGTATTTAGGTCCCCGGACGCTGCTGCATTTGCCCAGGTTTGATAACATTCCTGCTTAAAGCTGGATGCCATTTTGCATGTGCGATCAAACCAGGGCTGGGATCTGCCACCGATTGGCACCACTGAGGATGGAACGAAAAGCTCCATTCCCTGCAGCACCACATCAGTGACAGAGTCGGCAACAACGTCAGGATCGCCCGACGAGAAGCAAACCTGCCCCCATGGGTAGGAGGCGAAGAAACTTCGCATCCCATCCCAGTCCGCTGACCTATAGTGCCACACACGGCGGCGACTCGCAATACGCGGTCGAAGTGGGCACGTGAGTGGCACTGTACTCCTTATCAGACAGTGGTCCGAAGAGCCCAAAGGGGCGTCTACGGAGACCACATATCCGTCGGGATGGGAGGTCAGCAGAAGATCCAACAGGGAAGGTAAATGATCGTCGACATCTGGAATGCGCGTGGGCGCTGTAACCAGTTGTGTCAGTTCATATGCTTGAGCAAAGTCATGGACAGATCTACCTGCGTGATCGGTTGTGCGTGATCCCAGCCAATCGGCGTGATGGGCATTGAAATCGCCTAGGATCACGATCTCCGCAGATGGGACCTGTTGAAGTACGGAATCTGCAGCCGTTTGTATGTGGTCCATGAGTCGGTCCGTTTCGCTATTACCACTATGGGACCTATAAAGACATGCGTAGATGCGGGGATGGTCATCGCAATCTATACGCAGCCATAAGGTCGATAGGTCCCTTCCTTCAAGACTGCCGAGGCGTCGAGCACAGATATCCTCTCGGACATACACACACACCCCAGCCCGCGGTACAAAGGAATGCTCCAATTTGTACCCAGGGTATGAGAGATCCGTGGTGTCTGCCGGAGAAGATATCTGCGTCTCCGTAAGAAAGAGCAAGGCCGGCTTTGTCGTCTCGAGATGGTGATGGACGGCAAGCAAATTAGTGCGTATGCCCCTGATGTTAGAGAAGTCCACGTTTAGCGTGGCAGGGGGTGCGACGATGCCCTCTCGTTTGCCCCGGACAGTTTTAGTGTTAGAGCGGAAATTTGCCCTCCCCAGAATACGCGGGGCAGCCTGAGCGTCCATGCTCTGGTAAACGCCAGACCGTGGACGCTCAGGGGGGGATTCTCCAGCGGCAGAGCGACGACTGGTACCCCCCTGGGGTAATTGTATTTTTAAGTCCGCTGTCATTTGGGGAGGGGGAAGAGGGTGGGCCTCCGGATACCTCTCTCACCGATCGAAACGCGGCTAAAAGCCACTTCACGACGATATTCTGAGAGGCCGTGGTATTTCACCGGTCGAGCCGGCCCATTCAAGCAGCAAGCTGTGTGGCTCTACCACTGCCAAAATTTTGCATTCAACTACTTCTTTTATAACAAGTATAGATTATTTTTTCGTCAAGCACCGTCTTATGGTGACCTTATTTTCGCACAGTTTTCTTTAAGGTAGCACTTCTCCGGACTGGGTGCCTTATTAGAGGCTATAAATCCCAGTGTCCTTTACCTCCGAGTGTATTCTCTATACAATAATATATCTGAAAGTCTCGGACCGGCTGAAAAAGTACACAATCCGTTCATACGGTCGACCATTAAGGTGGCAGCCTTCGATGTATCAAAAGGTCTACATCAATTTGTTTGTGTCGCAAAATAGAAAATTTACGTAAATTCATCTAGAAAGCCGTAGGGCCCACTTATATACCGTTCATTCATTCATTCAACATTCTCGCTACTTTTATTAGAATTGTACCTTCAATACCCCAATACCCCCCCTTTTATGGTATCAAACCTCCACATATATATGTAGATGCTTATTGGAACCTTTTCTTTTGTGTTGGTGAACGCGTGACGTTTTGTATAAAGTTCTTTTTACAGTTTTCAGTTACTATTTACTGAGGCCTGAAAATATATATCTATGTAGATATATAGTAGGCGGTTCTATTGAAACACAGATTCGTTCAACGAGAATATCTGTGGATGGACCCAGTAGCGAATTGTGACTTCGAATACTCCTAACATACAAATCTTTTCTAAGCGCATGAGTAGAAATGAGAAATAAAAAAAATACTATTGTCTTTTTTTATGGGATAGGAGGGTAAACTAGCAGGCATGTCACCTGATGGTAAGCAACCAACGCTGCCCATGGACACCAGCAACACGTATAGTGTTACTGTTGCATTGCCGACCTTTAAGGGATAGGGGATAGGAAGGGATGGGGAAGGGGGTGGGCCTCCGGGTAGCTCTCTCACCGAACGAAACGTGGCATGAGCCACTTTACTTCGATCTTCTGAGAGGTCGTGGCATTTCACTGGTCGAGCCGGCCCATTCATGCAGCGAACTGCTTGGCTCTACCACGGTCACCTCTTATTATTAATAATAGAAAATAGAACCAGAATCTATGGTGAGTAATGTCGTTCTCATGTCATCCGCTAAACAAAAAACGCGTGGTGATTTTTTTGTTGAATGTCAAGTTGAATTTAATTGTAATTTTATCTCTAATATATAAAATTCTCGAGTTTAGATGTGCGTAATTGAACTCCTCCGAAACGGCTTGACCGATTCTCATGAAATTTTATGTGCGTGTCGGGTAGGTCTGAGAATAGGACAACATGTATTTTTCATCCCCCTAAATCACAAGGGTAGCCCAGCCCATCCCTCAATTTTTTTTTTTTAATTTTTCGACATATATCTGTTTCTTATTTTTTTTATAAAACGGGATACAAAAATACATACAACCCTAAATTTTCAACCCCCTACGATCAACCCCTATTTTTTAAATTTTATTTTTCGGCTAGACAACGTTTGCTAGGTCAGCTAGTTATCTTATGTATTTGTTGATTTGACTTGTAATCTATACCACACGGTCCTGCACTCGAATTTTGTGTGCGAAAGTAGGTCGAGAGTCGAAAAGAGAATTAGTTAAGGAGTAAGAAGCTAATATTAAACACTTTTAGTATATTTTTACTTTGCAAAAGAACTTACGGTTACTATAAGGTACATATAACATAACTTCATGCTTTTTCTACCCGAAGGTGTAGGCAGCGACTGTTAAGCTTCGTCTCGCCGTTATTTTTACGAACCTATTGCCATACCGATAATAATAATACTGTAAGGTATAATTATGGCCTAACGAAATACCGGGTACCGCGACTAGTAGAGCGATAAATTACAAACCACGATTTGTATAATTAATTAAAGTAGTAGTCTTGTAGTCCGCTGCACGAATGAACCGGCTCGACCGGTGAAATATCACGACCCCTCAGAATATCGACGTAAAGTGGCTCATGCCACGTTTCGTTCGGTGAGAGAGGTATCAGGTGGCCCGACCCTCTTTCCCCCGTTTTTCCCTTCCTACTCCCTTAAAGGGCTGCAACGCACCACGGTGTTCCTGGGCTGTGTGAACCTCTTACCCTGTAAAAAATAGTTCATGTGGGTTCAAATAAATGAACATGGTTACTTAGCGGTATTAATTAATAAGCTTTCATATAATCTGCGGATATAATTCTCTTTTAAATTGTTTAATTAAATTTTAGGGATTATCTCTAAATGTAATGAATGTAATACGAAATAAACTGTATATTTTTAACAGCGATGGGAAAGCTTTGATTAATTTTACATTTTGTAAAATTAATCAAAGCTTTCCCATCGCTGTATGTATATATGTAAGTATGTATGGTTTTTTTATGGGATGCCCATGTACTCGGATGTCTATAATTTATACTTATTTATGTATGTATGTATATATATGTTCTATAATTTGCTATGGGTGTGTGTGTATACTATCAAATAATGGGAAATAAACCGCAATTCTTAACAGTGGTAGAACCACACATTTCACGGTATAAATGGGCCGGCTCGACCGGTGAAATATCACGACCTCTTACGGTAAAACGGCTTAAAGTAGCTCATGGTGAGAGCAGTACCGGAGCGATTGCTTCCCCTCTCCCCTCCCTATCCCACTTTTGACCCTTCCCTATGTCATTTTAAAAGCCGACATCGTAACTGTAACACAATCTAACAGGTGTCCATTATGATCAATAGATGGTTATCCATGTTGACATGTGACACGCCTGCTTGCTTGCCCTGGAAACATATTAAATTAACTCACATTGGTTCATATATAACGTAAAAACATAACTTCACGCCTTTTTCTACTCAAAGGTGTTGGCAGTGGCTGTTAAGTCTCGACTCGCCGCTAAATAACTTGTACAAGTAACTTTCGAAAAGTCATTGGGGTGTGCTAGGATTCGAACCCACGACTAAGGATTAAGAAGCCGGGTGCTCGACCACTGGACCACCGAGAAATTATTAGTTCAATTCATTTTTTAACACTAACGTTGAGATTTTTATGTAATTCACGCCTATACTCAATAAAGGGGGCAGCGGGAATTATACCTTCACATACCGAATTTATTTTAAATGCCAAATGTCAATTGGTAACGAAACCAATAGGCGTACATCGGGTATAATTTTAATATAGACTATATTTTTTAATAAACCTAAAATAAATTTTGAATAACGTCTTTCACTGAAAATATACAAATGCTGCAAAATTATCAGATTTACTTAAATATTTATTTGTATTTATATTATTACATTCTATTATTAAATGAACCAGCTAAATGTTTTGTCGTGAAATAGACAAAACATTTAGCTGGTTCATTTAATAATAGAATGTATGGCCGAAGCGAAAATATAAGCAAAACAAAGTCAGAATATAAATAAATCTACAATATCAGATACTCAACCAGCTATTGTTTTCATTACAGTGCCTGAAACCACATCGATAAATCAGTTATTTGTAACGGCTGCGTTGTCTCTAAATAAAATATAGATATTGTTTAAATTTAACATTACATTTATTATAGGCTAACAATTGTTCGCAGCTATGCCTTATAGGACAATACACTAACAAAAATATTAAAAGCATAGGGTTGCCAATCGGAAGTAGAAAAGGCCTCTTTTCTCATCGAATGCAAAATGAGTCATTATACCTCGATTTGCTGAGAGGTTCATCGGTCGAGGCAGCTCATTCATGCAGCTAGTTGTATGGAAAGCCGAAAAAAAAACATAGTAAAACAGTCAAATCAACAAGTATTAGTACGAGTAGTAGTAGTATTAGGAGTCATGATATAATACATAACTTCACGCTTTTGTTACCCGAAGGTGTAGGCAGCGGCTGTTAAGCCTCGTCTCGCCGTTATGTTTACGTTCCAAATGGAATTGGTGGCGAACCTATTGCCATAACGGGCACAAAGTTTTTCAGTCATCGTTATTTATCACACATAAATTCCATAAACAATTTCAAAAAGTCATTAGTGTGAGCCACTGTCAGGATTCGAACCCGGAAATCCGGATGAGAAGCCGTGTGCTCGACCACTGCGGCACCGAGACTAAATCATGATTATCGTAATTATAGTTAATTGGTGTCAGATAAACGATAATAGTTCTTATTGCGCTTGCAACAGAGTTGATAATATATAGGATGACACACATTTCCACACAGTTTTCTTTTGTTAGATGAATTGTTGTGTTTTTCCCACGCAAATATTCATTGCATCTGTTTGGTATGAATTACAAGAGAACTACATTTTTTTGTTACTAGATATATACTAAACAAGCTGACCCGGCGAACTCTGTTTCGCATCAAAAGTAATAACTGCTGCCCCGCTATGTTAATACTGCAATATCTTCGACAAATTTGAAGTCGATAGCAGCTATAGGTTAAAAATGGGAATTTTCCTTTGTAACACTCCCGCAACCCCCCTTGTGGGTGGAATTTCGTAAAATCCGTTCTTAGCTGACCTCTACTCGGCGAAAGGAATAATTCTACCAAATTTCAAGTCGCTACGCCTTATGGTTCCAGAGATATCGTGATGAGTCAATATATAGGTGGAAATCTCTTATATATATATAGATAATGTCGTATTCTGAAATTGAGTTGTATGGAGAGGTCGATCTCTCGTTTCCTTCATTCTTGCGTAGTCTTAGAAAAATGGGAAATAATTTCGATACGTTAAGATATTAATGCAAAATACAATATGTTTAATTATCAAATTCACAATGGTAGAGTCTTGCAGTTCGCTGCATAGGTGGGCTAGTTCTACCGGTGAAATACCACGACCTCTCGGAATATCGGCGTAAAGTGGCTCGTGCCACATTTCGTTCGGTGAGAGAGGTATCTTTCGCCTGCCTTCCCCATCCTACTCGTTTAAGGACGGCAACGCACCAAGGTGCTCATGGGCGGTGAGCAGTTGCCTACCATCAAGTGACTTATAAAAAACACTAACTCTCATACATTTGTACCAATGTCGTAAAGTACGTATTTACATGTAGAGGTTTTGTGGTTGCCTTTAATTAGATCTACCGACTGAAAACTGTGTACAACCTACGCAGTTAACATAGTTACATGGGAATTGTTAATAAATGTAACTATACCTTAAATGGCACATTCATAATTCTTATACAGTACTAATTTAACTTTATGCCTCGAAGGTGTAAGATGTAGATTTCAAGCATCGATACGTTGGATTATGTCTCTACTCATACTCATCTTTGCATCAACATATAATCTATCAAAATTCAGTCACTCATCGATATTTATCAAACGTAACCTAGATTAACGTCAGTGTTCAAACTCGTAGTCTATGGATTAAAAATTGGAACGTTAATCCACTGGACCATCAAGATTATTATATAATAACAAACTGTCGGTTTCAGGTTAAATTCCTTACTTGCCTTTTTGTGGCACAATTAATTTGCAGTTAATGGCAAAAAGTTAAATGGCAAATTCCCTTTATCCAAATATTTTCAATGTATTATTCTAACATACTAATATTATAACTTGTTCTCCTCAGATACTACGCCTATACTAAATCAAGCCACGTAATATCGTAAAACGTTTACCATTTTTCGCCCTTCAGAGTTTATATAAAGATTTCCGTTTCGAATATAAAAACAAGTAGAGTTCCCGAATGAGAGCTTGAGAAAAAAATCTTACTTAACACATAAGGATGAGGAAAACAAGCCCCAATAAAATACAACAAGACCGACACATCAAAGGCATTAAGTAAAATTATATAAAAAAAAAACGGTATCCGAGTGATATCAAATAAAGCTGAAAGAATGCCAAGAAAGCGAAGGAGTAAGTGGTCTCTAAGTGGCTTGCTCCCTTTGTGGCTTTGCGTTTCACTACTTCAATGACCTCCTTAATAGACGTAGTTTTATGCCCAGTATGGTGTGTGCTGTTTTCAGTTTGATGTGAATTCAAGCTTTTTTTTTCTTCTGCTAAACAAAACCTCTGAGTGACTCTAAGTAGCAAGTTCAAATGTTCTATACGATATATTGAATGTGCTTTTTGGTTTTGTATATAAGTATATATATATATATGTGTGTGTATTAATGCTGGTATGAAATGTTATGGTGGCAAAAAAAAAATTCAAAACTTTTCTGTCAATATAAACTTTGTTATATCATGTTATAATAATTGTTGCTTTTTTATTTTACTCTGTTGGTTATAAAAAATCTTATAGATATGTGAAACCTTAAGAATCTTTGAAACAATTACTAATCTGACTATAATTGGTGATGCCATAGATAGTGGTATATGTGTATACATATATACTTATATATAAGTATATGTCGGAGGAAGCCATTGAACTGGTTGTCAAATTAATTACTATTTAACGCATAGTGTGCATTAATGCTAATTTAATGTTTATTGAAATTGTAAAAGCTTCTAGCTTCTAATAACTTTTAATTTGATTTTACGTTTTTCTTTAGACGAGATAACATTATAATTGTAATTTAAGTAATAACCAATCAGAGCAGAGCATTTGCTTGAGTCGGGTCGAGGCGCCATCTTTTTTAAGGAATTCGACAGTTGTGACGAGTCTTCCTGTCTTGTGGAATACAGACGGATCGAGTTGGATCCTGGAGTTTTGTTTGCAAGTGGTTTTAAAAATTGGAGTCTTGAATTCGCTGCTCAATCCAAATTATTCATTAAATAATTGTTTACTGATTTTGATATTGTATAACCAAGAATAAATGTGTTCGTTATCAGTTAACAATTGTTTGTGCTCGGATTATATCCTGATTTGCCCACAACAAATATCTCCAGTAAAGAATAGAAATAAAAGACTCTCCGATATATATATGTAAAGTTAAATAGTAATATATCAATACATAAATATGTATTTATTTATTTTTTTAATATCCAAACTAGGCACATATCCCACTGTGATTCTTACACACTTCTTTGACTTTCATAACTCTGGAGAAATTTTGTTTATTCATATATTTCGTAATTTAAGAGAAGAAAACGATTACCATTTTCTCTTCATGTCTACTAAAAGATGGTATCAGATAATGACAACACCCCTATGACTCCCACATATTCTCGGCAATATTATTTGAATCAGCTGCTTATCAACCTTACATCTAATCTAAGATCTCATCAGAATCTCTCCCATAGCGGGCTGTGGTCGCAAAACTTCTGCGCTCTTATGTCGTTAAGTTAATAACGGTGGTGTTAAATTCCTCTCCCTTTTTAAATTCTTTTGCGAAACGTCTCGTAGGTTTAACCTTTGTTTTTCATTCATCATAAAACGAGGCTGTGATTGATTAACATCTAGTGGCTTAAGACATCTTGCTCGACGTATCACACTGCCTTCTACCGTATCACAATTCACATAGTTTCACAGTAAGGACATAAATCATACACAAATTTAATAAAAAAACATACGACCACAACTTACACATAAACTTTTTTAAAATAACTTGCACTTAAACCAATTTCTTCTGATATTTGGCATATATGAAGCCTTTTGCTATGCAAAGCTACGATGATTGCCCTAACATTATATTTATATTTGCTTACATGTATAATAAGATATTTGCACATAATAACAATTTGGTTAATACAAACGCTAGTAAATGAGTTCAGCAACGAACAAAAATATTATTACTTAGAATTCACAAGTTTACTAATTTTTTTCAATAAACTGTAAAATATTATTCATAATTAAAAAATTATCATATAAATTCTCAAAATGAGAACAAATAGTAATAGTACTTGCAAGAGGTAAGAACGGGGTTCAACCCACTCGACCAAGAGACAATATTATTATGCACCACTGAGCTAGACCGACATATTGCGTTATGATGAAATTGGTTACCTTATGTTGTATATGCAATTTGTTATAAGAAGGTCGTAAGTACAACTACTCACAAGGCGATGACCATGACTGTATGTTCAATTCAAATTCAAAAGTAAAAGTCGAGGGTGGTCAAGCAACCCGCTTTTGAATTTAGAGTGAAGACTTTTCGAAGTTAATTTCTAAAGATATGTGTGATACAACAAGCCCTTTCATTTGAACTAAACTGCCATTAAATATAACTAATTCTCTTCTTGGATGATCCGCCTTATCAAATGCTTTGAAAAGAAGAGTTCTTAGGAAATGAATTTATTTGAGTTCCAGATTGCCAACCGATTGCGTTGTCCGGCAAATATTTGTTATAACTTCAGCGTCTCTATAATTACAGTTACCTTATTATATTTTCCACAAACTAATTAGTACCATTAAAAATAATACAACAGAGTTTTCTTTTCCGTTCTTAACGAGATTACAAAGAATGTATATAAAAAATGGTCGCTATTTACAGAGAATATTAGAGAGACGAGCTTTATACAACAAAGAAAGCAATGAGAACTGCTCAGCTCAGAGATACAATCCACTTTTATTCGCAGAACATTGAATAATTAATTTTAAATTATGTCATGTACCCGTTTCTTAAATGCTATTGATATAAATTTCAAATATGTGTTGTCTTTATTGAACGATACAGTCATACGGCCGAAACCAACAATCAATCTCCAATCCAAGATTGAAGCCAATCTAAGATTATTGACTATCCGTCGATCGATTCCCCAAACAAAATCAATCCATGGACTGATTATTGGCACGCTAATTAGTAAAAATGGATTTAAATATTGATCATAGATAGCAAAATTCGGATTGGAATTGGTTATTGGTTTCGGCCGATAATCTATACTTTAAAGACTTTTTTGGAATAGGGGGTAAACGAGCAAGCTGGTCACCGAATAATTGGCATCTATCGCCGCGGTCGATTCTCTGATCGGTTGTGGTGCATTGGTAAACTAAACGACTCCGGAAATGGGGTCGGAGGTTCGATCACCCGAGTACAAATATTTGTGACAAGCATAAATATTTGTATGGCGTCTGGGTGTTTTTCTATGTATTATAAATATGTATTTACACAATAAAAGTATATTATGTATTAATATCCGTTATCTAGTATCCATAACACGAGCATTTAGTTGCTTAGTTTCGAACTAGAGGCCACTGTATGTATTGTGTCCAAGATATTATAATTCTTACTATTTATTAATATAACCGGTAGAGCCGGCCCATTTATGCTGCGTGGCTACTCGACCATGACAAGAATGACAATATTTTCATGAAATTGAAAAATGACTTACTCGTAATAACAGTACTCAATTTACAATATATCAATGATATTTTTAAATATGGCAGAAGCAATGTAGGTCAGTTAACTTCAGGAGATGATATAAGCATCCATTATGAACTCATAATGTTAATATAAAAATTAGGTGTCACGTCGTTTATCCGCAATGTACGCCTAAACTGCGTAACTGATTTTGTTCCAGTTTGCACATCGTATGCAGTTTGGTCTAACTTAAAAGATAGTTCATATCTCAATTTATAGACGCAATTTTCATTGCAAATTGTTGTATGTATGTATTTAAGTATGAACGTTCATATGGAATCTTTGAACTCAATTTTGAAATAGATGTCTTCAGCCGATTGAGCTGAAATTTTGTATACACATTTACTCTGGATGACAATGCACGATATGTTGTGTGACTTCAATCTTTATCCAATATGACGGACCACCCAAGATGGCGGAAAGGATGTTTTAATGCGTTTCTGCAATATGAGTATAAGGAATGAAAGGACTTGTTTAGCACGTATTGGGTAGGTGGAATGAGTATTTCGGGGAAATGTTCGAGTATGTTCCGGATGTGGGCGCCGCGAGTAAGTCTACAACTAACATCTGCCGAGGAAATTACTATGGAAAAGATTAAATGGTCGATACAAAGTATGAAAAATGGTAAGGCAGCTGGAATTGATATGATGTCTGCCGAAATGATCAAACACGGTGGAACCTGTGTCCGGGTCGCTTTCCTGACCTTGGGCAATCTATGCTGGAGTACCATGAACTGGAGGCGTGCTGTCATTGTGCCCTTGTATAAAGGTAAGAGATCACGAAGGCAGTGCGCCAGTTACAGGGCTATCAGTTTGATCAGCTTAGCAGCGAAAGTGTGTAGGAAAATTATTGAAAGGAGAATAAGGGTGATATCTGATGGAGTGTTATGGGAGGCTCAGGGTGGTTTTAGAAGCAGACAAGGGTGTATGGATCAGAGTTTTTCACTCCGCAACATCGTGGAGAAACAACTGGCTTCTAGCCGGAAGGTTTTCTGCGGTTTTCTGGATCTGGAAAAAGCTTTTGACAGAGTTTTACCAAAGGATCTGTGGGACATACTCTCGGGCTACGGGGTGAGCGGCGCACTGCTGCGTGCTGTGCAGTCCACTTATGAAGGCGTCCACTTATGCGTGTTGACGGCGGCTTGTCCCCCTGGTTTGACGTCAATATCGGCGTCAGTGAGGGTTGCGTGCTGTCCGCTCGACTGTTCATCCTGTACCTGGACAGTTATCTCCATAGAGTGAGATCGATGAATGTAGGGATGCGAATGGGTGACCTAGTTGTGAGCTGCCTGCTTTACGCAGATGACGCCGTGCTTCTAGCCGAATCGCCGTCCGACCTGCAAACACTAGTGTGTGTACTATGAAAGATGATTGCATGCTTAAAGGCTTGAAGGATAATGCAAGGATAATGGTCGATGATGTAGTGCTGGAACAGGTGAATGAAATTGTATATCTTGGATGCGCTTTTAGCAGGCATGGAAGGTACACCTCGGATGTAGAAAGACGAGTGGCGATAGGCAATAGCGTAAATGGAGTATTGGGCATATTCCTGGGCGCAAAAACATTAGCAGAAAATCCCAGCTAGCAATCCACAACGCAGTCCTGATCCCAACGCTAACTTATGGAAGCAAGAGCTGGGTATGGCAAAGTGTGCGTGGAAGTAGGATAAACGTGGTAGAAATGAGGGCACTGCGCAAAATATGTGGAGTGACTCTCGCTGACCGCGTCGAAAACAAGGATGTAAGGAAGGAAGTTGGATTGAAAGAGAGTGTCGGTGTAAAAGTAAGAAAGGGCATGCCCCATTTGTTCGGACATGTAGAAAGAATTAATGATGAAAGACTGACTAAGCAGATATACAATGCAAAAGCGGATGGATGTAGTAGTCGAAGACGTCCAAGACACACAGTCCATGACCAAATAGAACGTGTTCTGGAGGAAGGTGATGTTAGGAGCCTCAAAAATCGACGCGCGTGTATGAAAAGAGTTATGAAAGTCAACGAAGCGAGTGAGGCGTGTAAAAATCGTGCCATATGGCGCTCTGTTCTCTCTGCCTTCCCCGCAAGGGATTTGGCGTGAAGTTATGTATGCATGTAAAAGAAAGGGCTCGAGAGTAACCCGAAAAATAATGTGAAGTCATTCTAAATCTAACATGGTGGATCTTGAAAAATAGAGGAACAGTTTTTTTTATTGCATTTTTACAATATGAGTACCAAAAAATTACTTTAAAAAAAAGTTAAACCGACTTCTAGAAACGTAAACCACAAAATCTTGAAGTAAATGAAAACAGTACCTTCATAACTAAAAAGCGATAAATAACTAAACTTACTAATTTGTATACTTAATACAATATACAAAACGTAATACATAGATTAAAACAACTTTTAGGATTATATCGCGTTTATTTATTACTTATTTATATTTATTACCCGACGTTTCGAACTCTTTATAGAGATCATTTACACGAGTGATGAACAGAAAGACGGTATTTGTCCAAAAGCTATTTTCATTGATACAGAGAGCACCCACTTTTTAGAAATAAAGATCAAAATGTTGATGTTAAAAACTGACTTTATAAAAGTATTACGTTTTGTATATTAAATTAAGTTTACAAATTAGTAAGTTTCGTTAAGTATCTCTTTTTAGTTATGAAGGTACTGTTTTCATTTACTTAAAGATTTTGTGGTTTACGTTTCTAGAAGTCGTTTTAACTTTTTTTTGAAAGTATTTTTTTAATGATAATAATGGTTCCCCACCTATTTTTATTAATTAGGAAAAACAACTTTTTCCCGGTCAGCTAGTGAAATATTTATTTGAGAATCCAAGAAAATGTAATCACAAGTCATGCCTGGTAGGTTTCAAGAGCTAATAACTTAAACCATGATTTGTCTTATTTTTAATTAATTTAGTCAATTATCATATATTCCACTTGTATTTTTTGTCTAAAGCACATTTTCAGCATAGGATTCCTTTTTTAAACCTGAAAAACATACTCAAATCGTCTAAATGAATATAGCAGTGATTAATTTTACAATAAAGCTTACTTACTTTTAAAGCTCTAACAGTTAGACACACAGTATCTGGCGCGTACAAGTTCGTATTTAAAATTCAACCACCCTATCCAATTAACTTGTAAATATTCTTCACCGATTACCCCGTCACTCGGTTGTTATCAGAGACAAATTACACCGTAGCTAAATCGAAACATCTTGCATAATTAGAACAGCAATCTCCGGTCGCACCCTACACACGACACGGTCTGATAGTTGGCCTAATTGAAACTCGAGTGCAAAGTTTATCTGAAGGATTCCAAATAAACAAAGAACCAGTTAGTCGATGTTTCATTTGTAACTTATAATTAATTTAAAGACTTACATCTGATTTGATATTAAAAACTATTTATTACTGTAATTAGAAAGTATACATTATATAACATAACACGATTTTTACATAATATTATGTACACGAGTCGAAAATATAATAATAAAATATCAAAAAGGGATGCTACGCTCAAATACCTCAACACACCTACTGATTGCTTGGAAAGCTTTTAGTATTCATTGAAATAAAGAAGAGGACATATAACGCATATAACGTATCGCATTTCATGTCCAAATATATATCTGAAAATTCATTTATTCCGAATTTCAACTTGAGAATTTATAATTCAGACGCTAAGTGCTTAACCACTGGAACCCTGCAAATTATTACACAATTCTAGGAATTCCTAGAATTGTGGAATAGGAATAAAACTTTAAAATTCATCGAAATTTTCTTTCATCATCCGCACGGCTGGTAAATGGAACAAACTACCTGCTTCGGTGTTCCCCGTTAACTATGACATAGGTCTCTTCAAAAGGAGAGTGAATAGGCTACTAACTGGACAGTGCGCTTCACCATCATCGGCCTCGTCGTCACTTACCATCAGGTGAAACGAGGTCAAGCGCTGCCCAGTAAAACATAAAATAATAATAATAAATACAGAAAATACACTGCTCAAATCGGACAACATATATTTTAAACTTTTATAAATAAACAGTTTCCGAAAACTGTTGGATTTATTGCGTACCATTTTGAGAATATAACCAACTCTACTGAATGAATTACATTTTGATATAGAATGTATTTCAATTAAACGTATCAGCGTTGAAAAAAATCTGCTATTTCGTATGTAACAAAATTGTAGGTAAACAAATTCGATTTTAAATTCCTTTATTGTTATCATCACTACACTCCAAAAACAAAACAGAACATCTATAAAAACAGCTATACTAATAGAACAAAGTTTAAAACAGCTGCTTATATTTTCTTTTCTATGTTTGGCTGTGTGTTTGTATGCGTATATTATAAAAACGAATACATCGGTGGTAGAGCCAAGCAGTTCGCTGCATGAATGGGCTCGACCGGTGAAATACCACGATCTCTCAGAAAACAAACATAAAGTGGCTCATGCCACGTTTCATTTGGTGAGAGTGGCCCACCAGAGTAGGATAGGAAAAGATGGGGAAGGGGTCCCCATTCTTTCCTATCGACTGATGATAGGAAAGGATGGGGACCTTTTCCCCATCGATATTTATCACACATAACTTCCAAAAATAATTTTGAAGAGCCATTGGTGTGAGCCAGGATTCGAACCCGAAACTTCATGATTCAGAAGCTCGATCACTGGATTACCAAGACTATCAAAAACTAAATAAATTTTTGAAAAATAATTAACTTCATTTATAATAAAAAACTATAAAAGATAAAACACATCTCAATAAATTTTTGAACAGATTTTTCCTGTAATATTAATTCATATAAAATATATGCGTATATATTTATTTATAATTCATATGCATAGTTATTATTCAAATGAGCAGTCTAAGGTAGGTAGGTTAAGCCATGGATGATTAACTAACGCTCAATTCGGATTCCAGAAAGGGCGTTTGACCATCGACGCGCCGGCCCGGCTGAAGGGCCCAGCGCGGGAAGCCGCGAGTGTGGCAGATGGGATGTCGGCGATGTCATTCGACATCGCCAACTCCTTCAACTCCATCCCTCATTCGACGATATTAGACACGCTCCGCTATCACGGGGTGCCTCTCCACCTGCTCCTGGCCGACTACCTGAAAGACCATTCCGTCCTTCTGGTGCATAAGACGGGCCGGCTACGACGATACGGCGCGGAATCCAGTGTTCCGCAGGTCTTGGTTCCGGTCTTGGGACCCCTCCTGTAGAACATCGGCTTCGATTGGCTTCTGCAGGGCATCATCCTCCGTGGGATGAGTGTTATCTGCTATGCAGATGATACTCTTCTTGTGTCTCGGGGGAGGGACTACAGGGATGCGGCGAGCCTCCCTTCACCGGGTGGAAGCCTCGTGGCGGGGCGAATCCGCCGTCTGGGCCTTAGGGTGGCGCTGCACCGAGGCAGTTTTCTTCCCCGGTCCTCGGTGGCGTCCCGTGGCTGAAAGGCTCGGCTGTATCCAAGTCTCCCCTAACGTGAAAGGCGCTAGGTTGTTTTAGTGTGTACCCCGAACTACCATGTCTCGGAAGCCCTACATAACCTTCTCACCCCCCGGTGGGAGGCGTATGCACAATGCATTTTTGAAACAAGAAAAAAAATGGATGATGAACTTCAGAAACAAAATTTCACAGACAGTGCTGCGTGTAACTGCTAGTACACAAACAATCAAATTACATATATATATATATATATATATATATATATATATATATATATAATTATATATATATATATATATATATATAAATATCCGTTCTATGTAAAGGTTGATCCAGTAAGACGTTAAAAGAAATGTTGATCCACCTTTTTGCCGTGTATAATTAGCTCTTTAAAAATATAACTGATATACTTTGATCCAAATTTGAAATGGAAGGGTTGTTTGTGGATCTGCATCGGTCGCTTTGCAACATACTTGCCATCAAATTATACAATAGCAACATGTTTTTTTTGATCCGTAACGGTCGCAAAAATTATACCGACGAGTCAAATGTGCATCCGTTTTATATTCATATTCCTGCCAAATCTTACTAACTAACGTTGATCCGAGGCCATTTGACCTTGAACCCATCGACGCCCGCGCGGTGGGTCCGCTATATTTCTTTATTTAAACGAAATCAGCAGTAGTGTTTATTACAAAATATTGCATAAAATTAATTTTCGAGTCAGAAAAGTAGGTGCCTACTTGATCCCTTTTATTATGTACTCTGTTAATATAATAAATGTTATTTGCATTATTTTCATGTTTTTGACATAGAGATATATAACTAAAGTACGATCACCCCGCTTCTGATTCCGGAAGTCGCGGGTTCAATTCCGGACACTGGCTCACACCAATGACTTTTCGAAATTGTTTACGGAAGTTATGTGTGATAAATATCGATGACTGACAAACTTTGTGCCCGGTATGGCAATAGGTTCTCCACCTATTCCATTTGGGACGTAAACATAACGACGAGACGAGGCTTAACAGCCACTGCCTACACCTTCGGGTAACAAGAGCTTGAAGTAAAGGAATAAAATTAGTCAAAAAATATTATTGATCTGGAAAAAAGTTCGCCGGGTCAGCTAGTAAATATAACTCTTAAACACTCTTCCGGCGCGGCCCTGCATGGATTTGATTCCGGGCTCACAATAATTTTTCGGAATCTTTTCGGAAGTTATGTGTGATTAATATAATTTTAATATATTTATAATAATCTTGTCCGCGGTGTATGGAAATAGGCAACCTATTCCATTTCGGACGTGCAAAGTGATTCTTTGGTCATTAGCCCCGATGATTTTTTTGAAGTAATTATATAATTCTAGTCTTTTTTTAACCGACTCCAAAAAAGGAGGAGGTTCTCAATTCGTCGGGATCTTTTTTTATGTATGTTCAGCGATTACTCAAAGTCGTCTGGACCGATTTGCAAAATTCTTTTTTTATTCGAAAGAGTATGCTTCCCAGATGGTCCCATTGTCACCAAGTCAATTTCTGATAATGGGATCCAGGAGAAATCGAAGGCGACCACCAAAAAATTTAGGCTTGTGTAGTGTGTTTGTTACGTCATGTGTTGGGTATTTACTTTAAGGTATCAAAATCGGATGCTGCTGAGCTGATGATGATGCTCACAGAACTCCTTAACGGCTAGGAGCTTAGAAACAGAATTGCTATTGGTCTATAAAAACTACTTAAGGTATGTAGGGTTAACTTGTTGCTTGGGACGTATGCTTGAATCAGCACCTGACGCTGCTGTGCTAATGATAGGAGTATAGGAGGAGATGATAGGTGACGAGTTGGTTACGATTACGAGTTGGGAGACAGTAATACAATTAGTCGATGAAAACTACTTAGCAGTTTAGCAGTAAATAAACACGAACATCTATTTAAGTTCACAACTCATAAACACAACTAATAATTTAGAAATAAAATTACTTAAAAAAAAGTCAAACCGACTTCAAGAACACAAACGACAAAAAAGTACCTACTTACGTAACTAAAAAGCGTTAAATAACGGAAATAATTTATCTACTTAATACAATATACAAAACGAAATTAATTAAGTCAACTACTTTAACTGTCTGCCAGCAGTGGTAGAGCCAAGCAGTTCGCTGCATGAATGGGTCGGCTCGACCAATGAAATACCACGACCTCTCTAAAGACTAACGTAAAGTGGCTCATGCCGCGTTTCGTTCGGTAAGAGAGGTACCCGGAGGCCCACCCCTATCCCCATCTTTTCCTATCCCCTATCCCTTAAAGGTTGGCAACGCAACAGTAATACTATATGTGTGTTGCTGGTGTCCATGGGCGGCGTTGGTTGCTTACCATCAGGTGACACGCCTGCTCGTTTGTCCTCCTATCCCATAAAAAAAGTCATCTTTAACTATAAAAATATTTACAATCATCATCTATTATTAGGTATTGAAGTCGGAGTTGGTTAAAAGTTACCCCGTATTCTATTTCGTCGTGTGACTTTGACGGCCGCGCATATCATACAACACAATAGACTACGTTACCTAGGCTGGCACCGACTCCAATAATAACTGACAATTGTAAATATATTTAACAGTCTCGGTGGTCCAGTGGTAGAGCACACGGCTTCTGAGTTCTGATCCAGAGGTCCGGGTTCGAATCCTGACACTGACTCACACCAATGATTTTTCGAAATTATTTTCGGAAGATAAGTGTGATAAATATCGATGACTGAAAACTTTGTGCTCGGTATAGCAATAGGTTCGCAACCTATTCCATTTGGGACGTAAGACGGTAAACATAACGGCGAGACGAGGCTTAACAGCCACTGCCTACACCTTCGGGTAACAAAAGACGTGAAGTTATGTTATGTTTGTTATGTAAATATATTTATAGTTAAAGATGACTTAGTTATAGTATTACGTTTTGTATATTGTATTAAGTAGTTGAACTGTTTGCGTTATTTATCGCTTCTTAATTACGTTAGTAGGTACTTTTTTGTCGTCTGTTTGTCTTAATAAGTTAGCTGACTTTTTTTAAAAGTATTTTTTCTAAATAACGATGCTTGAATTGAACTTGCTTGAAGGTATATAATAAAATAATTTCACATCTGTATGCATTAACATCACAATAAGCGCGGAGAGGTAATTTTCTAAATTAAAATTAATAAAAAAAATACTTGCGCTAATTAATAAATGTGTCAATAATATGCATAGAGTCTAATGGATAATATTAATAGATTTATATTTAGCATGAAGCTTAACTTAATATAACATAACTTCACGCCTTTGTTACCCGAGGGTGTAGGCAGCGGCTGTTAACCTCAATCTCGCCTTTATGTTTACGTCCCAAATAGAATAGGTGGCGAACCTATTGCCATACCAGTCATCGATATTTATCACACTTAACTTCCGAAAATAACTTCGAAAAGTCATTGGTGTGAACCAGTGACAGGATTCGAACCCGGACCTCTGGGTCAGAAGCCGTGAGCTCGACTACTGCGCCACCGAGACTTTAGCATTTATATTTATAACTTCTATAGCCATTCATCAAATTAAAGATTTCGTAAATAGAAAATCATGCTGTGTGGCGCCGGCTTAGAATACCGCCACCCCATTTCTTCTCGTGGGTGTCGTAAAAGGCGACAAAGGGAAAAGGCTGGAAGAATGGGCAGCAGCATTCTCTCTCAACAAGGTCGCTTTGCAACATACTTGCCATCAAAATGTACAAAAACAACATTTTTTTGTTGATCCGTAACAGTCGCAAAAATTATACCGACGAGTCAAATGTGCATCCGTTTTATATTCATATTCCTGCCAAATCTTATTAACTCGACGAGCCTCGTGGCGCCTTGGTAAAACTACCGGCTGCAGCAACGAGGTCGAGGGTTCGATTCCCACACGAGCACAAATATTTATGACAAACATGAATATTTGTGTGGCGTCTGGGTGTATTTCTATGTATTTTAAGTATGTATTTACAAAAGAAAAGTATATATATATGTATTAATATCCGTTATCTAGTATCCATAACACAAGCATTTAGTTGCTTAGCTTGGAACTAGAGGAAGCTGTGTGATTTATGTCCAAGATATTATTATTATTATAACTAACGTTGATCCGAGGCCATTTGACCTTGAACCCATCGACGCCCGCGCCGTCGGTCCGCTATATTTCTTTATTTAAACGAAATTAGCAGTAGTATTTATTACAAAATATTACATAAAATTAATTTTCGAGTCAGAAATGTAGGTGCCTATTTGATCCCTTTTATTATATACTCTGTTACCATGTATTTTTCGTTTATGACAAAGTCGAAGCGGCCTTGACAGGACGAACAGCTGAGAAGAGTTTATTCCAGTTCATACATTTAGGAGTGTTCAATTACATGAAAATGAAAACTGTCGTTATTGACCTAATTACTGTACCGATCGTCTTAATATTTTGTACAACGTTTACTGAAATTATGATCTACATCTGGTATCAATTACTACATATGACTGGATTCCAGCCTGTATAGGCGTCCATCAAATGAAAGATTTCGTACAGAAAATCTAGAGTAGTGGAAATAGGTAATATAGTTTAATAAAACTTATTATGAATTTTTATATTTATTATAATCATGAGTAGACCCAATAACACTGCAGCCCGTATGAAGGGCAATCCTAGCTTGGAAAGTATTGCAGATTTTTTTTCAGAATTCATAAGTATGTCTTAACTCCTAACCGTTTAAGAGTTATGTGTCTTCTTCATCAGCACAGCAGAATCAGATGTTGACAGCTTAAAGCATATTCTTAAGACCTATTACGTAACAAAAACACTATACTCGTACACGATTTTCAGTAGTTGCATCGATTTCTCGTGGTTTCCATCATCAGATCCTGACCTGGTGAAAATGGGACCATCTTGGAGGTGAACACTATCCGAAAAAAAAATGGAAATCTGTTCATAATTGACGAAAATATCGGTGAACAGACATAAAAAAAATACTAAACATAAAGACGGAATGAGAACCTCCTCCTGTTTTCGAAGTCGGTTAATAAGTTAAAACATTAAGATTCGTAAAAAAAATATGCGCTTTATAGATTTCGCACACAAGCGCATAGCGCATGTGTGCAAAATCCGTATACGTGTCCAGCAGGACAGTAGGAGGACTTGCCTTCTGATTGGCCCATTTGAATCGGATCAACAACTATCGAAGTGGATTCGTATATCGGATCAACATTTCGGTTGGGTTTCCTAAGCTTCAACGGAGTAAATTGTTGATCCGTCCGGAACCACATTTGTATGAAAAATATTATATTGGATCAACAAAAACCACCCGGATCAACATAGTTTTTCGGATCAACAAAGTGCTCGCCATACAGCACGCATGATCAACAAATGACGGATTGAGATAACTATATATATATATATATATATATATATATATATATATATATATATATATATATATAATTACAGATACACGAATCATCAATTACAATCAACCCGACGACAATCGTAAGCTTGATATATTATATTCGATCGAGAAATCTTACAATTATTTGGCTTACTTATCGATTTCACAAAATACACGAACATCGTAAATTCTAATTGTATCTTACTAAAACAAAAGTTGATTTTATTTGTAACTCGATTCATGAGTTAGCACAAAAAGGTAGATCACCGAATTAATTTGAAAGGGCTTGAATTTAGGGCCAGATTATATTGAACGCTGCCCATATTACAGAACTTAGGTGATTAACGTAATATTACAGGATAGCGAGGGATCTCCTTATATTAGAAGGTGTCTGAAAGGAATGTTGACACCTCAGTGGAAGGAGTTAAGTGAAAAGCGTATCTAATCAATGCAACTGCAACGCGATGCCCAACGTACATTAACATGTTATTGAGAAAATAAATCCGAGTCCTCATCGCTGGTGTTTCGAGTTCGCATCCAATTTTTCTGTTGGATTTTTTGTTTCGTTAAAGGCAAGCGAGGAAGCAGGTGATACATGACTAGAGGCGCCCATGGGCACCTGCAATACAAATAGTGCTGTTACAGTTTCCTTTCCTTAAGACAGGGTAGAGAGTGGAAAGGGGATTGAGGTAGGTTTCCGGAGACCCACACACCTTTCCCTCCCTTCCCCATGCTAATTACTCAAAGGCCCGCAATGCAACTATAACACTATATCTGTTGTAGGTATCCGTGGGCGGCGGTAGTTGCTTAACATCAGGTGACCCGCTTGCTCGTTAGCCCTCCTAATCCATAAAAAAGAGGTTGGAGTATTTATTTGGTCAAGCGGCCCCATCCATACAGCAACTCTACCAGTGCCAAACAATACATACAATTTAATATAGGAATATTTATTTCCAACATTTTTCCCACATGGGTAGAGTCAATATTTCCTGGTGTTCTGGTAATAAGTTTCGTTCAAATAGGTTTACAATAGGTTTTCCGCAAACGATGCCGATATTTACAAAACGTAATACCCTTTTACAAACAGGGTTATTTATTTCATGTGAGAAACCTTTAACAAGTCACAGGTTTTCAACATATTGAAGAGGTGTTAACAAAACTAGAAATTTTATTTTTTTAATTGTGGTGTTCTTTAACGGTAGCTGCCGCATTCTGGTTTTAAAGAGACTTCCTTTTAAGTTACTAGCAGATACACGCCTGGGATTTAAAACTAGAACCTTCTTATTAAAGGCCTAGTTATTTAACCAATAGACGATATATTAGGAGACAAGCATTATTTCTTTCATTAATGCGTTTGATAATTGCGTTCTAAGTATATTCATCAAATATATTTTATTATAATAGAACGTGTCAAAAATAATTAGTTTCAGTAGAATTATGTAATGTTTATTAATATTTTATTTAATAATAGAGTCTAATGAAATTAGTTTACTAATACTAGAGAAACAATTACTTATCAAAAATCTAATTACTCAAGAAATAATCTGATTCACAGCACATTTTCTTTATACTTTCCTCGAGTTAATATTTTTATTTGGATTTTGACGTTTTCAATTAACCAATGTGCAGTTTGTTAAACGTGGCGTAAAGTTATGAATTATAAAACTGATTATAAAGATTAGTAATTATTGATTTTTATTATCGATCGATTATTTATATGAATAAAATTTTGAAATATATATTTCATGACCTAATTATAATTTATAAGTTACGGCAAAGAATATTAATAATAATATCTTGGACACAATACACACAGCGCCCTCTAGTTCCAAGCTAAGCAACTAAATGCTTGTGTTATGGATACTAGATAACGGATATTAATACACATATACTTTTCTTTTGTAAATACATACTTATAATACATAGAAAAACACTCAGACGCCACATAAATATTCATGTTTGTCACAAATATTTGTGCTCGGGTGGGAATCGAACCCCCGACCTCAATGCTGCAGCCGGTAGTTTTACCAATGCGCCACGAGGCCCGTCATTATGGTTATTAAATAATCATTATGGTTATGAAATAACCATCACAATATTCTTTAAAAATATAATAATTTTATCATGCTTTGTTGAGTAGATGTGCAAACTACCTATTTTTATCTTAATCTTTTATAATAAACTTACTAATATCTTGTCTTTAATTTATTTGCTTTAAAATTTGGTGATGTTTTTTTATACCTCTTAGGCCCGTAAGATCAATCATAGTTAAAACTGTCAATTTTCTAAACTATAGTCAATTTTAATCTAGAGTTTAAACCTGCCTCGTAAGATCAACAGCGAAATGGACATAGATTACGTAAACTAAGTTTAGTTTTCGACAGATGGCAACATTTGGTTATTTATTGTCCATATTTCGCTCATCATTCACTCTTTTGTACATTGTCTGTGGCATATTTCGTGAAAAAAACTCTTTTTCTCTTTCTTTTATGAAGTTTTATAGTGTGACCATAGATTTAAGAAAAATAGATCGGCAATAGTCACCCAAACAACGTGACCAAAAATGGGTTGTTAATGTGTGAGTGACTTACGGGGCTCGTGGCGCATTGGTAAAACAACCGGCTGCAGCACTGAGGTCGGGGGTTCAATTTTCGCCCGAGTACAATTATGACAAACATTAATATTTGTGCGGCGTCTGGGTGTTTTTCTATGTATTATAAGTATGTATTTACAAAAGAAAAGTATATATGTATTAGTATCCGTTCTCTAGTAACCATAGCACAAGCATTTAGTTGCTTAGTTTGGAACTGTTGGAACTGTTGGAGTTTATTATCAATGTGTTCGTAAAAAGCGCTTCAAAACGTTAACTTTTACAAAGTTAATATTCATGTGTGGAAATGTAAATAAAATATACGCGGTTCCCAAAATCTAATATAAGCGGTTGCGCTGTCAGTGATCCGATGCTATTAGTAAATTTTTCCTGACATGTGCCATCTATTGTATCTATGCTAAATCTATGTATGAACCCACAATCGTTGTGTCAGACGTCAGCTGATAAACGACCGCCATTTTTAAACTAGGCAGGACCACGGTTTAAACGGCAAAATCTCCTGGTGTAAGCTAAACTATAGTTTAAACTGTTATTGGAGGTTTATCTAGCATTGATCTTACAAAATAAACGACAGATGAGGTTTAAACTGGGTAAAATAGTTTAAACTGTGATTGATCTTACGGGCCTTATAGGTTAAATAATAATTATATTTACAATTAAACAGTCAATTGATAGATTTATAAAATAATTCCCTAAAAATTCTGTTATAATAATGTTTTAAATATCTTTCACTGTCTTAAGAATAGGTAAATAAACAAAAAAAATCCAATCGAACGGGGATCGGCGTAAACAAAAACACGGTACGAAAACGCCAACATGTTTTAGGCTTTTATGAAACAGACGTCAATCATGTCTGCTTGTTTAATAAATGCTATAAGCATTATTGCTCTCGACTTCCCTTGGAATTTTTATGGCATAAAAATAAGGCGTTATGGCGATTGATATAAATTTCTTAAAAATGCCAAAACTATCTGTATATCTGTATTAACAGCAACTTTATTAATGGCCATAAAATCAAGAGAGTGTGGGTACTGTATTATTTTCTATCACGATGTCTCAAAAGCATCGCCATTTCTCGTAGGAGCTTGTGTTTCGATAGCCCAGGAAATTAATTCTAATACTATTCTTATAAATATTTCGTACAACTTAGAAATTGTTAGTAACTCATAAAGAGCTGCATATATTTTATACAAAGAGTTACTATGATCAAAAAAATTGTTCGTAATGTAATCTCATAGTAATTCTCGAAAAGCTCATCACTTACTCTCGGTAAATTTCGTCCACCGTCGAGTTGCGCCAATAATGGCATGGCTTAACACGACACTTATTGGCAAAATAAATCATCAACAAACCCAACGTGTTGTCCAACCTATTTGTGTAACAAACATTACGTCATCAGTGGGGAGGAAATTCGTTTTTGATGTTAAACATCTACTTGGCAATAAAATCGGCCGATTTTACCGTGACGGTAAACGGCGCGTCATTGTTATGCCGTCATATCCCTCCACGCCTCAAAACTTATGTGCGGCCGAATGACTCTCGCTGACCGTGTCGAAAACTAAATTGTGAAGAACGAAGTTGGACAGAGTTTTGGTATAAACGTAAAAAAGAGCATGCTCCGATTGTTCAGACATGTAGAAAGTATGGATAATTAAAGATTGACTAAGCACATATACAATGGAAAAGCGGATAGATGTAAGAGTCGAGGACGGCTAAGACACACATTCCATGACCTATTACAACGTGTTCTCGAGGAAGGTGAGAGGAAGGAGAGGAAGGAGGAGGAAGGAGCCTAAAAAAACGACGCGAGTGCATGAAAAGAATAATTAAAGTCAACGGAGCAAGTGAACTGACACGCTCTTCCCTAGGGTCCTAGGCGGGCCCTTGGATCTTCCGTCACAGTCGGACCTCCCTTCGTGGTCCGACGAGCTGGCGGTGACGGAAGAGGGGCTTGGGCGAGCTGTAGCGAAGCCTCCCACACTGACTGAATTCCGGGCCTGGTTCTGGCGCTCGCTTTCGAGTCTTGGGGAACAAGCCGAGGTAGTTGTTCAACAACTGCCTCCGCCGCGGTGTGTTCCCCCTCGATTGGCAGTCGGCGAGACTAGTGCTTATTAGGAAGGAAGGGAGGACCCGAGACGCTCCGTCGTCGTTCCGGCCGACCATAATCTGGCGACGTGTGTGAATGTGGTCTATAATAATAATAATAATCATTTATTTCAGGCAACATGGCCCATAACTACATGTAAAGTTACAATACAATACAATACATAGTTACGATACATAATTTCAATATATAAATATACAATACATAATAATTAAATTATGTAACCGACCTATTTATGGTATTAAAGCCTTGACGGAAATTGGCATGTTCGGGAGGCTGGAAGTCGTCAAGCCTGCGCGAGAGTCGATTTGTTATGATCCTCGAAAATAGCTTATAGTCGCCGTTCCGAAGCGAGATGGGTATAATTTTTTTTAAGGCGGTCTTGTCACCTTTCTTAAATAACAACACCACCAAACTTCTGATCTACGCCTCTGGAACATCTCCTCCGAGAACGACAGAGTTAAAAAGCCTCTGAAGGGCCATAAGAATCGTTCTACCATCAGCCTTCAGAAGTTCAGTATTAATTCCATCGTCAACCGGTGCATTCCCGTTCTTTAGCTGCTTGAGAGCCATTCTGATCCAAGCCAGCGAATCATGCAGGGAACTGTGAAGCTAATCCTTTCTAATTTGTTATTTTGTTTTATCGGATCACATATCTAGATCACTGAGACCACGATATTTTAAAGACGCGTCATCGTATTTTTAACATCTGTAAGAGAAAATAATGTTGCTTATTAATATACCTTTTCTTATTATAATAATAATATATGTTTTGGTTATATAAATGATTCCAAAAGTTTCATGACTGTTGAACAACATTGATTATTCAACAGGAAATTAATAACGAAATCCTTTAATTTAATAAAAACTTGACTTATCCGGTCGAATGCCAGCGGCCAAAAAACTTTGCTTGTTAAAAGCCTTCATTAGCAAGCCTTCGAGGGCTTTGGATAGGTCCTTCGGTTATAACAAGTATCTTATACTTTACAGCTAAGTCACATTCGATTCGTCTCTGAATCTTGTTTCTATTAAGTCGACCTTACTGCTTATTGGTTTTAGATTATTGAGTAATTTTATATATACCCACCCATAATAATATGAAGATTTCTTTGTGGATAAAATAAATTTGGTCCGATATTTGTAATACATCCCAATAATAATTATGGGATCAAAAAACAGCATTTTTAGTTTTAATCACCGCCACCTACACCTTGATATACTCTCGAGAGCAATGAATCCGGGTCACTTAAAGAATGTTAAAAATCTCGGAAACTAAAAATGATAGGTTAATGCAATAAATTGTATTTAATAGACAATGTAATACTCCTTAAATGAAAGTAAAAAAAATATGAGTCACCATACATTTTATTAACGCAAAATTACATAAAGAAAAAATCTGCTGATCTCTCCTTAAAACAAAAATAGGAAACATGAAATTTTTGAACTTTATTACGATTTTCTTGAATTTTAATACTTCGTATTGCCTCCTCGTGCTTCCATTACTGCGTTTACGCGGTTTGGCATGCTGTACACCAAGTTCCTTATACGATTTTGGGGAATATTCTCCCATTCCTCTGTGAGAGCAATTTTGAGCTCACGAAGCGTGATTGGGGGAGGGTTTCGTTGTTTTACGCATCTGCCTAGCTCGTCCCAAGCATGCTCGATCGGGTTGATATCCGGGCTGCGCGCTGGCCACTCCATACGAGTAATGTTCATCTCTTGAAGGTAGTCATTCACAATCCTACCTGTATGAGGTCGGGCATTGTCATGCATAAATATAGCATCCTCACCTAAATTGACCATAAATGGACCAACGTGATCATTGAGGATTTCTTCCACATATCTTACGCTAGTTAAAGAGCCGTTTTCTATGATCACCAGCTCTGTGCGACTTTCAGAAGAAATTCCGGCCCACACAAGTACAGACCCACCACCGTAGGCTACTTTTTCCTCGATGCATGCTTGCTTGAATCTTTCCCCTGGTCTTCGATACACTCTGTGTCTTCCATCGTGCTTGTAGAGCATAAATTTTGATTCGTCGGAGAACATAACTTTTGACCAATCTTCAATACTGCAATTTACGTGGCTCTGGGCATATCTTAGTCTTGAAATACGATGCCCACGCTCCAGTTTAGGGCCGTTTGCAGGTCTAAGGGGTTTTAAGTTAGATTCAGCAAGCCGACGTCTTACTGTCCATGCACTTGGGTTACTTCCTCCGAGGCGTCGAAACTGATTGGTGAGTTCAGTTCCTGTGAGAAAGCGATTTCGAAGCATGGTGTTCACCAAGTATCGGTCTTCTCGTGCTGTGGTATACCTGGTTCTGCCCGTTCCTGGTCTGCGTAGGTTAGAACCAGTTTCTTCGTAACGTCGGAGAACTCTTTGTACTGTTGACAGCGACACACCAACAGTCCTGGCTGTATCGCGCTGACTCCGGCCGGTTTCCAGCATTGTAAGTATTCTGGTGCATTCTTCAGGCGTAAGCGACATAATTTCAGCTTGAATAATGAATATAGAGCACTATCAACATGGTTTATGTACCCACATAAATGACAGATTACAAACAAAAGCAAAACCAAATGCTGTAATTTCGTAGTTCCATCTTCGAAAGTGGCCCTTTTTCAAATTTGATTTTTTTATGATATAACTTTACAATAACTAAGAAGTTTTAATACCTTCATTTAAGGAGTATTACATTGTCTATTAAATACAATTTATTGCATTAACCTAGCATTTTTAGTTTCCGAGATTTTTAGGATTCTTTAAGTGACCCGGATTCATTGCTCTCGAGTGTATAAAAAATGTGAAGTTACAAAATAAGTTAATGTTGTCTATGTTTTGCTGTTAAAAATATAAATAAACCTAGGCATTTAAATTCATACAAACAGCTCACTTACTAGCCACATATTCATTCACTTTCACACACATTTAGCTCTTAATTTTTCTTCGTTTTTCTATTCCACATATACATTTTTTTTAACTTTGTTTATTTTAAATATACAGATTTTAGGTATTAAAATACATAGGTTTTAAATATGTTTGTATTGTGCCATATTTTTGGATAGAAAACTGTCAGCTGACAGCCACGGCTAACTCGGCTGACAGGGAACTTACCGGTTTGTGTTAACTTATAATATCTTATAAATATTTTTCATTTATTTTAAAAAGACTTTGTACAATTTTAAGTTATAATGATTATGGCATGTATGTATGTTACTTTGAAAAGTGGGTATTCATAATATCTGTCCGTAGTAAATATGAATAGAAAAACACGAGAAGAAATATTTCTTTGCATAAATTCGAATTAAATCTACACAATTAAATGACATGAAGATTTTAGTCAAGTCAATGTCAGTCAGTCTCGAGCATAGATGAAATACCTGACCAGTATCAAGTCCACAGAAATAGATCAAGATAGAACGGCCGCGATGGCATATTTCCATACATTTCGAGCGTGTCACTTTTTTGAAAAACCACGCCCTCAGCGTGACGTCATTTTCATTGTGAGCGGCGCGACTAGTTAGGAGACACTCACATTAGATTATCGATGTTAATATCGGCAACGTGTGTTAATTTTATTATTTTTATATTTTACTAACTTTATTGATTTTCTGTAACGATAATCATAGAAAGTAAAACATGTTAAATACTTCAATCCGACATATTAAAACCTAAAACATATTTTTCCAACAGTATATAAAATTTAATTATAAATATTTTACTGTCCTTGAAACTATACATATTTATTAAATATTTGCCTTTTTGTAAGGGTTGGCCTCACAGTCCTGGTTAAATAACGAAGCCGAACGTCTACATATACCTCGGTTACTGCCCATTTGAGAAGAACGAGATGATTTTCCATCGGCGATTGGTCAAATTGGTGAAAACTTATACTGTCAAATAAACTGCTGCCAATGTAATTACGAAACACTTTGGTTGAAATTTGTGGTGTTAGAATAAAGTAGGGACAAAGCAAGATATGAGCTGATACTCAAATTATTATTGAATTAATTTATCGATAAGTCCTAAGACTTATCGATAAATGGATAAATCGACATGGAGTGCCCATCTCTAACATTCGAATCACAGCGATTAACAGACACAGCGATCAACTGGCAGGTGTATTGTGTATTTCGTTCGATTCGACGTACATTACGCGTATAATTTATACGCGCAATGTTTTTGTATACGAGCGTTGAATGCGGACAGCAATGGATATTTATCATAACGAAAAAATATACAACGTGTGATCGTAATTATTGAACATAATAAAAGTAAAACAATAATTTATAATCTCAAAAAAATACTTTCTACTGATTTTCTGTACTTACTGATCATACGAAATATTTCCTTTTTTCATATTTGATTCACTACTTTTGTTTTTACAATTTTTCACAGCATAATAAGGCATATATGTGACGTTTTATCTATTTTTTTACGTCCTGAACGCATGGCAGGAACGCTCGTTGCGTAATGAGAGCGAGTTTCGAAAAGCATGCAATATAGTGCAGGGTTTTGGCACGCTTGCCACGCCTATTCGCCGTTCTATCTTGATCTATTTCTGTGATCAAGTCACTCACTATAAGGATCCTCGGACACACTTACTTAGTTTAGAAAAGTTTAGAAGTCATCTGAGCTTAGGAGTTATCCAAAAAGTTAGATAATGGCACGTATCCACAAAAACGTATTGCAGAAGTCTTCAAAAAACGTACAACAATAATCGTTCCTTTTTACTTAGTTCACAGCAAACCGAGGGTTAAGGGTTTTAAAATGTTATAAAACACTCTTCAGTTTTACGAGAGGTTCTCTGAAGCGTGTATTATAGAGTAAGAGATGTATCGTTATTGCCTCTCATACTGACATCGAGTACTAAAATTAGAAATTAAAAAATATTGATTAGGTACATAAAAATTTAATGGGTCTTAGCTTATAAAAATTAAAAAAAGATAGTGGTGAATATTAAAACGAGCTGATTATAATTAAAATATATACGAATAAAAACTTTTTGAATAATTATTACATATCAATAATTACATAGTATAAAATAAAGTCGCTTTCCGCTTGCCTAGATTATGGACAGTGTGGACTCCTCTATGGAACCAGTTGCCGGCAAAGGTATTTCCGGACCGATACGACTTATGGACCTTCAAGAAACGTGCGTACTCCCACCTAAAAGGCAGACAGCACTGATGCGACGCCCCTGGTGTTGCGAATGTCTATGGGCGGTGGAGGTCACTTTCTTTTTCTTATCAAAAAAGATCTTTGCAACTACGTAACGGATTTTGATGCGGTTCATTTTAGTAGAAAGAGGGTATCAACGATGTGGTTTTATGTATAATTCAAGTACACTGTAGTGCAAATGCAAAGTGATAATTTTAGAGATTTAGCACTTTAATTGCAAACGCTAGTTGAACCCTAGGTGATAGCTTTCAGAGTTCGTTGGGCCAACTACTAATATTTTAAAATTTTAGGCTTTAGCGTTGCAAATCACACAAATATAATGAACGGAAATTAATTAAATGCGACACTTTTAGGTATAATTTACGGGAATTGCCTATGAGCCGTACTAATAGCAGCAACGCTTGACGAGTCTACCTTCGCGGCGGCAGAACGAAGGACTACGGGACTACCGGGACTACTGAGGTAAGTGGTCAGTTTTGTTTTCTGGGCTGATTCAACTGCCTACCTCAAATTATACAGTCCACTTTAATTATTTGCCAGTCCTTCAACTCCAAAGAGTGCAGTCCAGCGTTTTGATCGCACATTTTTTTAACCGACTTCGAAAAAAGGAGGAGGTTCTCAATTCGTTTGTATGTACAATTTTTTTTTATGTATGTTTACCGATATTTTCGTCAATTATGGACCGATTTCAAAAATTTTTTTTTCGTTGTATAGTGGTTGTTGTGTATTTGTGTAAGCTATGCAATAAACAGTCTACGCTGAGCCGTGTCCTTTGATTGACGTATCCCTATAAATATCACTGGTGACGAGGATTTTACAGCTACCTACAATCGAAAATAAAATTCAGAAAAAATGCCCATTGGACATGTAGAAGCTTATAATTTAAGAAATAATAATTAGGACGCTTACGTGCGACGGTTTAACCAATTTATTACATTAAACAAGATCGAGGATAATTTGAAAGTTGCTACTTTAATTACGGTGGTCGAGTGTTATGACGTTATGTGCGATTTGTGCGCTCCGAACACACCAGAATCGACGACCTACGAGGATTTAATGAACCGACTTCTAGAAACGTAAACCACACAATCTATAAGTATATATAAAAACAGTACCTCTATAACTAAAAAGCGATAAATAACGTAATTTACTTATTTGTATACTTAATACAATATAGAAGCTGCTACATGATAGTTTCTAATAATGAGATGATTTTAATTAAATAATATTAATAAAATTAAATTTATTTGCGCTACTAAATGTAGGTTACGCATGTCGCAACACTGGTGAAACAAAAAATGTACCAAAAACATTATGCCATATAACGGCATGCAAATTGCCATTATAAAAAATTACTTTAAAAAAAAGTTAAACCGACTTCTAGAAACGTAAACCACACAATCTATAAGTATAAGAAAACAGTACCTCTATAACTAAAAAGCGATAAATAACGTCACTCACTCATTCGTATACATAATACAATATACAAATCGTAATACTTTAATAAAGTCATCTTTAACTATTATAATATTTACAAATGTCACTCTTTATTGAAGTCGGTGCAACACGATAAAGTACGTTACCTAGACTGGCACACTGACATATAATATTTTGGTCCGCAGTTTAGTACCGGTAAATGTTAAATATTGAAAATAGCACGGCATGATTTAATTATCAATGTTAAATATGTTAATTCACTTAAACAAGTGTGTACACATTGGAAATTACTTCAATCGAAGATCTATATTGAAAGTTACCCAAAGATATTTACTCAATTCAATCCTTTCCAATAGCAAGTTAAGCCGGTCACGATCTTGAATGACCAAACTAACCAAACCCTGGTTTCTATCAAATTAATGATTATATACAAAACTACGGAGCTGTCGTTATTATTTGCAAGAGGATCCTGATAGTACGACCACGTAATTTCAATGAGATGCTTGGGAACTGGATTTCGCTTTACAGTAGTTCAATATTTAGGTCAAATCTATTGACTTTTAGAAAAGGCAGTTGCATACTATCGTGTCTAGAATAGAGTCGAAGTGTTATTACAGCAATTTTCTAATAAACAGTTAAACATATAAGTAGTCTCAGTGGTTTTGAAGGTTGAAAAGCCCGCTTCTGAATCAAGAAGTTGTAGAATCAAATCCGGGCACACCCCAATGAATTCACCAAATTCTTTTCGGAAGTTATGTGTGATAAATATTAATGGCAGTCAACATATTGCCCTGTGTACGGCGATATGTGTCTCCAACTATTCCACTTTCGAGATAAACATTTGATGAGTCGACGCTAAATAACCTCGAAGCTTTCAGAAAGTAAAACAAGTTTAAAAAAAATGTGTAAAATAATACAAATTTTTACAATACTATTCTCTTTCCAATACACTTAACCATTACCTTGAGTCGAACCTTGAGAAATTTCTGATGAAATTGCAATCATACTAGAATGTATAATGAAGACTTTTCGCCTGTCTAGTATGACGGAGGTTAGTGTCAAAATGCCGTTTGACTGAGAATATGAAAAGGATCAAGTCTGGGCTTATGGTAGCCAGCCAACAAGTTTTTATTGGACATATCTTCAGTGTTATACATTTCTTATTTAGCAATGGTTAATGCAGTGTGACAGGTTAGTATATCTTTACAATATTGAATGTTAAATAGATTTCGGAATGTCATCGTGGAAATCGTACACTTCTAAATAATATTACCTACCTAAATAATACCTAAATAATATGACGGGCCTCGTGGCGCATTGGTAAAAATACCGGCTGCAGCAATGAGGTCGGGGGTTCGATTCCCACCCGAGCACAAATATTTGTGACAAACATGAATATTTGTGTAGCTTCTGGGTGTTTTTCTATGTATTATAAGTATGTATTTACAAAAGAAAAGTATATATGTATTAATATCCGTTATCTAGTATCCATAACACAAGCTTTTAGTTGCTTAGCTTGGAACTAGAGGGTGCTGTGTGTATTGTGTCCAAGATATTATACCTTCTTATTGGAATCACGAAACGTAGTAACTGCAGCGGCCGTTAAGCCTCAACTCGCTAAACCGCTTTGTTACGTTTCAAATGGAATAAGTGGTGAACTTATCGTCATATACCGGGCACAAAGTACTCGACTACCGAGACTATACAGTACGTATTTCTGTGTATTATTATCAATTATTGAGACAAGAATGTACAATTTTTTAGAAATTACATCTCATATCATAGATACCTAGTTTTGTTAATAATTAATATTTTTTACGGGATAGTATAATCAAAAGCCTGCGTCATATCGCAAATAATTGCACAAACCTGATTGTTTTTATCCATATTTCTAATAAATAGATGTACTCGTAAGAAGTCTTTGTTTGTTTATTCATCATATCATCATAACTTCACGCCATTGTTACCCGAAGGTGTAGGCAGCGGCTGTTAAGCCTCGTCTTGCCGTTATGTTTACGTCCCAAATGGAATAGGTGGCGAACCTATTGCCATACCGGGCACAAAGTTTTCAGTCATCGATATTTATCCAACATAACTTCCGAAAACAATTTCGATGAGTCATTGGTGCCAGTGTAAGGAATCGAACCCTGACCTCTGGATCAGAAGCCGTATTCCTTACAAAATAAACCCAGATTGCCTCAGAAATTATCAAAATCTGTGAAATGATCCTTACCATCTTATCCCTATAATTCCATTTATAAAAAAATGTTTTATTTACTTAAATATTCGAACTGGGTTGAAAATAAATGAATAGACAAACAAATTCAGCAGGATGTAAGTTTCTTGGAAGAGCAATTGCAAACATTTGATCCGGGAATCGCTTTAAAATATCTAGACGGTGTATGCGTCTTAAGTCTCAGATGCGGTCTTCACTATCAGGGATATTCTTGGCCATTGGAAACTCTGGTTTGATTGAATAATGTTGTATGTAATACATGTACTTATTGAGGGATAATAAATACATTTTATTAATATGATTGTCTTAATTATTATGGGAGAAGATGTCAGTGCCTTTAACAGACAATGTGTAACGAGGCATATTTAACAAAAGTTATGAAAGTAGAAGAGACGAGTAACGTGTATAAGAATTGTGCCTTACGACACTTTGTTCTTTAACGTTGCGTAAGAGCAAACGAGCAGGCGTGTCACCTGATGGTAAGCAACCCACGCCGCCCATGGACACCAGCAACAGAATATAGTATTACTGTTGCGTTGCCGAACTTTAACGGATATGGGATAGGGAAGGATGGGGATGGGCCTCCGGGTACCTCTCTCACCGAACGAAACGCGGCATGAGCCACTTTATGTCGATCTTCTGAGAGGTCGTGGTATTTCACCGGTCGAGCTGGCCCATTCATGCAGCGAACTGCTTGGCTCTACCACTGTGGGATGGCCTTGGCGTGAAATTAGTAAGTAAGTAAAATAAATCTCATTTTAGATTATTAATTATAAATTAATATTAAAATTTCAATCTTTTACTGACTTATACTTATATACACGAATATAGTTAATTTTCATTTACAGATAGTTATATTATTCAGTGATGTAACAGTGGTAGTCTTGCTTTTCGCTGCTTGAATGGGTCGGCTCGACCGGTGAAATACCACGTCCTCTCGGAACATCGGCGTGAAGCGGTTTTGTACTGCGTTTTGTTCGATGAGAGAGGTATCCGGAGGCCCGATGCCTTTTTCCTTTTACCTTTTTCTTCCTACTCCCCTAAGGGACGGCGCGCACCAAGGTGTACATGGGCGGTGAGAAGTTACTTACCATCAGCTGTCCCACTTGCTCGTTTTCCGTCCTATTCCATAAAAAAATATTAAGAGGTTCACTTAGTGTGAACCGGCTAGCGCCGCCTGCTCATACATGCATACATGCAGCACTGATAGTGTTAAAGTAGCCTTACCGGTCTTTAAGGGAGGAGGATGAGAAAGGGGGAGGATACCTTCAGAAATGCAACATAAGCCACTTTAAGTGGATTTTCCGAGAGATCGTGGTATTTAACCGGTCGATTCGTTCCATTCATACATTCATAGTGAACTGTGTGATCACTGCAATATAGCACTTTTGTAAATAGTATTTGTTTTATTACAAAAAAAAAACATCGCAGCGTTTTGTTTACACGCAACGTCCCAGTTGCATATCGGAACTACACGAGTGGAATGCAATTTCCTTTTCGATTCAATTACATACATACATATAAATGGTGCTGTTCGACGGTTTTGTACAGCTCCCGCTATTGCCGCATTTACATACTTATGTCTCTGTTTGTGATCATAAGAGATCCCATGACTCTCTTTTCTTATTTTATATTTTTATGATGCGGTTCGTGTGCGGTTGCAATTGATTGGTGCTGTTAAGTTAATGTTGCTTTTGATATCTTAAAAATAGTTATAGATAGCTGCATGTTGCATGTTGACTTGATGACTTTTTACGACCAAAACGGAATAAAGTGATGGGACCTATTGGTTAACATTGGACACAAAGATTAGTAGTCGAAATTTATCTGATAACTTACAAAAAAAAAGTTTGGAGATGTTCTAATCCAAGGCTACAAAAAATAATGATTTGTCATTATATTAGCGAATTGTAATGGTAACAGTCAACATTTGATTATTGGTTAAAAACTACTTTTTTCCGTTATATTATATTACAATATTATAGACCGATGATGAAAAACAATAAAATAAATAATTTTCTGTAAATCAAAAAATAGAAAAACGTTTTTGTTGACAGAAAAAAAAAATCTGCTACAATAAATAAATCAAGCTGATGCTGATGCCGCCATGCCGTTGCAAGCGTTTTGAAAAATAAGGCTTATCTTTGCTACGGCCCCTAAAAACGTGTATATTTTATACACTTGTGGTTTCAAACATGTTTTGTTGACATAAAACTTAATTTTTATAAAAAAATACTTCATGTTGTCAAGTTAATGCAATCAAAATATAATTCAATAAAATAAAAATTAGTAAAATTAGATTAGGACCGTAACTAATGATAAGTTTAATTTCCCTTGTATCTTAAGAAAGTGTGAAAACAAAAAAACTCAATTTTGAACACTTCAAATTCTTTTTGTAAATATTTAGATGCTCAAATTTGAATTAACTTATTTTTTTTATTAAATACTAAGCCAAAAAAAAGAAAATATAATAGGTTTGATTAATACCGAAACATTAAGTTATTTTATTTTGAAACACTTGATAGGTAGAAGATATACATTTAGGACTTAATTAGGTCGACTTAGTGCAAGACCCGGTACTATGTGATTTACATTTGACATGTAAGCACTACTTGGTTAGACGTCTAACACGCTGACGGGTTTAGTTCATGTCCGTCGATTGAGCTGTATACAATTGTGACTTACACGTGATCTACAATAATATTATAAAGCGTAAGAGTGTGTTTGAAGGCGCTTATATCAGAAAATGGTGATCGAATTTCAAATATTCTTTCAGCGGTGGATATGCCATTAACTAGGGAAGGGCTTAAACTGTTATATATTTTGCTATTCATATTATGAAGCGTTGAATGAACTTGTTTATATTAATAATAGCTGGGTTGTTTGCTTTGAATCACTAACCTCAAAATGTAGTGGTTCAAATTGAATAAAATATTTTAGTGTAGATAGTCCATTTATCGTGGAAATCTTTAGGTTATATTTAGTCACGCTATGATTAATATGGGAGAGGCTTTTTAGTGGTAGTCACTATATCTGTAACTTTATCTGTAGTAGACTCGAGAAACAAAATACTAGAGGCGAATGTTTTATGCTACACGGCAAAATACAATACTGTGTAATTTTTTACAGACACCGACATTGCCAGAAATAAAAATAAAAAACTTGAGAGGTGTCAAAGGCCACCCGGATAGAACGAAGTTCCTTTCGATTAATTAGAGAAGGAATTGTAATAAAATTTTAGAACTAAAAAAAAACATATAAAATATGAAAACATGGAAAATAAAACTTCATAAAGAGCTCCGGTACCGGGATTCGAACCCGAGCCCCCCTGTATGAGAGCAATCCCAGTCACTCTGTATCCCAGCCACTAGACCATTTGGGTAGTAATTCATGTTTCTAAATAAGCCGATAGTTGAAAGTGCCATAAACAAATATAAAATGTGATAACACTGAAAATAAAACTTCAAAAAGAATTCAGATGTCGGGATTCGAACCCGAGCCCCCTGTATGAGAGCAAGGTATCCCAGCCACTAGACCATTTGGGTAGTTTTATATTTTTCTAAATAAGCGGATACTTAAAAGTGCAGTTTGGCATGAAAAAAGTGTCGTGGCAATTTTTTCCGTCTTCGTTCCAAAAAAACATCTTTTCAAGAATTGTGTACCAACTCTAAACCGTTTGGGAGTTCTGTAACTTCATCATAAGCTCAACTGCAAATGTTAATAAGCAGATGTTGATTCAAGCATACCTCACAAGCAACATATTAGTCCTAGAAACTATTAAATAGTTTCGATTAATTATAGTACTGTCTGCTGTGTGGCCCCGGCGTAGAATACCGCCACCCCATCTCTTCCCGTGGGTGTCGTAAAAGGCGACTACGGGAAAAGCTAGAAGAATGGGCAGCAGCATTCTTTCTCAAGACAATGCAGCCTACTGCGATCGCCAACCCGCCTGCCAAGCGTGGCCATTATGGCACCCCATGATTGAGCGTACCGGCAGTTGTGGCGCTCTATGGGGGAGGCCTATGTCCAGCAGTGGACCTCAAAAGGGCTAATGATGATGAATGATGATAGTACTGTCTCCCAACTCCTAACCGGTCTGTAGCGTTATTATCGGCTCATCAGCATAAGGTGTTAATGCAAGCATATATTGACAAGGTGTCAATCAGATATTGACACCGTAAAGCATATACCAGAGAGATCACTATTACTTAACACCATACGAGCATACAATTTTCGGTGGTCACCTTCGATTACTTACCAGCTTTCAAATATATATATTTAAATCGCTGCATTTATTCGAAAGTTACGAGGTAAGAAATATTTAATAAACATACAAACAAATTGTGTATCCTCTCCTTATTAGGAAGTCTGTTAAAGTTCCTTTACAATGGTTATTTGTACAATAATGTTCAATCAGCCCACCTAACGCTGCTCTTCGGTCTGTGAGACCGATGGGAAAAAATAATATCTTGGACACAATAATATCTTGGACACAAATCACACAGCGCCCTCCAGTTCCAAACTAAGCAACTAAATGCTTGTGCTATGGATACTAGATAACGGATACTAATACATATATACTTTTCTTTTGTAAATACATACTTATAATACATAGAAAAACACCCAGACGCCGCACAAATATTCATGTTTGTCACAAATATTTGTGCTCGGGTGGGAATCGAACCCCCGACCTCAGTGCTGCAGCCGATAGTTTTACCAATGCGCCACGAGACCCGTCAAAATGTATTTATTTTTTTGTCATAAATGTATAAATAAATATTTTATTAATAATTATCTAATATATAAAATTCTCGTGTCACAATTTTCGTTCCCATACTCCTCCGAAACGGCTTGACCGATTCTCATGAATCGGGTAAGTCTCGGGCATATAGGGTAAGTCTGAGAATAGGACAACATCTATTTTTCATCCCCCTAAATCACAAGGGTACCCCTCAATATTTCAATTTTTTTTTAAATTTTTTGATATATTTCTGTTTCTTATTTTTTTTATAAAACGGGTTACATAAATACATACAACCCTAAATTTTTAACCCCCTACGATCAACTCCTATTTTTATAATTTTATTTTTCGGCAAGGTAACGTTTGCCGGGTCAGCTAGATTTTTTATAGTTTTCTGATTTCACAGCTGTTTTCACTGTAATTTTATATGTAGTAGTTAACCTTTTCTGTTTCATAGCAAGTAACGATTTGTAAAAACTAGTCATATAGTAAGTGCGTTGATTTTTATCTCAAACATAATTTTTAGGATTACAAATAGAAGTTCCCGTGTTAGGGTAATTTATATTGAATCCCATCGTACTTCGTTATGCTTGGACAATTTGTCATGAACATCTAATATATCAAATTTATCACATAAACATTAAACGGTTGCCCATGAGTTATAATTGCTGCGAGTTGATTTAACTTTTATGTTTATTTATGTGTGCAATAAATACACAACGGGTTGTATTTAAAAGTGATTTATGTTTGTCTTTTTTATGCCTTTTTTATATAACGTCACGCCTTTTTTATCCGGAAGTGTAGACAGAAACTGTTAGGCTGGGATTCACCGATTTTGATTTGTCTCCAATAAAGTAATTGTTCTGAGCTCGAATTCCATCCCACATTTTGATTCAGATGCGGGTGAATGACCACCAGACTACGGAACTGTCGTACTATAAGACTCGTGCCTTATAGAACTCTGTTTTCTCTGCATAGCACGCAAAGGATTTGGCGTCAAGTTATGTTTGAAAGAAAGTGGTATTTGACAGTTGTAGAGTTCTGCAGTTTGCTGTATGAATAGGCCCGCTCGACCGGTGAAATACCACGAATTACGGCGTGAAGTGGCCGGTGCCGCGTTTCGTTTGGTGAGAGAGGTATCCGGAGGCCCGATACTTTTGCCCCTGCCTTTCCCTTCATACTCCATAAAGGATAGCAACTCACCACGAGCTTACCATCAGGTACTCGTTCGTTTATTTTTCTATACCATACAAAAAGTAAAAATGGGGGCAAAGTTGACATGAGAAAAAGTGTTTTATTGCCCCAATTGTCTTCAATTTTTTTAACCTTATGTTATCCTTAAACTATTATAAATATTATCACGGTACTGTCAATATTAGTTAATCATTTTTTCATTTTCCAGATATTATTATAAGTCGGTACGAAATTACCGGAATCCGCGCAAACATGAGCTCACGCTGAATATATTAGAGGTTTGGTTGAGAAAATCGAACAGCATTGTGTGACATTTCTCTAACTGAACTGACAGTTCCTAGTGTTCCTAGTTAGTAAATTAATCAGCTATGATCAACAACAGTAGCCAGAACTACAAGTTTTATAGTAATTACTAAGTATCTCGTATAATCACTTTGATTAAAACCAGTTTACACGATAGTTGACTAATTTTTCAGTGTATTAATAGATGAAATGTAACATATCGATTGGAATAATTAGTAAACTGGAATGACATATACAAACATCACGCCAACTCCCTAGCAGAGTAGGCATATAGAACACCTATGATACACAAATTTTACTCTCAATTTTTCGGCTTTCATAACTTTTGTTATGCACGCATTACATACATACATTATAAATATACATACATATATAACTTTACTCCTTTTTCTACCCGAAGGTGTAGACAGTGGCTTTTAAGCCAAACTCGCCGTTATGTTTACGTCTCGAATGAAATAGTTGGTGAGCCTATTACCATACCGGGCACAAAGTGCTTAGTCATATTTCGAAAAGTCATTGGTGTGTGCCGGGATTAGAACCCGCGACCTCTAGATTCAGAAGCCGTGTGCTCGACCGCTGGACCACCGAGGGTACTTTAGAGATAGATAAGAAATATTTACTTTAGCAAATTTACTAAACAGCACTTAAAGTGTTAACAACACTAAACTTTTTAATATCTGAATATTTCACCCCCAAAGTAGGGTTAATAGTTTGGGTGGCGTACATAGAAGTATCAGCTGTGAACTTTCTCACGTAGTGTTAAAAGTTGACTGACATTATACAGTTTATATCGTAAGTTGCTATACACGTTAATAGCATTTGACTGCGTATAACGAAACTTTCCAAATTATTTCATTATTATTATTAAACATGCGCTTTGCGTTTTGTCATGAACACATTTAACAAGAAATATATTTTCGGGAAATCGTGTTTGTTCGTTGCTTAGAATTATTTGTTGATAACAGTTTCAACCTTAAAGTGTTTCTTTTTAATTGAAATACGTTTATAGTTTAGTTAATAATGTACCTAATTTAAAAAAAGGAACGAATTTAAATGGATTTTTTTTGCGAAAAAATCTTTCATTTATTTTGCTTCCGAAGCGAAAAAACATTTGCCATATCCACTAGTCTCTCTCTCTCTATAATCTTCATCATCTGCCTATTGCAGTCCACTGCTAGACATAGGCCTCTCCCAATTTGCGAATCATCATCAGCCAATTGCAGTCCACTGCTGGACATAGGCCTCTCCGAATGTGCGCCACAACATCCGATTCTCTGCCTTCCGCATCCAGTCTTTTCCAGCAGCCTTTCTGAGGTCGTCTGACCAACGGGCTGGTTGGCGTCCTACGCTACGTTTACCATGACGCGGTCTCCACTTCATGACCTTCTTACTCCATCTACCATCGGTCCTTCGGCAGACATGACCAGCCCATTGCCACTTCAGCGAGCTTATTCTGCGAGCTAATGTGCGAATCAAATGACTGAAATTATAACTAATATATTTTTGTTGAAGCTTAACTTTAAATATGTATATTAATACAATATATAATTACTGTAATTTCCATCTTTGTACTTATGACCCTTTATGATTGTTTTCTGTTATTTTAATTAATTTAATTTTCCAACTGGAGCAAACACATTTGTTTACATAATTTATTCAGTATCGATAATCCATACGTATCAGTTGATCAGCAATATTAAATTTTAATTTGTTAAATGACTTGAATGTACAAACAACCATTGTAATTTTCCACGACGGCGTCGTTACATTTTAGTGCTAATTAAATAGGTTGTTAATATTCAATAAGCTTATTATTGAAGCTTGATAACAAAAGTATTCGATTAAAATATTCTATATAATTGATTCTATTTTGGTTATTCGTTTAATAATTTTAAATCAATTGTGATTCATTTCAACGATGACATTTTTGTGCATTACGAGAGATCTATTGTGTTCAATTTAATTTAAGTGGGCTATTGAGTCTTTATTTATTTATTAATAGATTTTTTTTTATTTCAATCCAAACTTATGTCAAGTTTTCACTATATTTCCTTTATTTACAATAATAAGAACAAATAAATTAATTACATTATTTACAATATATACAATTAAAAAACTACCTGAAATCAAATTTCTCCGCATCTCGGTCTACCGTCAGCGTGCCCAGAAGACTGGCCGCATTGCCACGCTGAATGGCAATGCTAATCCTCTGTGCGAAGAATAGACCAGCCCTCTGGTCGCGAGAGGCTTCGATCAGCCTCTTTGCAAGATCTTTGTAAAGTGCACGAGCACTCGGACCCCATGTCCCCAAAGTCTCAACCCCAAACGGCTCAAACACATAGTCACCTAAAAGGTTTCTGTATTTGTGCCGCTTGAGATTTTCTGCCGAAGCAGCAGCAGCACCGGCCACCTCCACCGTGCTTGGAAGATGCGATGGCGCAAGGGTGTCGACGCAAGTAGCGTCCCACACCAAAGGCCTACCCATCCTCCAAGGCAAAAGAGACATCCCGTCCGGTCTCTTGCCAACATCGCGCACCAAACCGTTCGGTTCCAGAACGGCCGGTACACCGGCGGTGGCAAGAGCACGACGGATAATGTCGTTGATGTTGGCGTGACGGGATATGCGGCCGGCGCTCCTGGCGCATGAGAGGCCATGATGTCCCTTGCTGTCGACAACCTCTCCGCAGCGACATAAATGCGAAGAAACACAGGGAGCACCTAAACGAAGACAAGTTGCGATATGGAAAGTCGTATTATCTAATAATGTTCCTATATTGGGCGATGGCAGTGCCTTAAGCCAAACACCGGACTCCCACTCTCCCACAGCCCGTAAACGAGCGCGCTCAGCATCTCCTACAGAACCACTAATAAGTGATTCTTTTAAGATGGCGCAGAGCGGGTCGTCCCACTGTCTCTGGGAAAATGGGTTGGTCGGTAAATTTGAGTTAGGACAGGCCTGTTTCCAGGCATTTACTGCGTCAGTCTTGCATAACACTTCAGAATTACCCAGTGTATGAGTGAGAATTTTCCTGGTTAATTCTTCTGTGCTATGGACTGAAGATAGAAAAGCCGGTAAACTTACATCAGAAATTTTTCGAATACCTAAACCCCCTAAACGAACTGGTAGGGATGCCTGTTGCCATGCCCGGTCGTTTAGCGATACATTAAGAATTTTACTGAGAGTGGTTTTTACAATATCATCTATTTTTTCTAACAGTGCCGGATGTTTAAAAAATTGTGATGATCTAATAGTATGTGTAAATTTTGGAACAAACAAACAATAACGAATAATGGTGAAAGCTGAATGCATGTTAATTTTAAGTAAGCGGTCCGAAACTTGATGAAAATTTTGAATTTTTTCCTCTAAGAAAGAGTTGTAGGCATCTTCACAGACTGGAGACCCTAAGAGGCGTAATGAACTGTTTTCTACTATTTTTATATTGGGTGCCAAAGAATTAAATTTTGACAAAGCCGAAATTTTATCTATTTTATCATTAAAATAGATTTCACATTTTGATCTATTTAACTCCAAGCCATTAGACTTAAAGTTACTTTTTAATATAGCCAAATCTTTCAAAACTGTATCTATTGTACCTCCAAGAGTTCCATCCTCTAGATACCAGACATTAAATTTTGAATTCAGCTGTTTTATGATAGGATGTATCGCTAAACTGAAAATTACTGGTCCAAGAGGGTCACCCTGCTGACAACCAACAGCTGACTCCAAAAGGTTATCTTTATATAATAATTTTGAAGGATTTCTATAGCACTGCCAAAGGAAATTGAAAATTTCAGGTGTCTCTGTTTTGGCTTGACTCAGCAGAGTATCCTTAATCACAGTGTTGAAAGCATTTTTGATGTCAACCTTTAAAACGACCTCACCTTCACCAGAACCCAAATATGTGGCCAAAGCATGTATGGCAGCCTCACAGCCTCCTCTGGACCCGAAACCAAGTTGGGTAGGCTGAAATTTGGAGGCGAGAGATGTTCTATAGTATTGGCAACATAGTTTAGCTGCCATACGTCGGTAAGTGCAACCCACGGCAATGGGACGAATGCCACCATCCTTTTTTGAAAGGGCGCATAAATTTGCACCATAAAGCAAATCGGTTATGCATTCGTTCACAGTGCCGGACAGCATAAGGTTCATTAAAGCAGTAAGCTCAAAAGAGCATTACCGGCTTCTCCGGCGGTTGGACATACAAGATCTTTCAGATGTTGTGGTGTCAAACCATCGAAGCCACCGGCAGAACCACTCTTGAAGGAGCCAATTGCAGAAAGTACATCTTTAGCTGTGGTTATCAAATGAGAAGATTGGTTCGAAAAATCAGGAGGATCTGGGAAAGTAAGATTGTCAATGGGCTTTGGATGCTTGTCTTTTAGACCCGTTAGCGTGTCAGAAGAACAAGGTGCCACCACGTCACTACTGAACAATAACTTCGATGCTCCTTTTATGTCACCTTCCCTTAACTTCGACTCCACATGTTGGTAGAGTGATTTTTTAGGATTTTGATTAAATTTTGTATACAAATCGTGAAATGAAACATTACAATTGTTTTTAATTTGATTGGTCAAAGATTGATTACATGTATCTCTGGAAATATGTAAAACTCTGTAAGGGAATGTGAGTAACTGCTCCCAGGCTGCTGTAGAATTTTCGTGAAGGACAAGATGAATACAATCTACCAATTTCTTGGCAACTGTAGGTCTTGCACCACGCGGGATTCTCTTTATAACCGGAACAGAATTTTTCAAATTCGATAATGTTTTCCAAAAAGGAATTTGACTACTATCTAATGGTGGAACGGAGTTGGAAGTCACTATGGGATTACATAAGACACTTTGTGACCTGTACACTTTCCCAAAATGTACTTTCAAACCCCGTTCACCTTTGAAAAATCGTACCTGGGAACAGTGTGGGCACCGAACTAAAGTTGTTCGTGATGTGGTCGGTTGACTTAGACTTACTTCCGCATCGTGATTTTCGTTGGTGCTCATAAAAAATAATATCTAATATTACTTACAGTATAAACACTATTATCACTACGAAGACCGAAAAATACAAACGTCAAAATTTTTCACGGTATGATAAAAAAACAGTCTCTAATTTTGTGCACTCTCGATCACGCACTCCACCCTGCAGTGGACGCCAGGCAGCACAGCCATCAGCTCCACCTGCAAAAATCCAAAAATTTTAGTTCAGAGTGAAATAAATTAAAATTATTTCGCGGAGCCAAATAAAAAACCATTTATCATTTATTTTCACTATATTATTTTCGAAAGTTTTGTGTAATAAATTAAATCGATCGCTTATAAAATGCAGGAATGTGAGCCAATAAGTTGTGCTTGCTTCAATATGCGTGTCCGATTCTAATTGACGTAACATACATTCTAGGAAATACGGGTCGTAAAATTGTGTAATTATATTTCTATTATTGTTTGTTCACTAATGAAAAAAAACATCTTATAAACTGGTGTCTTTTTTTAAAGTAGATTTCGACTTACACGTTTATCCCTATTATCCCGTAATAAGAGACAAGTTGATCTCTGGTTAGAACAATTTAAAGCCTAGAAGGATCAATCATGTAGAGTTGACCACCTGTCAATTAATTCCAATGCATCTTCATCATTATAGAGCAGAGATTCGCTTGCTAATCTGTCCTTAATCTAACATGGAATATAACAAACTAGTTATCTGGAATAATCTATTGTATCAATAATTTGATTCAGTGATTTGCAACTGAATATGATTTGTTCTTGCATATCATTTGTTAGATACATAATAGAGAACAAATTGAATATGTAAGTTTACGGACTCAATACCCAAAGGCGTAGACAGCGGTAATTAACAATCAAACACTCCGAAAGAATTAGCTTTGGTCCTAAGTAATATCCAATTATTTTTTCTTTCTCAACTCAAATTCTAATTTTTCTAACTATCTCAACTGTAAAGCTGGCAACTGCGACCCGCTTTGTGTTATATGCTTGCTAAGCTGTTTCCATTCAAGAAAATACAATCAGGCACCAATTTGTTTGTTATTATTATCTAATACTTTTAAATAATAATTTAAGCTTTCCTTATCTAAAACGTTATTTCTTTAACGATCAAGGAAAAGCAACTTGTTCAAATTACTTGGAATCACGTAGCAAATTGCTGAATGCGCGGAGGTGTTCGCCTTTAAGGCAAAAAGGTCGAATTCCGAGCACACTCCGAAGTTACTTTCCGTATAGTAAATCCTATAATATTGTTGATGATAAAAATAAATTTATATTATAATATCTTCACGTACACTCTTTAAGATTTAAACCAGGTATTTTTGGTATTTATTGATTTTATACCTCTAAACATTAATCAATAAACATTCAATTACGATATGAATTTATATTTTTGGATGAGATTTATATACTTTTAAAAATAAAAGTTAGGAATTTGGGTGAGTGACATTTGGTTATGTATGACTCAAAATGCTGATTTATTAACCTCAACATAAATAATAATCTTCAAATAAGTACACTCGAACTCTAATTTCATACCATCCCTAAAGACATTTGTGTGACACCTTGATTCAAATCCCAGACTTTTGAGTCAGAAGTGGAGTGCTGCACCACTAAGTTATCTAGACTACAAAATCGATTTTTAAAAGACATACAAAGACAAGACAGATTTTTTTTGTAGTTTTATTTCATTTGAAATTCAAATAAAACAGAAATTCGTATTAGACTAAATAGACTTTAGCTGAATATCCTTATAGTAAATTATACAAGAATGCACGATAGTGTTTCTCTTCCCTCAGAAGGGTCAAATTCCAAACGATCCAAATACAGCCTGTCGAAGGTTAATCTTCTAACATTTCTGAATCGAGCTTGTTAGATATACTTAAACAAAAAAAAAAACATGTTCTTTGTTCAACTTTAAACAATGTTTTGGACAACAAATGGATTCGGGCAACTGGTTCGGGCAATCTTTGTTTGAACTTGATTATCCACAATAATAATATATGACAGCGAAAATTTAATTTAAACTTTTTCAATACGTTTTATTGCTTATAAGTTCATTTCAAAATAGTATTACATTAAAAAAAAAATCTTGAAAATAGACACAAATAATTTTCAAATAAAACTTCCTCTAAAAAAATTATGATCTCAAAATTTCAAAATATTTATTGTATTTAAAATGAAGTATTAATGAATTACAACAAAATAGACTACGTTACCTAGGCTGGCAACGACTCCAAAAATAAATGTCAATTGTATTTTGATTGTTAAAGATGACTTTAATAAAGTATTACGATTTGTATATTGTATTAAGTAAATAAATGAGTAACGTTATTTATTGCTTTTTAGTTATGGAGGTTTGTATTGAGGCTGTTTTTTTATGGGAGACGAGGGCAAACGAGCAGGCGTGTCACCTGATGGCAAGTAACAAGCGCCGCCCGTGAACATCTGCAACACATAAAGTGTTACAGTTGCGTTGCCGACCTTTAAGAGAGTAAGATATAAAAGTATGGGGAAGGGGGGTGGGCCTCCGGGTACCTCTCTCACCGAACGAAATGCGGCATAGGCCGCTTTACGTCAATCTACTGAGAGGTCGTGGTATTTCACCGGTCGAGCCGGCCCATTTATCCAACGAATTGCTTGGCTCTACTACTGTTATTACTGTTATATTATATATATTTACTATTTACATCTACTTCAGGATTTTGTGCTTTGAGTTTCTAGAAGTCGGCTTAACTTTTTTTAAGTAAGTTTATTTTACTCAAGGCATTGCGCTACAAAAATTTTTTTTTATTAGATCAAAAACAACGTAATAACTTTTCACTATTACCTTGTGTACATAAACACAAATAAGAACTACAATTAAGAAACGATTATTAAATATTTTAGATTAATTACGTCGCCTTCAAGTAAGACAATTTCAATGTAGTCAATAGTCATGGTAAATAAAATAAGTTTTTTTTAACTTCTGGATCATTCAACTTTTTTACTGTATATCTATCTGCCTAATCTTATTCATCCCTTTTTCTAACGTATTAGTTTTTTTTATAATTATTATTTCACGAAAGTCCTCGGCTGTTAGATAAAATATTTAGTTTCCAAACAAAGACTATCTCGATCAAAAGCAAGTACATAAAAATACTAAAACCATACAAAGGAAATCGATGTAGTTAAAACTTTCCTGATAGATACTATCGCTTAATAACTAATCTAATTCGTGAGATTAAATTCTTGTACAATTTATGTGTGAGAATGTTGGTGACTGACAACATTTTGCCTGGTGGTGTATAGAAATAGGTAGCGTCTCAAATGGAATAGTTGGCGACTTATCCCATCTGAGACGCAAAAATTCAGCCACTGCTTACATATCAAATAAAATCAAAGTATCTTTAAACCAAGACCAACAGTCACGGTGGTCCATTGGGAGAGCACACGGCTTCTGATCCAGAGGTCCGAGTTCGAATCCTGACACTGGCTCACACCAATGACTTTTCGAAATTGTTTTCGGATGTTATGATATACGGTGATATATGTGATAAATATCGATGACTGAAAACTTTGTGCTCAGTATGGCCATAGGTTTGCCACCTATTCCATTTGGGACGTAAACATAACGGCGAGACGAGGCTAAACAGCCGCTGCCTAAACCTTCGGGTAACAAACGGCGTGAAGTTATGTTATGTTTTAAATCTAGATTATTCTCCGTACTTTATGAAGGATACAAAGTAAGTACCGATAATTGTCATATAACATAACATAACATAACTTCACGCCTTTTGTTACCCGAAGGTGTAGGCAGCGGCTGTTAAGGTGTAATTTCATGTATGTGTGTATATGTATGTATATATATTGATAATACCCATCGTATGTGCAATGCATTGATACATTGTTCATACTTTGCACGCAGCACCTGCCCACTTTCTTTTTTCTTATGTCCATCCCAAGGTTGCCTGGCAGAAATTGCTGAAAGCAATAAGGCCGCCCGTTGTACTATTTTGTATTTCAATTCCATTTTGTATTCCTTTAATATGTGTGCAATAAAGAGTATATAAATAAATAAATAAATTCCGAAAACTATTTCGAAAAGTCATTGGTGTGAGCCAGTGTCTGGAATCGAACCCCGGACCTCTGGATCAGAAGCCGTGTGCTCAACAACTGCGCCACCGAGACTGTTCTACTGCCTAAAATCCATAAAAATAATGTGAAAACGAATCTAAATGCCAGTTTCATGGGGTTTCATGAGAAAAACTGGCAAAACACTCAAGGTCGACTCTTTTCAATTTATCAATATTGCTTTAATAAATACAGTCAACATAACGCAACAAGAGCAGTTAAATTTCAAACATTTTTCTCATTTCTGGAATCCGAGATACAATAATAAGCCCATTGATATAGTATATTTCAACATTTTTCTTTAACTTAGCCATCTGTAATTTAACCGCGTCTTTTTTAAGTAATTAGAGAAACATTGTTACCATCATCTTGTTACCATTGATCTGGTGACAAGTTTCAGATATTATCGATTTCTAGTAGTAGGCATAGCAAGTTTGTTTTTATTTCATAAATATAATTGATGGATCCCTTTTTTAAGCGATTTCGAAAAAAGGAGGAGGTTCTCAATTCATCTGTATGTATAATATTTTTTTTTAATGTATGTTCACCGATATTTTCGTCAATTATGAACCGATTTCAAATTTTTTTTTCGTTTTTTTTTCGTATAGTGTTTATCTCCGAGATGGTCCCATTTTCACCAGGTCAGTATCTGATGATGGAAACCAGGGGAAATAGAAGGCATCCACCAAAAGTTGTATGCGAGTATGGTGTTTTTATTACGTAATAGTGATGTCTTAGGGATATTCTTTATGGTGCCAACATTTGATGCTGCTGTGCTGATGAAAAAGCCACAAAACTCCTTAACGGTTACGAGTTTGAAGACAGCACTGCAATTGGTCGATAGAGACTACTTGGTAGTATGTAGGGCTTGCGTGTTCCTTATGAATTATGCTGGAATATACACCTGATACTGATATGCTGATGAAGAAGCCACAGAACTCCTTAACGGTTAGGAGTTGGGAGACAGTACTACAGTTAGTCGATGGAAACTGTTTAGTAGTATATAGGACTAACGTGTTGCTTGGGAGGTATGCTTGAATCAACGTCTGATACTGCTGTGATGATGATGAAGCTACAGAACTCTTATACGGTTAGGAGTTAGGACACAATTATGTAAAAATGATTTTTTATATTTTCTGCAATACTTTCCAGGCTACGATTGGGCGGATTCGGGCTGTATTGTTATTGGGTCTACTTATGATAATAACAAAAATATAAATACTTAGCAAGTATTATCATACTCTTTTATCTAAGTAGCTATTTATGACAATTATAGCTCCCTAAAAATATCAACCATTTAACAAACGGACTTGTAATTAGTGAAAATATATTTACTAAACTGAAAGCCATGTAAATAAACTAACTTCTATTGAAGTTCACAACTCATTAATATCACTAAAACTCGTGAAAAAAATTACTTTAAAAAAAAAGTTAAACCGACTTCTAGAAACGTAAACCACACAATCTATAAGTATATGAAAACAGTACCTCTATAACTAAAAAGCGATAAATAACGTAACTTACTCATTTGTATACTTAATACAATATACAAAACGTAATACTTTAATAAAGTCATCTTTAACTATTATAATAATTACAAATGTTAGTTATTTTTGGAGTGAGTGCCAGCCGAGGTAACGTACTCTATTGTGTCTCTGGAGCACAAAAATCAAATCTACATCCGCGGCACTACGCCAAAGCAATAAACGGTATGACGTAATTCTGTAAAAATAGCTAAAATAAACTAAACGCGCAATATCAAAATCGGTCAGTTTAGATATTTTCCTTACGGCGTAAGCTTAATATACCTGATAACATGTGTTCATGTTGGGCCCAGTGGTAATCTAGAGTCTAATGTTATATAACGAAGACAACCATAGACCAATTTCATACAACAAATACATATAACAAATACATACAACTTCACGCCAAATCTCTTGCGGGGTAGGCAAACAGAACAGAGCACTATAAGATACGATTCTTACACACCTCGCTCGCTTCCTTGACTTTCATAACTCTTTTCATGCACGCGCGTCGATTTTTGAGGCTCCTAACATCACCTTCCTTATATTCACCTTTTTTTACCTTAAAAACTAAAGTTTCTCGCTTACACACCGACTACCCGTCTCTTTTCACGGCTATATAAGCCGTTGCTAAAGAGCTGGCTAAAGAGCACGATAGCCACATATGCAGTCTACTCCAAAGCCAATGTTAGATCCGCAAGAAGAGCGACGGTCATATATGCCGTCACTCTGAGCGAAGTAATATGATTTAATAATTAAACGATATAAATAATTAATGTAATGACTTGTGAGAAGTAGTACAATCCGAGAATGTTGTACCAGAAGTTACACCAAACTTAAATGGATTAGCAAGAGTACTACCAAAATATAATGAAGAAAATACGCAAGACAAATAGAGAACGAGCTAATCAAAAGCGTCGTCCAGACCCTGGGTATAAACGAGGAGATCTTGTTCTTATAGAAACCCACACAATAAGCAACCAAGATAAAGACTTTTCGGCAAAACTCGCACCCCGCCGAGATGGACCATATGTAATAAATAAGAAATTAGGAGGCTCAATTTATGAAATCGCTAGCATAAATGATCCAGACAAAGTTATTTTTTAAATATCATACGTATGCAATTAAGAAGTACGAGCAAAGGGATGATGAATTACCAAATCCCATGATCCCTATACGCCAAAGAGGAAGACCCAAGAAGAATTCTTCTGCTTGATGCTGGTAGTCATACAAGACGTTTATTGAGTACCAGAGGGGGAGAATGTAACGCGGTAAGCGTAGCGATGACAGCGCTTACACACCGTCTACCCGTCTCTTTTCACGGCTATATAAGCCGGTCCCGCGCAGAGTGCATCGCACTTGCTAGGGTGCGTACTTGAGCGATAGCCACATATGCAGTCCTCAACTACGCCTGGCCAAGGAGTACGATAGCCACATACGCAGTCTACTCCAAAGCCTACGTTAGATCCGCAAGGAGCGCGACGGCCATATATGCGAAGTATTATTATTATTGTCGATCACCTAGTTTATGTATGTTACTTACGAATGCTTTGTAAAAACCCTTATTGTTCTAATATATGATATCAAGGTCACTCATTCTTTTAATCAGCCACCCTACAGAACGTTATATTTATTTCCCGACGTTTTAAACTCCTAACAGAGATCATTTTCACGAGTAATTTCATGCTGCATTTAATTAAATATTTCATCTTTTTTCTTTATTTATGTATCCCGTGACTCTGCCCAAAACACTTCGAATACACAGTCTAGTTATTTTTCCTCAAACTCTTTAAGTAACAGACTAAGAATTAGCTTATAAAAAAATTGTACTCATTGATATTGGACATTGGAATACTTTTGCTAAATTTCATCAAATCAGGAAACACACCATAACCAATTCCGAGGCGAGCTTTTTTTTTTTTTTTTTTTTTTTTTATGAATGACTACTAATTGTTAGCCTTACGGCTGTTACAATTTTACGCGGACTTTTGGTGAGCGCAGAGGGCTCTCAACCTAGTGATTAAACAACCTGTTCCAAGGGCACCCCCTGTGGGGTACGAACCTCGGCTTGGACGGTTGTTGGCAATGTGGTTTGTACCACGTTTCTGACTGTTACGCGAGCGAGTTTGCGCCCTCGGCGGCGAGGACGAAACCGCGGCCTACCATGAGACGAGATGGCTTCGCGAGCCTTTTGAGCCGCGATTTGCGCGAGGGTGGTGGCGTCATCCTGCTCGGTGAGGATGTGACGGGGTCTAGTCCTCCTCGATATGCGGGAGGGTGTGTAATTGCTAGCCGCAACCACTAGCGGGTTGGGGTGTGTGGCAGCAGAGTCAAAGAACTTGATGGAACACTGTTTCATGAATTGCCTGATAGTAGGCAGAAGCAGGTCTACGTGGAGGTCTAAATTACGAACGAACCACGGGGCCCCCGTGGCTCTTCGTAAGAACCTATTCTGAAGTGTCTGAAGCCTATGGATCCTGTGTGGCTGTGTGTGGGCGAATACGGGGCACGCGTATGTCATAATGGGCCTAATACAAGACGTGTAAAGCCTAACCTTGTTGGATAGAGATAGTTTTGACTTGGGATTAATGAGGGAATGGAGTCTGCCCATGACTAGGGCGGCACGGGAGCGCACACGTTTGATGTGCGGTCTAAAACTGAGTTTATCATCAAGGATAACTCCGAGGTATTTGGCTTGCCTGTCCCAAGGGATAGGTTTGCCGAAAATTTGGACATTAGGGAAAGACTTGACGGGATACAGGTGGGAACGCCGCCTGTGAAACAAGACAGCTTGACTTTTGTCGGGATTGATTTCTATTCTCCATTTGGAAAACCAGACGCTGAGGGCGTCGGCTGCCTTCTGGAGTTGTTTAGAGACGGAAGAAGGGCCGCAACCGGCATAGTAAATGGCAGTGTCATCTGCGAAAAGTGCAAGCTGGACCGGACTAAGTTTTGGGAGGTCGCTGGTGAACAGCGTGAAGAGGAGTGGTGAGAGTACCGAGCCCTGAGGGACGCCGGCATGAATCGGACGGGGTGAAGAGAGGGTTCCTTCTACGTTGTAGCGAAAGTGCCGCTCTGATAGGTAATCTCGTATGATGAGTACGAGATACTGCGGTATTTCCAATTGGAAAAGTTTGAACAGTAGGCCATTGTGCCATACTTTGTCGAAAGCTTTCGCTACATCGAAGAAGAGGGACCCTATGAAGAGGTTCCTTTGGAGTTTGTCGTAGGTGAATTCTACGAGACGGTGGACTTGTTGGACGCACGAGTGTCTAGGGCGGAAGCCGAACTGCTCGTGGGGAATGAGAGAGTTGGCTTCAGCATAAGCTTTGAGCCGACTCAGAACTATACGTTCGTATATCTTGCCTAGACCTTTCAGGAGACTGATCGGCCTGTAGCTGGACGGGTCGGACTTCTTTTTGCCGGGTTTGGGAATACCAATTACCACGGCCTCTTTCCACTGGTGGGGGAAGGTGCAGTTACAGAGTGCAGCATTATATATGCTAGTGAGCAAAATGATGAGGGTCATAGGGAAGAGTTTAATCACTTTGTTAGTGATGCCATCTGAACCGGGGGCTTTCCTGGGGTGGAGATCCTTGATGATTTGTTTGACCTCGTCAGAGGTGACGACAGGGACGGACTGGTCTGGTGGTAAGGGGAGTGAAGCTCTCCTTTCAACTTCGCTATCTATGTGGGCAATGTGGGCAGGGTCAAAGTGTATGGCACTGGGCGTACATTGCTGTTCCAGACTGGAGGCAAGGCATTCTGCCTTCTCGTCGTCGTCGAAAGCAGGAGGTCGGTTAGGTCGGGTGAGAGGGGGCATGGTACTAACTATATCCTGTTTGAGGGACCGAGATAGTTGCCAGAAGGCGGTGTGAGATGGTTTGATCTCTCGGAGAGTGTCATCCCATCTCTTCTGTCTAAGGTCTGTGACAGCAGTTCTCACTTGCCTTTGGAGTCTGCGCAATCTAACTCGGTTCTCCTCAGTAGGAAACCTATCGTAATGACGCGTCGCAGCGTTCTTCTGCCTCAACAGGTCACGCACGTCATCCGGCAGGTGCCCTCTACGATTGCTCGTGTCAGGTGCCCGCCGTGAACATTCACTAATGAGCGAATGAACGTGGCTGGTGAGGCAGTCGATCGCCTTCGACGTGTCTTCCTTTGATGTTATCCTAGGAGGGATGTTGTCGAGGTGAGCTGACGTGGCCGACTTGAGTTGGTGCTCAAGCCGGCCCCAGTCAGTGATCACCTTAGAGGGGGTGTGGCCAAGATCTGTGGGACCTATACGGGGGGCGAACTCTAGCACTACGGGCCTGTGGTCTGAATCTAATTCGTGTAGCACTTCTATTGAACACAAACGTAAGTTTATGTTCCTTAGAAGTGCCACGTCGAGTATGTCGGGTCTGTGCGCTGTCCTCCTAGGGAAGTGAGTGGGTTCTAACGGAGCTATGATGTCAAAGTTGAATTTGTCAGAGAGGGATTCCAAGGTCCTGCCTCTGGGAGTGGTGCTGTGGCAGTTCCACAAGATGTTTTTGGCGTTGAGATCGCCTGCGATGATTGTCGAACCTCCCAGATTGACGAGGGCCCTGATATCCTCTTCGGTCAGTTGTTTGCTGCTACCGGGAGAGAGGTATGCTGAAACTATAGTGATGGGTTGGTGACCTGTCATGGCTAGCCTACAGACCGAAGCCTCAATGTACGTCAGTGCGGGCGGATCCATAGGGATGCAGTGAAGCGAATTTTTATGATAGATAAGGGTGCCTCCTTTTAGGGAATCTAGCCTATCGTTGCGAATCAATCTATAGTTCGCGATTTTGGGGTTCCTATTGCAGGGTTTGAGGAAAGACTCTTGGACGAGTAATATGTCGAGGTTGTGGTCCCTGAGGAAAGTACCTATTTCATCTTTTTGATGGATCCGAGGCGAGCTTCATCCCATTAAGAGTTGACCTCTCGGTCGTGGCCCCACCCGCCAACTCAGCGCTCTGCGTCGGGTGGCGGGCCGGTCTTCGCCCGGCTGACTGTCTTCCGCACTCGTGTGCACGGTTGGCTGGGCTTATGTTGGAGGGCTAGTTGTAGAATGCTTTTACCCTGGCACCCCCACATCAAAGGATCGGAGAATTGCGGTGCGATGGTTTAATGGGTTTTAAACGAGCTAATCTTCTTTCCAATTAATTTTATTACTGAGCAATATTAGCGCCCCTCGTGTACTGTATTAAGCATGCAGCATGAACTACCTACCTGGTGGTTGCCAAAATTAAACATAAGCTTCTTTAACCAACATTCAGTGATACACATAATACTTACTAATACTATAAGAGTTCATAAATAATTGCAGTCCTAGTTGCTTTACCTCAGTCATACAACATATTATATTTTGACGTACCAGCTTAATATCATTATTTGTTTGTCTTATTTCACTTTCATAGCCATTGACATGACCTTATATAGTTAATGAATTAATATATAAATGAATTAATTGTGAATATAATAAATTAGAGCTAGACGTTGTTATCTCTGTTGACACATTCATTAATATAAATTATCGGTAGAAGGTATGTCAGACTTACGTTCAAACTACAGTGAAGTGATATTACTAACGTCTTATACTTTACTGTTATTAATAATTACATTAGTGTATACAATATATCGTCATTAGCAAGGCCACACAAGCATAGCGTGTAAAAAAATAGTGCCAAATACAATACTATACCATGTATAGAAATACTCAAAGCAAATATAGGTAAATACCGATTATTCCCTCTGGATTCTTTAGATATCTTAATCCAGTGTCAACACTCTCTAGATATAAATGAACATGTGCTTATTTACAAACATGATCAGTATTTCACTTCATAAAATAATTATATACACGAATGCAATAAATATAGTATATAATAAGCAGAAATGGGACCAAAAAAGTGCTCAAAAATTTATTTTGTCTAATTAAAAAGCTTAGATTTTTAGATTTTGAACGAGCGAATCGGTGCTGATTGGTATTGAACATTTATTTTAATTTTGGATAGCCTGTTTATTGAGGAATACTTAAGCTATACAACATCACGCTAAGCTATGCAACATGAGAAAAGTACTGACAAAAGTCGACTAAAAGTCGTCTTTAATTATTAAAATATTTACAATTGTCACTCATTATTGAAGTCGGTGCAACATAATAGAGTACGTTACGTAGGCTGGCACCGACTCCTGAAATAAGTGACAATGGTAGATATTCATTTTATTGGAACGAAGTTCCTTAACGCGCGTTGTGAAAGGGGGCTAGACGGAAAAAATTGTCACGACACTTTTTCCATGCCAAACTGCACTTTCAAGTATCGGCTTATAACTGCCCAAACGGTCTAGTGGCTGGGATACCTTGCTCTCATACATGGGGCTCGGGTTCGATTCCCGGTATTGGAACTCTTTTTGAAGTTTTATTTTCCTCGTTTTTATATTTTATATATTATGTTTTTTTTTAGTTCTAAAATGTTATTACAATTCCTTCACTAATTAATCGAAAGGAACTTCGTTCCATCCGGGTGTCCCTTGACACCCCTCAAGTTTTTATTATTTATATCATGCGGTCAAGTCTCTAACAGTGTAGAATATAAACTCGAATTGCCATCCTTCATTTAAGTCAGCTGACACATTAAATTTTATTAACTAAATTAGTATATAAACTCGAACATAATTGCTTAGAAACGGGCATTCATAAAAATGTTCACAATAATACAGAGTGAGGCACAGTAATTACGAACCAGTATAAACCCAACAGAATTTGTTTTTCGATGAAAAAAAAATAACACGTATACAACGAAATATGAAAAATATGGCCGCATAAATTCTACAATACTCGTTAGCTGATTGTCTTGATTTGATTAAAATTTATTTGCGCAGTTGGTTTTTTTCAGTGGGAAATCACTTTTTAGTAATACTAAAAAGTGATTTCGACAGCAACCGAAGGGAAAAATACGGGACCATAATTATTAAGAGTATATAGTTGAACCATATAGTTGAACTGTCTTTTGCCAGGCCTGTCTTTTTCTTAACCATTGCAGCTGGACGATACTAATGTTGATAATAGGTGTTGTTTCACAAATGAGTTTTTGAAGTTACAAATACTAATTACAAAAAAGATATATTATAGAATGGCAAACTAGCAAGCCTGTCTCTTGATGGTAAGCAATTAACGCAGCACATGAACACCTACACGACAGATGGTGTTACGGTTGCATCGGCATCCTCTCAAATGGGACAGAGGAGGGTTTAGACGAGGCATGGGGAGGAGAGAGTGGAAGTGATTAGGCATCCGGTTACCTCTCTCACCGAGCAAAATACGGCATGAGCTACTTTACGTCGATATTCTAAGATAACATAACATAACTTCACGCCTTTTGTTACCCGAAGGTGTAGGCAGCGGCTGTTAAGCCCCGTCTCGCCGTTATGTTTACGTCCCAAATAGATTAGGTGGCGAACCTATTGCCATACCGGGCACAAAGTTTTCAGTTTTTTTTTATGGGGTAGGAGGGCAAACGAGCAGGCGTGTTCACCTGATGTTAAGTGACCAACGCCGCTCATGGACACCTGCAACACATATAGTATTACAGTTGCGTTGCCAACCTTTAAAGGAGTAGGATAGGAAGGGATGGGGAAGGGGTATGGGCCTCCGGGTACCTCTCTCACCAAACGAAACGCGGCATGATCCACTTTACGTTGATCTTCTGCGAGGTGGTGATATTTCACCGGTCAAGCCGCCCCATTCATGCAGCGAACTGCTTGGCTCTACCACTCTTAAAATCATCAATCAGCCATCGATTTTTGTCACATTAACTTCCGAAAACAATTTTGAGAAGTCATTGATATGAGCCAGGGTCAGGATTCGAACCCGGACCTCTGGATCAGAAGCCTATGGTAGCCGTAGAAGCCTAGATGGTATTTCATCGGTCGAGCCGGCCCATACATGCAACGATCTGCGTGGCTCTGCCATGGTAAAACTACCTGAGTATGATATACTTATATGTTACCTAGGTACTACAGTTTAGACAAAAGAACATAGAACTACCCTCAATGTGTCACTACAGTAGCGGCTAACTTATATCAGAATGGAGCTGATTTGTGACCACAAAGCCGCAAATATCTCAACTATCCATTGTCAGTATATCTATGTACAAATGTATCCTGATTGGGACACTGTTTATGTCTAATCGTATATTAAACGTCTCGGAGTTGTGTGTAGATGAATATATCCATCCCTTTCTATTCAGAGGGCTCGAGTTCAATTCTAGATACACAACAACTTTACGGACGGGTAAGTATTTAAAAGTTATTTTAGAAAATGCTGATATTTACTTACCTTCAATTATGTTATTGGTAATAAGTAGGTTACTTCACGCCCTTATCTGCCCAAAGGTGTAGGCAACTGCTTTTCAAGCCTCGAATGGCCGTTTCATTACCTCCCAAATGGAATAGGTGGCGTGCCTATTGTAATACTTCGGGCACAATGTTGTAAGTCACTGATATTTATCACATTCCAAAAAGTACGAAATTGCAAATCGTTTTTGTGAGCCTGGAAGCGAACACATGGCCTCTAAGTCAGAAGCAGGGAGCAAGTCACCTAGACTATTATATAAGTCATATGTTAATAATTTTTAAATTCCGCTAATAATGCTACCTTGTCTCTCGTCTTGTGTCAATTTCTTTGCTAAAGGTTGGCCGTTAGCTGCCTGTATTTGCCCCTCTTTTGGGCACGATGGAAGAGTTGTTCCACAGAAACTATACCGGTCCACACATACAACAGAACCTATTTGAGTATGCTGAGGCAAAAATCGACTTTTAATAAAAATATTATATTTATTTCTAAGTCTTTCGCGAATCCCACTCATTAAAACAACTTTTTAGGATTATATCGCGTTTATTTCTTATTTATTTATATTTATTTCCCGACGTTTCGAACTCTTTACAGAGATCATTTTCACGAGTGATGAACAAAAAGATGGTACTTGTTCAAAAGCTACTTTCATTGATACAGAGAGCACCCACTTTTTGGAAATAAAAATCAAAAAGTTGATGTTAAAAATATAATTTTTTTACTATTGGTAACCCACATCAGACCATGAAAACAAAAGTTAAATACTTATCTTTAAGATGCATTCATATTTTTGATTGTAAAGATCCTTTGTTGTGTGACTTAATAAGTAAAAGTTGTTATTATTAAGTTATTAGAATATTATCTTATAAGTTGGTTGAGATCAAAGTATAACTATTATTAAATATAATAAATATTGATTGATTTTCAAATTAAAAGGGGGTAAGTATTTGTTAAAATCTACCACTGGGTCAAAAACGCGGCCAGTCCTGAGAAAGACCCAGCAAGAAAACTCAGCGGCTGTTCTTCAAAACTGATTATTATTTCATTTTGAACGGGCTATTGATATTGCTATTATATAAAATTTTTGAGAAAAAAGAAAGGAAACTTGGTTTCCCGGTTAATAAAAATTAAAAATTGAAATTATTTTGATTGTATACTGCACTACTCAAAATTCTACATTATTTTGGTTTCTGATGTGGGTCTGACCTGCAGATCTGATCTGATCTGCAGATAGATAGAAATAAACCCGATATAATCCTAAAAAGTTGTTTTAATAAAAATAATAGTTCTGGGTACATTACAAATATCGATATGCATAATATAAATGTTTATATCATGTGAATGAGAATCAAACTTAGAACCAATACCTAGCAACCAGTCTCGCTATGTTTTGATATAAAAAAGAGTTTTATTATAAAATCCAAATTCGGCTATTCATTTTACACTGTTAAGTTCTAAAACATTACTTAAATAATTAAGATCCATTTAAGGCAAACAAGATTATGAGGCAAATAGTATTATGCCCTAAAGCGCAGGATAATTGTTATTAAGGCTCTATCCATCCATAAACTTATTTTTGGTTCCCCTTATATTTGACCAAGCTAGTCAAGGCCACAGTTAATAAATTTTAAAGAATACTTTAATAACTTCCTGTTGACTAATCAATTTTATCTGACAGCGATGAAGTTGATCAGGGCTTCAGGAGGATTCGCTGATAACCCCAGAGAGATAACCTCAGAGCGTCCAAAAATATATTTAGTCTTCTCAAGAGCCTATTCACGACCTACTTTTAAGACTCTCTTATTTGAAAAGGTTACAATTTATCGAGGATATAGGAGTACAAGAAGACCATGATACTTTTTCTTGATCAAATCGATCTCGGGAGGTGACATCAGGAACATTAAAACAGACTAGCATGACAATGGTTGTGAAGGTCAATTTAGTATCTGAGAATTGTCTTATGGAGTTCTATTATTTTAGTCTATCCAGCCAGAGAAAAAATGAATTCATATAAGAGAGTCAAGTAAGCTACTTCGTTAAGCATGAACTTTGGAGAGTTAACGAATCAAAAGTTTTGCTATGGGATTTAAATTCAACATATTCACTATAATCTTGAGAGTAAATTTAACCATTTATTTTTATTAACTCAATTGAAACCAACCCGAAGTTTGAGAGTTTTAAAAAGTTAAAAAACCTCTTCAGTTTTATGAGACGATCTCTGAACCGTGAATTATATAAACTTGGGAATGTGTATTCTAAAAGTTTTTTAAACTAAATAGTGACGCTGATAAGTAGGAAATAATAATCTGATTTTCTTTTTTTTATTGAAGCTGTAAAGTAAACAGCTAGACTTCAGCTGACTGAAAAGACTGTCTTTAACTGAATACTATTTAAGGAGAGATAAAATGAAATATTTTTCTTATTTTTGCTTGTCAGATATTGCACAAAGGTAATTACAACGAATCATCAGATTTATTCAAATAGATAGATGAACAGAACGAGAAACACTTTGTAAGATTAAATGATTTTGTTCAAAGAAACCATTTTAATATTAGCAAATAAAGGTATCCATTGAAAGTGACACAGTGATATAGTGCTATTCAATAACCTTCCCAATAGCAAGTTAAGCCGGTCACGATCTCGAATGACCGAACTATCCAAACCCTGGCTGTCCTATTAAATTAATGATTATGTACAGACCCCAGAACTGTTGTCATTATTTGCACGCGGTACCCCAACATAACGGGTACGTGTTTTGCATGAGCGTAGCGGGAAGCGATTGGGGTTTTATTATATATATATATATTAGGGTGCTTTTTTTTTTGGAACTATTTTTTTTTTTCGGCCCCATAGTGAAATTTTGTTGGAAGTACCATAAAAAAAATTCCCTGAAAGTTTGAGCCCTTAATATTAATATTAAGTACTAGACCAAGGCGTGTAAAGATTTCCCATATAAAATACACGTAAATCTTGTTTTTTTTTCTTTTAAATTTTATAACTCAGAGGCATTTAATGGGATTATCTCGCCCATGAATAGGTCTTTCTCAGAATTGAACGCTCTACAAAAGTCTCCAATACAGTTAAGTCATAACTTTCACCTACGGGGTAGTACGGGCCCCTAAACCTAATTTTTCCATAAAATTTGCGTTTTTTTTGGATTTATCTCGTATAAAACACTAGCTACAGAAAAAGTGTAAATGACAAACTTGTAGGAAATTTAATTTCCTACAAAAAAGTCTTTGGCACCAAATCGTGAATATTGATACTTTTTGAGATACAGACATTTTGAGTAGAAGTGGTATGTACGTATGTGTATGTGGTGGTAACTTGAGAATTTTATACCACTTCTCCTCAAAATGTCTGTATCTCAAAAAGTATCAATATTCACGATTTGGTGCCAAAGACTTTTTTGTAGGAAATTAAATTTCCTACAAGTTTGTCATTTACACTTTTTCTGTAGCTAGTGTTTTATACGAGATAAATCCAAAAAAACGCAAATTTTATGGAAAAATTAGGTTTAGGGGCCCGTACTACCCCGTAGGTGAAAGTTATGACTTAACTGTAATGGAGACTTTTGTAGAGCGTTCAATTCTGAGAAAGACCTATTCATGGGCGAGATAATCCCATTAAATGCTTCTGAGTTATAAAATTTAAAAGAAAAAAAATCAAGATTTACGTGTATTTTATATGGGAAATCTTTACACGCCTTGGTCTAGTACTTAATATTAATATTAAGGGCTCAAACTTTCAGGGATTTTTTTTTATGGTACTTCCAACAAAATTTCACTATGGGGTCGAAAAAAAAAAATAGTTCCAAAAAAAAAGCACCCTAATATATATATATATATATATATGTATGTATAAGATATATGTGTTAATAAAATGACGGCTTATATTTCGTACTAATTTTAAGCAATGTATTATTTAACCTGTTTTAATACTGGACATTATATACGCGAGTGTTAAAGCGTATGTATGCATGAGATGAATAGCGGTGCCCATGGATATCAACAACACGGAAAGAGGTGATAGTTAAGCCACCCGCCTTTAAAATGATAAAGGTGGATAGAGACGGAAAAGGTGTTATTTCATCGATCGAGCCGGCCCATTAATGTAGCGAAATGAAAAATTGTCGAATATTGATTAAAACAACTTTTAGGATTGTATCGCGTTTATTTATTATTTATTTATATTTATTTCCCGACGTTTCGAACTCTTTACAGAGATCATTTTCACGAGTTTCATCTCTGTAAAGAGTTCGAAACGTCGGGAAATAAATATAAATAAATAATAAATAAACGCGATACAATCCTAAAAGTTGTTTTAATCAATGAATGAGATTCGCGAAAATCTTAGAAACAAATTGTCGAATAGTTCAAAACCTTTATTGAAAGCACGGAAATGGCAGAATTGTCACACCATCTCTTTCCATGGGTGAATAAAATATTACATCTGATGCGGACCACCTAAGGTATCCTAAGACTCAAGTGTGGTGGTGTCTCAGACTTCCACTTGAAACGTCCCGAGTTCTAATCTTGGCTGACACAATAATAATATGACGCAAGTTGTGTGATATATAGCGATTACTAATAAATCTGTGAACAACTTGTAAAGTTCCAAGAGTCTCAAGTTTTATTTAACATAACTTCACGTCTTTTTCTACCAGCAGAGGTAGGCAGTGGCTGTTACGCCTAGGCTCGCCGTTATGTTTACGCCCTAAATGGAATAAGTAACCTATTGCCATACCGGCCACAGAGTTTTCAGTCATCGATATTTATTACACTTAACTTCTAAAACGAATTTAATTTTATAAGTCATTGGTGTGAGCCAGGATTGGAACCTAAAACTTCTTGATTCAAAAGCGGGGTGCACGATCACTGTACCGACGAGACTTTTTATTAGTATTATATCTCTATGTATAAAAAATGTCCGTCGATAAAAAGCAGATGAAATGCCAGTTTTACTTTACAGTATAATGAAGACTTTTCGCTTGTCTCAAGTGACGGGGGTCGGTGTTGAAATGCCTTTTGAACGAGACTATAACGGAGATCAAATCTGGCATTACAGAACTCCAGTCAGCCAACGAGTTTTTATTGCATAGCTTTTTTATTATATGAATTGAAATTTAATTATGAATTGTACTGCGCTCCAGATTTATTATTTGAACAGCAAAAAAAAACTGACAAATAATTTTAATATTACATTCATACAGAACTTCAAGCCACGTCTCTTGCGAGGAAGACAGAGAGAACAGATCACCATAGAGCACGATTCTTACACGCGTCCCACGCTCTTTCGACCGTTATATCTTTTTCGGTGGTTTTCAACACCTCTGAAATTATCTTCAGAAACGTGTAAAAAATAACACTGTTTGAAAGTCTCGGTGGTCCAGTGGTCGAGCTCCCCGTTTCTGATTCAGAAGTCGGTTCGACTCCGGACTCACACCAATGATGTCTTGAACTTTTTTTCGGAAGCTTTGTGTGATAAATATCGAGGTGATAATTTACATCTACAAAGTTGTCCAGTATATGGAAATAGGTTCGCCACCTACTTCATTTGAAGTAGGTGGCGTAACGTAACCGCAAATGGAGGCTTTAACGGCCGCTGTCTAAACCTACGGGAAGAAAAAGGCGAAAAAGTCGCGGAAGTCATTATTTTGTTGTTGTTAAAAAACTTATCTGTAAATCAAACTCATTGATGAATGAGATTCAAATTAATAATAATAATAAATACTTATAATGTTAACACATAAAGTAATTAATCTAATTTGTTCCTATATTAACTTACTAAGCAGCTGGACTGTGTAAGATCTGAGACGGAACACGCATGAGGGATTTATTTAGGTCAATTCAGCGCAAGACCGGATCCAATGTGATTTGCGGTCAGCCGGTAAGCACAATTTGCTTGGACGCCTGACATGCTGACGGGTTTAGTTCATCCTTGTTGATAACTTGAGGCCAATTCGATCTTAGATTAGATATATTATCTTATATATAGAATCCCATTTCGATAATGTTATCTTTACATACATATAATATTATCTATACATACAATAAGGGTGCCTACCCTTATTGTATTATATGTATGTATGTATGTATAGATAATATGAGAGAACAGAGTGCGGTAAGTCACGACTCCTAGACGCCTCACTCGATTCTCAGACTCCCATAACTCTTTTCAAGCTTCCTAAAATCACCTTTCTCCAGAACACGTTCTACTTGGTCATTGAATGTGTGTCTTGGCCGCCCTCGACTCCTGCAACCATCCGCTTTTGCATTGTTTATCTACTTAGTCAATCTTGGATCATTCATTTTTACATGTGTTTATGCATATGTATTATCTACACATATAAATAAAACTTAAGTGTCTGTTAGTAATATTGAAATGTCTGGACCGATTTTGAGGAGTAATTTACAGTAATTTAAAAAATATCTTTTGTTTATTGCTTCCAATGTGAAACAAAAATAGCCAGGTCAGCCAGTTTATTATAAATCATTGTTTTTATCAACGATCCGTCCTCATTTTGCATCCGTTTATAATGAGTTTTGCAAATATATGATACATATTCCAGAACCAAATTATAAGTGTTCGTACTTCATGTTAAGAGGCTTAAAACCGACGAGTTATGAAAGAAGAAGAAGCAAGTGAGGTGTCAAAGCATCGTGCTTACGGCTCTCTTTTCACTACCTACATTGCGGGTTATATATAGGCTATATATAGCAAGTTTATAATTCATAAAATAATATAAAAACGACTAATTGTCATAATTATAATAACATCCAATCTAGTATTTGAGATTAACAACAACACTGCTAATACTCCATAATAAATAGATGACGGTAAACTTGTAGCAAAGGGTAGGCGTTAGGTACAATTAATAATAATAGGCAGTACTCCTACACCTGACATTAATAATAGATTGTCATACTGTAGCAATTAACGCAAACACTTGCTCAAATAACACCCGCATATAGATATTATCAATATGATTATACTCCGTCCATTGTATTATTGTATTTTAAACAGATGGTAATAGGGATTGTAGGAGAATTCACTTCTAAGTATTTCGTGTCATTTTGTAAATGTATCTTAAAACGATTGAGTGCCGCACACGTGATTCTACAAAATTGGACAACGGCTTTGGCTGACATTTGGAATAAATATTTATATTTCATCCCGATACGCTCATAGGATCGGGAGGTTAGCGAGAGAGACGGGTGGGGCAAAGTTTATGATGCATTATTTTATAAGTTGAAAATTATAAAAAGCCGACAACGCTGATCGACTAACCATAATAAATATATTAACAGTGGTAGAGCCAAGCAGTTCGCTGCATGATTGGGCCGGCTCGACCGGTGAAATACCACGACCTCTCAGAAGACCGACGTAAAGTAGCTCATGCCGCGTTTCATTCGGTGAGAGAGGTACCCGGAGGCCCACCCCCTTCTCCATCCTTTCCTATCCCCTATCCCTTAAAGGTCGGCAACGCAACAGTAACACTATATGTGTTGCTGGTGTCCATGGGCGGCGTTGGTTGCTTACCATCAGGTGACACGCCTGCTCGTTTGCCCTCCTATCCTATAAAAAAAAAACCCTAAATATCGCAGAGATCTTATCAATAAAATATGATGTATTGATGCCCAATTTTTGTTCAGAGTTTTAGGTTGATGTTTGACGCTAGAACCAAGTTATAGCAAAGAGTATTCGTGAGATGTCTAAAATAAAACAATATAAAGGACGGAGTACAGATAGTTAAGGTATGCTCGTATACAAAATTTATGGTATTAATTTACGCCCTGAACAATTAAGAATGTTTTCAACATAAGCAATTTTGTTTCAACTTTGCGTGTGAATGTCATATAGTAATATTGATTCAAACCCAAATGTTATATACCTGAAGAAAAGTTTTTGACAATTAAGCGAAGTAGGAATCACTATGTTAATAGCCCAAGCAATGCTGGTTCCCTGTACCCCACAAAATGAGTCCGTATCGATTCTTGAAACCCTTGTGTTATGTAGGGTAGGGATCCAACATGGTTAAGTAATTGTGTCGTTAAAAGCTAGTAATATTCTGTGAAGTAATCATCTTGTTCTGTCTTCAAAACGGGCTTCCATGTCCGAGCTCAAATTCTGGGAAAAATCCGAAGGTTACTTGAGTTATCACTAAATATGTTCAAAGTAAATAAATAAATAATTATATAACGATTTTCAGATCTCATTGATATGTACAGTAAAATGTAAATAATTCTATATATTGTAATTATTCCATTGGGATAGGAAGGAGGCTACCTGACTTACCTCCACAGTAGGATATTACCGTTCAAATTGGCCCCTTTATATTCCCACTGCGATGCGGTTTCAATATAACGCTCGTACTTTGCTGGCTAATGGCAAATTACTGGATGTAATTCATTGTAGTGCTGTCGTGGCGATGAGAATGTCAGAAGACAAGACCTAGCGCCGCCTGATATTGGCAATTGGCAATTTTGATCAAATTTGCACTCGTATAGGTGAAAGTGGTAAAATATAAGTAAAAGTGGAGTGGGAACAGGTGGAGTCATTTTGTGAAAATATGTTAAGATGGGGCGAACAAGAAGGCGTGTCACCTAGTGGTAAGGGACTGCCCAATATTTGTCTCGTGGACACCTGAAAGTTGGATAGTGTTCCAGATGCGTTGCTGTACTGTAGGATAGTGAAGGGGGACAGAAGTAAGGAGGGGCGAGATAGGGGATACCTTTCTCATCCAACGAAATGAGTTAAAAGCCACGATGATATTTGACTAAAAAAAAACTATTTAGATTTAATCACCGAATACGTTCCGTTCGATGAAATTAATATGTTATGTCGAGGTTAGTTTTCGATGCTTATATCTTTAGATATAATGCGTGTGCCAGTCCCCACGTGCCCATGGACATCTGCATAACAAATAATGTTACAGTTGCGTTTCAGATATCTCTCTCAGCGAACAAAGCGCACCATGAGCCACTTTCCAGCGATATTGTGAGAACTCTTGATATTTCACCGGTCGAGCCAGCTTATTCATGCAGCGAATTGACTCCATCACTGTCATTACATTGTTTAGATTTCTATCTCATATTTTCGATTTAAAATTAAATTAAATAGGAAATAATATATCAATTATTTGTATCAACTTTTATGTTCGTGATAGAAGTTTTAATTGCTCTCCTTCAACGAACTTTGGAAATTATTATGTTTGAAAGTGCCTTATTGTATGTGCGCGTGTGTATTGTTTATTTGATATGTAGGTATTTTATATTTATGAAATATCATTTTACTTTCAAATGAAACATATAATTAATTAGATATATTTATTACTTTCAGATAAACATTTTTATGGTTAATGGCAAATGGCGAATAAAATCAAAGTGATTTTACGACTGAGATGACAATAAGCTTTGCCCACTCACCGAAGGAGCCCACGTGAAGTTTTTTTATTACTAGAAATTTAACAGTAAAGACAACTCAAAAACAATTGTTTAGTTATAACGATTCTGTTTTAATAATAACTTCTAATTTTATTTATGTATGATTTTTGGAATTGAGTTGTTATTTTGCATTTTCAGCCGCAAACTTAAGAAATAGTAAATGGACAAATAAATATTTTCTATGATCTATATATGACAATATTTATACATTATTTTTGTGTTTTACGGAAAATGCAATTGCTGACATTAATTATACACAAAAACAAATTTAGCTATGTCTAATTAACATAGGTAAATTTGTTGTTGTTAATCTATTATTAACTTAATTTAAAGTTTTCATTCGTGTAAATATTTTTTTTTATTAATTTATTTCAGATACTTGGTAAAAAGGTAAAAAGGATCTAAATACACGTAGTTGAATGCCTTACTTGTAAACAACTAAAGAATGTAGGAAAGTGTATTCATTCATGGCATAAAGGTCGAATTCCATACGATCCGAAGATACTCTATTGATACATAATCTTGTAACAATTTTGGTAAAATAACTGTTGGCAGAAAAATACCAAAATCAACCAGTATTTTCCTTTGCCAGTTTGTTCCTTGTCATGCGCTTTATAGCAGGCAGCGACAATTACACCTCGACATAAAATATTCATTTCCTCGTACGGAATGTATACAGTGGTATTTTTTCAGTCAGATTATCGAGCTAAAAAGGCTCATGACTCGTTTCGTTCGGTGAGAGAGGTATCTCCTTTCTCTTCCCTCCACACTCCCGTCCACCTTCACTATCCTTTTCTACAGTGCAGCAACGCAAATGCGACACTATCAAAATTTCAGGTATCAGGTAAGTAAGTATATTTAATATAAAACAATACAATTTCAGCGCATCTGTGGTAATTATATTATTATAAATTTTGTTTGTACTAGTTCTTAGATCTTAATTCCTTAATATTTTGATAAAACATTTACTAGTTTTCGAATAAAACTAATCTAGATAAAAACTCATACATTAATACACTAAAACCAATCATGGAAAATCGTTAAAGTGAAAAGTTTCGTGATAGATTTTATCGTTTGGAAACCTATTTCGTGGGATTAAACGAAAAATTATGAGTGTGTTCCAGATAAGAAACGACAATTTGATTACAAATTTCAAACTTACGCTTAGTCAGCGCGGGTATTTTTTTTTATGTGTGTCACCTGATGGTAAGCAACCTACGCCGCCTATACCAGCCTATACCAGCAACACATATAGTGTTACTGTTGCGTTGCCGACCTTTAAGGCCGACATGTAGAAAGAATGGTTGATGCAAGACTGACTAAGCAGATATGCAATGCAAAAGCGGATGGATGTAGGAGTCGAGGACGGCCAAGACACACATTCCATGACCAAATAGAACGTGTTCTGGAGGAAGGTGATGTTAGTAGCCTCAAAAACCGACGCGCGTGCATCTAAAGAGTTATGAAAGTCAACGAAGCGAGTGAGGCGTGTAAGAATCGTGCCTTATGGCGCTCTGTTCTCTCTGCCTACCCCGCAAGAGATTTGGCGTGAAGTTATGTATGTATGTATGTATTCTTACCCTCGATTTTCAAAATTCAATATTACAGCTATAGCAAAGCGAGTGAGGCGTGTAAGAACCGTACCTTATGGGGCTCTTATCTCTCTACCTACTCCTCAAGGGATTTAGCGTGAAGCTGTGAGTGTATGGATATCGGGTGATATTTTTATTTTCTATATTTAAAAAATCAACGCTAACAATAATAAAAACAATAACTTTTAAATATTTTGCAATCGAAGTAATATCAGGTAACACATGTCAATATGCTGTTAGAAACATTTTATTATTCTAAAAAAAATGAAAATTCATTGACTGGGCCTGGATTCCTCCCCGAAAACACCCCTCTATATTATATGTCTTAATTTTATTAACAGTGGTAGAGCCAAGCAGTTCGCTGCATGAATGGGCCGGCTCGACCGGTGAAATACCACGACCTCTCAGAAGACCGACGTAAAGTGGCTCATGCCGCGTTTCGTTTGGTGAGAGAGGTACCCAGAGGCCCACCCCCCTTCCCCATCCTTTCCTATCCCCTATCCCTTAAAGGTGGGCAACGCAACAGTTACACTATATGTGTTGCTGGTGTCCATGGGTGGCGTTGGTTGCTTACCATAAGGTGACGCGCCTGCTCGTTTGCCCTCTTATTCCATAAAAAAGGCATTTTTTACAGGGACTTCGTTTATCGACATGAATTAACATAGTAGTGGATCAATTGTCCCAGGGGCTCTCCCCGGGCATGTTTTTTATTTTTTTTAAGGGATAGTAGGGTTAACGAGCATACGTGTCATCTGATTGTGAGTGACCAGCTCCGCCCACGAACACCTGCAACACACATAATGTAACAGTTGCGTTGCCGACTTTAAAGGGAGTAGGATGGGAAAAGATGGGGAAGATAGGTGGGCCTCCGGGTACCTGTCTTACTAAGCGAAACGCGGTATAAGCCACTTTACGTCTATCTTCTAAGAGGTCATGGTATTTCACCGGTCTAATGGTACTAATAAAGTTAAGGTAATATTAAAGTTTAAATCTATATATTTTCATCTAATTCTGTACAAAGGTTGACGTGTGATTAAGTAAAAAACTTTCGCATTTGTAATACTAGTTTTTTAGTTGGGAGAAGTAATGTCCAATCAATTTAATTCAATCTCACTGCTCAATATCCAATTTGGTTAAAATGGCTTATATAATACTCTTTCAGTAATCTCTTCCATTCCAAAACACACAACGCACCGACCTACATTCCACATGTAACTTCCTGTTTTTAATATTCTTTATTGTATTAATTTTCAAAGGAATAGACAATGGGTTAGCTACTTCTTCCGAAATGTAAAGAACATGTGACATTTATGAATTAGTGAACCAACGATTTTAAAGAATAAAAGACTTCATGGCACTTTGGTAAAACTAACGACTGCTAATTAGAGCTTGGCGAGTTCGATCATCAGCCGTGTACTAACATTTATTTGATGTGTGCATGTTGTTCATTTTTTCTTTATTTTACTATAAGTTTCTTATCTTAGAAACTAGATGGCGCTATATTAAAAAACCTGGTCAATGTCACGAAAAATATTTTCAATTTGGCCACGTTAAAAAACTCATGCAGAACTAAATTTCAGTTTCGTTAGTAAAATTAAAGCGCAGCTTTTCTCGTTAGTGAGAAGAGACCTAAAAATATTTTTAATTTTCCTTCCTACATTTTAGCCTCAACCATTGCGTCAGAGCGTCTGTATTTTTTAATGTTGGCTTACATTTTGTGAGAATACAGAAACACAATAATTCATTGTCTATTTTAAAACACAATAGTTTATGTTTTAAAATAGTTTACATTATTGTTTCGTTTGGATCAATTATTTTAAATAAATCTGTGTTTAAATCCTATGTGAAATGAAAAGAAAGCAGAAAATGTTGGCTACATGTAGGAACAGCGAAATGTCCGTCCCTAAATACACAATATGGCCATCGTATAAAAATTGATGTAGGTATTATCATGCAACCTAAAATAAATTTGGGTTTTGAAGTCATTTCTTGATACCAATAGACCTTCAAGAAACATATATACGACATATAACTTATATCTAAGGTATTAAAATATAAGTAAGATATAAGTATAATAAAATATAAGTAAGTCTCGGTGGCGCAGTGGTCGAGCACACGGCTTCTGAACCAGAGGTCCGGGTTCGATTCCAGACACTGGCTCACACCAATGACTTTTCGAAATTATTTTCGGAAGTTATGTGTGATAAATATCGATGACTGAAAAACTTTGTGCCCGATATGGCAATATGTTCGCCACCTATTCCATTTCGGACGTAAACATAACGGCGAGACGAGGCTTAACAGCCGCTGCCTACACCTTCGGGTAACAAAAGGCGTGAAGTTATGTTATGTTATATATGTAAGATATATTCGTTCGAGCAATTTGAAAGTTACAGTATTACCATCAGGTGGTAATTGACTACAAAGAACGGTACGGCTTTGCAGCACATCAGTTCCAGGAAACCTCGTTGCTTGACTAGTTTTCGGTCAAAGAGCTTGGGGGTTCAGTGTGTGCAGTACATAAATCACATCTACTATTGCCAAGTACACACTTAAGCAAATAACAGGTTACTATATTGAGTTTAGTACTAACATATCTTACCTAATACTATATTCACGTGATGTAATCATCCACAATCTCGTAATCTGTTTACAGATTTGTATATTAAAGTAACAGTGGTAGAGCCAAGCAGTTCGCTGCATGAATGGGCCGGCTCGACCGGTGGAATACCACGACCTCTCAGAAGACCGACGTAAAGTGGCTCATGCCGCGTTTCGTTCGGTGAGAGAGGTACTGTGAACTCTTTGGTATTTTTAAATATAAACTCTTTTACGTGTTTCGAAAGTTGCATTTTTGAATTTTTAAAAAGATATTTTTTGATTAATAGAATATTCTGATGTAAATAAAATAAAATAGGATTGTTAATTGTAATCTCGATAAGAAAAGATGATTTATTTTAAATACCAGAGTTGAACTAAATATAATAATTAATTCGTTACATTAAAATAATAATTGTTAAATGATTTATCATTGAAATCACTGAACGAGGCATTGAGAAGGAGAAGAATATCGGAGGAGCCGGAACCTGGACGAGGTGCCCAGGGATAGAGCAGAAAAGATAACCAGCAGTTGATTCTTATTATTTTAATACATAATATTATATGATCTATTGGCATTGTTATTTATCACACATGCACTGAGCTCATAAATACCCTTTATAGCAGATTAGGTTAACTACATTACATTAGATGGAGGTTCTCAAGTCAGCGTTCCTTTTATTATATAAATTGAGGAGCTGAGAATCGAACCCTTTGAATTACATTACGGACTCGATACATACGAGCTCGTTACAGTACCCGGAGGCCCACCCCCCTTCCCCATCCTTTCCTATCCCCTATCCCTTAAAGGTCGGCAACGCAACAGTAACAGTATATGTGTTGCTGGTGTCCATGGGCGGCGTTGGTTGCTTACCATCAGGTGACACGCCTGCTCGTTTGCTCTCCTATCCCATAAAAAAAAAACACGCGACTTGATGCTAGTCAACCAAAGCACTGTCTGTAGTAGAGAAATGTTATATGGTGGAACGAAGTACATCAATTTAACAGTTATAATTATCACACATTTTGGTAAAACTTCTCACCGATGCCCTGCTCCTATTAGTCGTAGCGTGATATTATAATAATATACCCTACAATAACCTTCGTCGATAAATAACTTATCTAACAATGAAATTGTTTTTTTTTTTTTAAATTGGATCTATTTTAGTTCCAGATATTAACGCCATTTCTAGCCAAACAAACAAAAAGTAAGTATGCAAAAATAAAACAAAAAAATATCTCGTTTTGTTTCGATGCACTAATAATCTTAGTCACGTTTTAAACGTCGGCCATTTATCATCATTTTATGTTAATTTTCTGTTTATTATATATTTAATTCTTGCTTCTGGTTGCTAAAATGTACATACAAACCAGCCTGTTGATATCTTCTATTTATTAAAAAAAAAAAACAATAAAAATCCGTTGGGTAGTTTAAAAGATAATAAGCATATAAGGGGACAGACAGCGGAAAGCGACCTTGTTCTATACTTTGTAATAATATTCACTTATATAAATGACCTTTTTTTCTAAATATTGATTGATTAAATTGCATTATATACATATACCTACTATCTTCAAGTCTATCAAATTTCAGTGCTATGAACACTGAACTACACCCAATCCTGAAATCACAATAGCTGTTAACATGAACTAACAATGGAGCTGATTTGTGGGTCCCACGTCGACCACCACACCACAAATATCACTCCCTATTGTCACAGCATCTACCCACGGGAGTATCCTGATTGGGACACTGTTTATGTATTGTAATGAGTTTTTAACTGCTGTAATTATGTTTTTATATTGTTTTTTTTTTTATTTGCATGAATGTCTTTATGATTTTACATTAAATTAACGTATAATAGTTGAATATAACTTAATAGTCTTCATCTACCCAAAGGTGTAGGCAGGACTCACCAAATTTTTACATAACCTGCAAAAATATAATTTACACCAGGCACAAAAAATTCTTTTTATTGGTATAATAACAAAATCAATAAATATTCATTGTTTCGATAGCTTAGTAATTTCTTTGGAGAACTCCTGTTTAAGATTTTAGGTTTCTATACTGCTTTCACGCCCGTAATGCTCGAAGATGCGGACAGCAGAAAGATGCATCGATAACTGAAGTATCTGTGCTCTAAATTTGTCTGCGATCAATATTCAACACACACCCGGATTCGTACTCGACACCTACCAATCGGAAATAAGAGGTTTTTTTTTTCTGATGCGAGGAAATGCTTTATGCTTTATGCCTGGGGACGCAGGGGGTAGTGTGGGACTCCCAAAACAGTAAACTGCAATCCGATCCTAGGGTTACCCACTAAAACCCCGCGGCGGCCTACCTACGGCGTAGGGGTCTACCACGCCGTCACCCCCCCTCTGTCACGAGGGGGTGCTCATCCTCGGGGAGCCTTGGTGAAGCTCCCCCGGGCGAGGCGGCTCCGACCGCGCGCTGTAAAGAGGCGCGCGGCCGGCGGCGCTCCCGATGACCCTCCCCGGCCGCACCTGGGGGTCATCCTTCCCGTCGGCGTCCCGTCGGCGGCAGCGATCACTGAGCTCACTGCCGCCGCCTTCGAGCGGGATCGGCTCTCTCCCGAGGGGCGCGCACCCGCGGGTGCGCGCCCCTCGGGGAGCCTCAATGAGCACCCCCTCGTGGACTGGAGGGGTTAACCGTATCCTGGACCATCCCAACGCCGTAGGAAAGCCGCCGCGAGGTTTTAGTGCGTAACCCTAGGATCAGATTGCAGTTTACCGTTTTGGGAGTTCCACACTACCACCTGCCGTCTCCAGGCGGGGAGTGTGCATTAAGTGTATCCTCGCGTAAACAAAGGTTATTGATTGATATGTTTGTTAATACCTAAACGGTATTATTTACGGTTTATTCATAGTTTGTAAGTTAAGATGACAAAAAAAATCATCACCAAAAGTGATCTAAAAGAAGTTTATCAGAAAACATGTTTCCTCGTAGCGTGGTAGAATTTAAAGAAGTATTGAAAGAATTTTTCAATCGATATTTATCATACTACTACAACTTCGGGTAGAAAAAGTTGTGACGCCATAAAAAATATGCTTCAATTGTTGTGGTTATTTCAATTTATTATGTAGTTATTTTTTTTCGTGTTTTCAACATATTAATGTATCTGCAATTTTTGATCTAATAGACATAAAAAGTACTTAATATGGAAATTGAGAATGGCATTTTTTGCAAAAAATGCAATTTCCAATTCACAAAAGTAATTCTTAAAAATAACTAAAAAATAATAGAAAGAATATTCTAATTAGAAAAGAAACATAACTCGCAAAGTTATAATTGGTCTTGTTTAAACTATTAAAATTGAACGAAATTTAATTCAATCAAGTTTCATTGTTAAAAATAGATTATTAAACTTAATAAGTTACACACAGAGAAAGCTGATCTGAACTGAAACGTTTTATAAAAAAGAAAACTAAAAGAATTAATAATATTTTTTCATAATTGTATTCATTATATAGATATAATATATATTGTCGATCTTTTAATCTTATATAAAAGATCGACAATATTCTGGGTGTGTATGTGTGAATATGTGAATGATTATGAATGTGTGCGTGCTTCCAAGTGTCAACTTTTACATACTTATTGTTCATATGTTGAAATGTAAATGGACTGAGAATCGCTTACTCGCGGTTGCGCTGTCCATGATGATTAGTAGTACATTTTCACTGACATATGCCATCTACTACAGTCTATAATAAATCTTTAAGAAGTACATTTTTACTGATATGTGCCGTCGGTAATAATAATGAGTTGTTTCTGTCTGATTTTGAGGTAGGAAGGTTAAAACAGTAATATAATTTTATAATGTTGATAATATTATAGAATGATCAAATAGTAACGCATCGGCATAACATTCGAGGGAGTATAGGTCGGTAAGTTAAAAAAAGCATGAATGTTTGTATAACATCCAGACGTGTTTCTATGTATAATAAGTAAATATGTATTTACTGAACACAAGTATTATGAAAATAAGATAACGGATATAACTATATGTTATATCAGTTATGAGTATTTAGTTGTTGAACTTGGAAAATTAAAAAACGATATGCATCAAAAAATAGTTTAAAAAATAGAGAGAACAATCAAGAGAGGATAACATTATATTTCCAATTTATCAAATTTAACATCATATAATAAAATATATTAAAGACTTAATAAGGGTGATATGAGAAAAAAATAGTTTTTGTTAGTGGACAGTAGTAAAAGTATCACTTTTAAGATGTTTTTTTCAGCCTTTTCGCCTATATGTTCTATATGGAAATCTCGTCTGTAAAAAATAACAGTAACGCTATGCAAGTTGTTGTTGTATGCTAGTTCATTATAAATTAGAGAAGAGGTTATTGGGAAAATGTTGAGTATATTTCTTGAAAGATGCCTAATTAGTACTTGCTTGTCCACGCTAATGAAGTTTATTTGTTGAGTAAAAAATTGAATGGAGATCTCCGAATTTAAATTTGTCGAAATATATTTCATGGCAAGGAATTCGTGACTGGTGTGCTGCATAAAATTGAACCTTATACTCTATATTATTATAAGTAAGTATGACCTTATTGAATTTTCGTATTATCAATAATATCTTATAGATGATATTTTATTGCAATGCCCTAATTATGTTTTAATGACATATTTGGTTGTAATTCAACTGTGTGTGTTTTGCTGGTTATTTTTAGTACAGTAAATATTTACTGTACTAAAAATAACCAGCAAAATTTTATCAAAATTGGCTTTATTATTAGGCACAAATTTTCATAAAAATATCAAAAATTACTAACATATTCACTCTTATCTTTAAAATATTTACATATTCGTTAGGGAGCACCGTCTCTGGTGCCAAATAATTTATTCCATTCATTAACAGAGCGCATTGTGAAAGAAGATGCAAATTGATTGAATCGTTTTAAGTTAATTTTAAACCTACGAAGACTTTTAATATATATATATATATATTCAAATATCATATAAATACTATTAAAAAGATCAGTTTTAGGAGATAATGAGGCAAGATAAGATAGAAAGGGAATCAGAACTAGGATGGTTAAAGTGAGGGAAGTCGTTGAGCCTCTGGATATCTCTCTCACCGAAGGAAACTACACATGAGACACTTTACATCGATATTCTAAGAAGTCGTGCTATTTCACTAGTCGAGCCGTACCATTTATGAGGCGAAATTGCGTAGCTGTTGTTGTAGTTCTATTCTATTGTTGTAGCATATTAAAAATATTAAATAAAAACAGAAAATACGGGAAAATCCCCATTGAAATTACAACAAACCATCGTAAAGGAATACAATAGTGTAGATTAAGTTCAGTTTATTCTTTCTCAATAAGATATTGGTGAGAAAACTTACACAAACAGAGCCAATAGATTTAACCCGAGCACAAAAGGTTCCGACTTTATTCTACCACATTGAATTTTCCCCGGGTCCGGGTTGTCAGAGCAAATAATTTGCACTTAACCACACAAGGAAGTGGGATGCAGTAAGCTGACACGTGTTTCTTTTAAAATCCTCTTAACGTATATTTTTAACTATAAAATAAACGTTTAGCTACTTAATAATCACTTAATTTAAATTTCACTTCTACAAAACCTTTTATTATTTCTCATAAATATTTGTGTACCATAAAAAACGTTCAAAATCAAAAGTGTTTTCTTTTTTAATATTTGACGAGCCTCGTGGCGCATTGGTAAAAAACTACCGGCTGCAGCAACGAGGTCGGGGGTTCGATTCCCACCCGAGCACAAATATTTGTGACAAACATGAATATTTATGTGGCGTCTGGATGTTTTTCTATGTATTTTAAGTATGTATTTACAAAAAAAGTCTCGGTGGCGCAGTGGGCGAGCGCACGGCCTCTGATCCAGAGGTCCGGGGTTCGATTCCAGACACTGGCTCACACCAATGACTTTTCGAAATTGTTTTCGGAAGTTATGTGTGATAAATACTGATGACTGACAAACTTTGTGCCCGGTATGGCAATAGGTTCGCCACCTATTCCATTTGGGACGTAAACATAACGGCGAGACGAGGCTTAACAGCCGCTGCCTACACCTTCGGGTAACAAAAAGGCGTGAAGTTATGTTTATGTTATGTTATTTACAAAAAAAAAAGTATGATTGATGAAAAAATGTATTATTATCCGTTGTCTAGTATCCATAACACAAGCATTTAATTGCTTAGCTTGGAACTAGAGGGCGCTGTGTGATTTGTGTCCAAGATATTATTATATTTATATTTTTTGCAGTGGTAGAGCAGCACAGTTCTCAGCATAAATGGGGCGACTCGATCGGTAAAATATCACGGCCTCTCAGAATATCGACGTAAAGTGGCTTTTGTCGCGTTTTGTTCCATGTAAGAGGTATCCGGAGGCTCATCTTCTTCATCATTTTTGTTTTTGCTGCCATTAAGGGGAGGGCTTAATGGCAGCAAAAACAAAATAACAGTTACCCCAGGGGTACCAGTTGCCACATTACTGGAGAACCCACTCCTTGAGCGTCCGCGGTTTGAAATTCAGCAAAGCGTCGACGCTTATGCTACCCCTCGCCTGGACTCTGGACTATAGGGGGAATATTCCACCTACCATCCCACGTTGTGACTACGTCATGTCGAAGATTCGTTTTCGGCAAAGTACTGTATGCATACTTATCTCCCTTGATGTCCTCAAATCGTGTGGCTCTGACGGAACCCCAGCAATCGTGCTGAAGATGTATGCTCTGCTAAAATCCGTACAATCACAGATCTATCGCCATCACCTCCCTGTTTTCCGAGATCATGGAAACAACTATCAATCGGCAGCTCCTTAATTATCTAGAGGAGCACCACCTGATTAGTGATCGCCAGTACGGATTCCATTACGTGACTCCTCTGGTGTTGTGAACATCCATGAGCGGCGGTGGTCGTTTTCCATCAGATGACATATACGCTCGTTTGTCCCCTTTTTATCATAACAGAGGTAAGAGACTATGGATTAACTATTTTAGGAGTCGGTGCCTCAGTAACGTAGTCTGTTGTGTTGTATGATATACGCGGCCGTCAAAGTCACACGGCAAAATAGAATACGGAGTAGCGATTAACCACCACCTAATTTAATAATAGATAACAATTGTAAATATTTTTATAATGATCTCGTTATTGAAGTCGGTCCAATACAATAGGGTCGGCCTTTTACCAAGGCTAGCACCGACTCCAAAATTAAGTGGCAATTGTAAATATTTTAATTGTTTGAAGATTACTTTATAAAAGTATTACGTTTCGTATATTTTATTAAGTATACAAATTAGTAATTTTCGTTATTTATGGCTTTTTAGTTATAAAGATACTGTTTTCATTTGTATTTTTAAATTTGTTGCTTACGTTTTTAGAACGGTTCAACTTTTTTTAAAGTAATTTTTTTTACGTGTTTTAGTGATATTAATTATTAATCTGTTGTGAACGTCAATAGAAGTTCATTTACATGACTTTCAGTTTATAAAATATATTATCACTTATTACAAGTCTGTTTCTTAAATGGTTGATATTTTTAGGACGCTATAATTGTTATTAATAAATACTTAGTTAAAAGAGTTTGATAATACTTGATAAGTATTTATATTTTTCTTATTATCATGGGTAGACAATAACACTGCAGCCTGAATGAAGACCAATCGTAGCCTTGAAAGTATTGGAGAAAAAAAACATTTTTAGAGTATTGTGTCCTTACTCCTAACCGTTTAAGAGTTCCGTAGCTTCATCATCAGCATATCAGTATCAGACATGGATTTAAGCTTATCTCCCAAGTAACCCGTTAGTCCTATACACCACTAAACAGTTTCCATCGACTAACTGCAATACTGTCTACCAACTCCTAACCGTTAAAGAGTTCTGTGACTTCTTTATCAACACAGCAGCATCAGCCGTATATTCAAGTATATCTCACAAGCAAAACGTTAGCCCTACATACCAAGTAGTTTCTATCGAAAAATTGCAATGCTGTCTTCAAACTCTTAACCGTTGAGGAGTTCTTCATCAGCACAGCAGCATCAAATGATGACACCATAAAGAATATCCGTAAGAAATCACTATTACGTAACAAAAACACCATATTAGCTTACAATTTTCGGAGGTTGCCTTCAATTTCCCTGGTTTCCATCTTTAGACCCTGACCTCGTGAAAATGGGAGCATCTCGAAGGTAAACACTATCGATCAAAAAAAAAGTTTTGAAATCATAGAGACATAAAAAAAAATTATACATACAGACGAATTGAGAACCTTCTCCTTTTTTCGAAGTCGGTTAAAAATTAGATTTATAAATATAATGTTCAAAATGTTATATAAAGCATTTATTTAACTTGTCGTGACATACAAATGCACAATATGTATAATTTTGTATGTAGGTATGTATTAAGATGTAGCATATGAAATTAACTTATATGATGACCCGTATGTATACGGGTATTCAACATGCTTATAAAGATAATGGGTACAAAGCTGAGACAAGAGTATAAAGAAAACTCTGATATTTAAAAGCTAATAAATAAAACTCACAATTAACATAAAATATAACAAATAGCTAAATAACAATCATAACATGTCTAAATAGCCGATTTAATGCATAATACAGCGTTTTGTAGCACCTGAATTACAATATCCACGTTATTCTTGCATTTGATACTTGACGAATATCCATAACGTTTTGGAATTATTTGTGAATCTAATATGTATTGTTAAATTTAAATTACATAATTCATTAATTATTTGAGAACATTCAAAAGGAAAATATCTGAGATGATATTTGAAGTCTTTATAAAATATCTGAAGGCAATTAAAATGTCAGCTATTTGTTGGCTCTTAGGAAGTAGTATAGTATTATTAAGATAAATATAAATGTAGCTCTAGAACAATTAAAATACAATTTTGTCGGTTTTCATGCAAACATGTCAGCAATTCAAACTTAAAAGAAGGAAGCCTCCAGAATTATTTAAATTCTTGTGACGACGGTGACGAGCTGAATTTTTAATTTGCAAAGAAAACTTGAATAAAGACAATTGAATTAGAATGACTCTCGCCGGGTTAGGCAGGAGAATAAAAATATGATTTTCATTTTCTTCTACACAAAATTTCTACACGTAGGTACAGTTTCTTAAACCAATTATGCAAAAAAAGCGTTATAATATAATGTCAAATTATATTGTTAATCTTTTTTAACAATATAATCGTCTTAATGATCTAGAAGTTCACTTGTGGTCTAGTTCTTATAAGGAAGTTCCCGGTCCCGAGTTCAATTCGAGGTTTAGTAGGCCTGGAATGTATGTAAATTTTATTAAATTTAAATTTAAATTGTGTGGTGACTATCGATATTAAAATTGCGTTTATAGAATAGATTCGACAGAAACAAGTCGTATATTATACATATACTGGTTGAGCCAGCAAGCTTTGTTTTGTCTTAGGAGAAGAAAAATGGTCATTGTGAGTGATCCTTAAAAGACAGATATACACCATCCCGGACTTTTAAAGCTATATAATAATATAGTACATTGTTTCGATTTATAACTTAGGGTTCAGCCATTAAATTGCAATTTAATATCTTAAATCTAGAAAATTATCACTTTTTTTACTACATTATAAATGAAATACACATAAAAACCACCCCGTTGACACACTCTATCCAGTAAACAAACCCGCATCAAAATCAGTTACGTAGTTTCAAAGATGTTTTATACTATTTCATGATAATGATGATGATGATAATTAAATGTGCTGATATAATATCTTGGCTTTAATACACACAGTGCCCTCTAGTTCCAAGCAAAGCAACTAAATGCTTGTGTCACGGAAACTAGATAATGGGTACTAATGATATATAGCGCGGAGCGTCGAGCATGTACAGGAAGATCTCAAACGACAATACCGGCAAATCCGAAAGGCTATCTATCGCAGTACCCGTCGGGACAAAAGAGTCTGGGCAAACGGTATTGCTGATGGAGCTCAAAAAGCAGCGGACACCGGTAATCTGAAGGAGATGTACAAGGCGACCAACTTACTATCAGGTAAACGAAGTGCGAAGAATAGGCCACTGAGAGACAAGGAGGGCCAACTTATTGTGACATCAGAGGGCCAACTACGGCGCTGGCAGGAACACTTCCAGGAAATCTTCCTGGTCCCTGGCGACCTTCCTGACTCCTCATCGGAGGAATGCTTGCCGCTGCAAAATCTTGACATAGACTGCTCCCCACCGACTGCAGATGAAGTAATCCATGCCATTCGCTCGCTCAAAAATGGCAGAGCCCCAGGTGTTGACCTCATAGCTGCAGAAATGCTGAAGGCGGATGTAGCAACAGCTGCAAACGCCTTAACACCACTGTTGCAACGCATCTGGAACGAGGAACAGCTACCAGACGATTGGAATAAAGGCCTTCTTATCCCAGTGCCAAAAAAAGGAGATCCCAGTCAATGCAGTAACTGGAGAGGCATTACTTTGCTTTCGATCCCTTCCAAGGTGCTTTGCAAAATCATTTTGGACAGGCTTTCAAAGGCCGTCGACCCTCTTATTCGCAGTGAGCAAGCAGGATTTCGCCCCAATAGGTCGTGTACAGACCAGATCAACACTCTACGTATCATACTGGAGCAAGCATCAGAATGGCAAAGAGAGATCTACCTTACCTTTGTGGACTTCGAAAAAGCTTTTGATACGCTGAGATGGAACGCTATCTGGTCCCGCCTGCGCAAAATTGGAGTTCCCGATAAGATGATAAGCATGGTGAAAGCCATGTACAGGAACTATTCATGCCAAGTGACACACAAAGGGCTCTTATCGGAGGACATAAAAGTTCATGCAGGTGTTCGTCAGGGCTGTCTTCTATCGCCACTCCTCTTTCTTGTCGTCTTGGATGGTGTTCTGCATAAGACAACAGAAAACAAGCGTCGCGGCATAGAGTGGGGTTTAACCAACGTCCTCGAAGACTTGGACTATGCAGACGACATATGCCTCTTAAGCCACACTCGCGCAGACATGCAGGCCAAACTGGACGACCTCCGGAGAGAAGCCGAAAAGACAGGGCTTAAAATCAACACCGGGAAGACCAAGGAAATGAGGTGCGGGGCAACGAGTTCATTCCCGTTGGTTATCGGCACAGAGGGAGTGGAACGGGTCCACAAATTCACCTACCTCGGAAGTTGCGTGTCGGAGACTGGTGGAACTGAAGAGGACATCACTTCTAGGATAGCCAAGGCAAGAGCAACTTTCGCGCAACTTAGACCCGTATGGCAGTCGCGGAAACTGACCCGGAGAGTTAAACTCAAAATATTCCGGTCGAACGTAAAATCTGTATTGCTGTACGGGTGTGAGACGTGGAAGGTCACCAAGGACATCTCGCACAAGCTCCAGGTCTTTGTCAACCGATGTCTTCGCAGAATCCTGGGTATTTACTGGCCAGAAAAAATTTCCAACGAACAGCTTTGGGAACGCTGCGATGAAGTCCGGATCGACCAGCAGATCAAACGCCGTAAATGGAGCTGGATAGGTCACACTCTCCGAAGGGATCCAAACCACATACCGAGGCAAGCCCTAGACTGGAACCCCCAAGGAAAGCGCAAACGTGGTCGTCCAAAACATACCTGGCGGCGGACTATAATTGGCGAGGCGAAAGCCATTGGAAAAACCTGGAGCGAAGTCAAACGCGAAGCTCTAGACCGAACGGGATGGAAACTCACTGTGGACGCCCTCTGCCCCAGCTAGGGGTCATAGGACCTTAAATGAAAATGATGAATGATATATACGATAATACAAAAAAAAAAACACCCAGACTACATACGAAAATTAATGGTGATCACCAGTCAAGGACAAAGTCAAAGAAGCTTTATTTTCAGAGTTCTTCACAGACACAAAAATAGTCAACAATTAAACATGTTATTTAAAATGAAATACTAAACATGAGTGCTTGAGGAAAGTGTCTCTGCAACAAAAGAAATATTACGGACGCAATCGCCACGAGTGGAAAAACAACAACAAGAATCGGGCAAAAAACCTATGCGCCAAACACTCTTTTCAAACCATTGGAAATAAATAACAATATTATTATCACTACTGAAAACAAAGCAGTAGGTTTGTGCATAAAAGGTGTAGCAGTCAGAATACTGGACCATCACAATTAAGACCCAACCAAATTAAAATCAACGTCCTACATGAATATGTACATACGTGCGCAACTGACGCGACATCTTTTAATTAGAGTGGTTTAAATATTTGCAGGTGGGTGGGGATCGAATCCGGCCACCTTGATTCCGCTACCGCTTCCACTTCCAAAAAAAGTCTCGGTGGCCCAGTGGTCGAGCACACGGCTTCTTCTGGATATCATGAGGTTCAATTTGTGCTATTTATCGGCTTTATCTGCTGTCCCGCTATGTTATTACTGGAATATCTTCGAAAATATTCGTATAAATTGCATGCAAGTAAGTAAAGGGCCAGTAATGCTACTATGTATATTACATGCACAGTCTATTTATGACACCTTATTGGATGAAAATTAATGCTGTAATGTTTAAAATCACTTCGTAAATGAGCCATTCAAAAGTCAAAAAATAAAAATGGTCATTGTGGGTTATCCCTAAGAGATAGACACATCGCAGACTTTTTTGTAGACCTTCTGAAGGTGTTTAATAATGTACAACATTCTTTTGATCTATCACTTAGGGTTCAGCCAGCGTTAGCAATAAAAGTGCTAAATCTTGAAAATTATCATTTTTTCCTTTCAACATTATATATTAATTAAAGATCTAAACCACCCCGTTAACGCTCTCTAAGTATTAAAAGTATTAAAAAAAACGCATTAAAATCCGTTGCGTAGTTTTAAAGATATAAGCATACAAGGGGACAGTGACTTTGTTTTATACCATGTACTGGTATCAATGTAACTTTTCATAGTATTCCATGTAAAAATATCTATTTTTTATGGGATAGGAGGGCAAAAGAGCAGGCGTGTCACCTGATGGGAAGCAACCAACGCCGCCCATGGACACCAGAAATACATATAGTGTTACTGTTGCGTTGCCATCCTTTAAGGGATAGGGGATAGGAAAGGATGGGGAAGGGGGTGGGCCTCCGGGTACATCTCTTACCGAACGAAACGCGCCATGAGCCACTTTACGTCGGTCTTCTGAGAGGTCGTGGTATTTCACCGATCGAGCCGGCCCACTCATGCAGCGAACCGCTTGGCTCTACCACTGTTTAAACCTAATGATAATGTTAATATTTCAACAAAACAGAATGCGACAATTAAACTTATCGCTGCGCTACCCGCGTTCTTTTATAATAATTTTCAATCTGAGAAAATGATAATTTCATAAGTCTTTACAGATTAGCTTATTTATAGCCTTTTGTAAATGATTTAAAATGGCTGAATACCGCCATATACTGTATCGTGTCTTTTGTATAAGATCGTGGTGCTATTGTGTTGTGAGTTCAAAGAGCTTGGACCCTTTGAGTGTGTACAATGGACTTGGACCAGGACGAGGTTTGTTCACATTAACTCGGGATATTCACAAATAGCCAAACAAACTGCAACTTTGTAAGTTACTCTGTGTTTGCTTAGTCTAATTAAATTGGAATATTCTGTCTACAAGACGATACTGACACCAACTCTAACATATATGAGCTCACGACTGTATCCCATAGGGGTAGACAGAGACTTCGGATTTCACAAGCTACGATCCTAACATACATCTTGAGACTCGTCCACAGTCATACAACTCGTTACGCTCTTTGCCTTTTTTTAAACAGACCATTTATTTGGTCGTGGTAGCTGCGTCTGGGTCTACCGATCCCGACCCTGACACTCACTTTTAGTCAGTCGGCATTCATTAATTCTTGCAACATGAGTAAACCATCTTAACATACTTCTCTCCACCTTGGTCACAATTTCTTATCAGTTATATTCGTCACTCCTGCAATCAGAATCTTCGCATACAATTTACATAAAACACTGAGAAGACTAATGCCCCGGTAGGTTTTGCAATTCCTTTTTATGCAAAGGGGAAATTACTGTTTTGGTCCAGACGTCCATCATGCAAACACACATTAAAAAGTAGTCATTTTACAGCCTCTCTTTTCTTTCAACAGTCCGTTCGTTCGTTAACAGTGGTAGAGCCAAGCAGTTCGCTGCATGAATGGGCCGGTTCGACCGGTGAAATACCACGACCTTTCAGAAGACCGACGTAAAGTGGCTCATGCCGCGTTTCGTTCGGTGAGAGAGGTACCCGGAGGTCCACCCCCCCTTCCCCATCCTTTCCTATCCCCTATTGCTGCGGCGTTGGTTGCTTACCATCAGGTGACACGCCTGCTCGTTTGTCCTCCTATCCCATAAAAAAAAAACTCTTTAAACCACTCTAAGGGGGGTAAGGAAACTTATGAAAGTAAAAGTTTTATATAACATAGTGCTGTTGCGAATGAAAGCAGAATCAACAAATATGAAGTTTATCTAATATGGAAATGGAAAAGACAAATTAGTTCTTTTAGTTGGACTTGCGTGATTTTATTAGAATTATGAACATATAATTAATTGTTATAAAATGTACTACGTTCAACGCTAGTTTATGAGAATCTAAACGTAAGATTATATTAAACTAGCGTTGATCGTAAATTAGCATTGAGATCAGTACCGCATTGTAGATTGCTAGCTGGGCTCTGCTAACGTTCTTTGCACCCGGGAATCTGCCCAACGCTCCATTTACGCTGTTTCGTAACTCCACTCTTATTTCTACTTCCGCAGTGTACGTACCATTCCTACTAAACGCATATCCAATATATACAATCAATAATTCACGATTATTAATTTTCCTTATTTCTTAAATTAATTAAATAACTGCTTTTTAAAAACCTAAATATCTTACCTGGATTGCATGAAAAATAAAAAGTATTATTTATTTAAAAAAAAACAGCATAAAAATACATACAACATAAAATTATTAACAGTTGAAATGTTGAAACAAAGAATATTTTCCGGGTTTTACTATAAATACTCATTGTGGCCGGAAAGTCTCGCGATCCTGAAATGTCGTCAGTCGTCGATCACGGCTCTGGGGCATTATTCACGCCAGAGATAAGTCCAAAACGTACCTGGCTGAGAGTCGGCACCTCTGAATAGATACAGTGTCAAGATTGGTCCAAATATTAACACTTGGCGTGTTATATCAATTATACACTAAAAGAAATTGGGTATTTACAGTTTTATTGCTATAAGGTTAAGTCAATAAGTAAGATATTGCTTAAAAGTAATTAGATGTTGCTTTAAAATAAAGCGAGAAAGCTTGTGATATTCGTCAGAAAACGGCATTGATATAACATAACAGAACTTCACGCCTTTTTCTACCCGAAGGTATAGGCAGCGAGTGTTAAGCCTCGTCTCGCCGTTATGTTTACGTCTCAAATAGGTGGCGAATCTATTGCCATACCGAGCACAAAGTTTTTAGTCATCGATATTTATCACACATAACTCACGTATTGAGTGATATATTGGATAAATAACATTATGTCATGGTTTTATCTATTCTTTTATCATTAGAAATTATTTAACCAATTTGAATAGCAATATATAACTGTAACTTGACGTCCACAATAATTTACAAATTGCCCTACACGTGTGATATATACAGATGACTGACAACATCGAGCCCAATATGACTAAATGTCACTACCAATAACATTTGCACAGTATATTATTCCATTAATTAACAATAGATATCGCCACCAGTTTTACATGAAAGATTTTGACGAGTCAAACGTAACATCCTACATCATTGGGTTGAAAAAGTCTTGAAGTTACAAAATGGTAACATATTTTTCAGCTTATAACTTAGATGTCTTGAAAGAAATAATATAATGTTGAATCGACTGCTGCTGAGTGTGAGTGCGAGATTCCGAGTATAAATCTCGAGTCTCTAAGCTCCATGCTATGTATGTATTCTGACCGTATTATTATTAATATCGGTTAGATTTGCTTTTATCATAATTTCGTATTTATTTATATTTATTATCATAATTTAGAATTTATTAAAAAAAAGTTTTATAACACATAACGAAAATAATATAATTTTGTTAGACTACTAGGTAGAATGAATGCATGAATGGGCCTGCTCGATCAGTGAAATACCACGACCTCTCGGAATATCGGCGTGAAGTGGCTCGTACGTTTCGCTCCATAAGAGAGGTGTCCAGAGGCTCGATCCCCTTTCCCCTATCTTTCCTCTCCTACTCCTTTAAAGGACAGACGCGCAACACGGTGTTCATGGGCGGTCAATAGTTGCTTTCCATCAGGTGACTCATTTGCTTATTTGTCCTCTTATCCCATAAAAAAGTCCGGTAAATTTAGACATTTGAAAGAATGAAACTTCTATATTTAATTGTAAAGACCAGCAACGCACTTGATACAGAAGTGGTGTTCTTAATTTGCATCCGTTCCCACGCCATCTATGAGCCCGATTTTTTACCATGGTTTCTCGATAAGGCCATGGGTCAGTTCTGATCCTGTTTACTTTGAAGCAATTGCAAAATAAGGTATAATATTAGTCATTAACTCCCTTCCCTTAAAAATGCCTTCCAAACGAAGAATGTCACGCCCGGATCTACGTGACTGGACAGCCTTATGACTGTCACGTGCAGACCACCGATCACGGAGCCAGGTGTTAATTATATTTCACCGTTGGGATTCTGAGAAATTATTGGCAGAATAATACACAAGTGACTAATATTTTTTTACATATTATGAGGACGTTATCGTTTGAAGCAATATTTCTTTATAAATTAGTAAAAACTTTCGGTTCCATTTGGTCGAGATTGACTATAATTAAATTAGGTTATAATGTTGAACATTAATATGGATACAATATAAAATTACAGATCCAATACCAAGATTAACATTAATCTTTGTGTTGGATCTGAAACTAACATTAGTTTGGCTATATTCCTAGCTAAAATTATCGATTGTCCGGGATGTAGTGTTTCATTTTAGGTAGTGAATATATGCCGATAATATTTTACATTTTTTGATGACTATTTATCGAATCAATATCCAGCAGACCCACCAGGAGTAGTGTGATTGTTAATCACCCAGCTAACTTTCATATGATTCATAAATTTATGCGAGCAGCTGACGCGTACTCTCCATTCCATGATTACTAATTAATACTAATGAGTAGTGTCAACTACTCAAAAGTATAAATGCTCCACATGTTCGACTTGAGTTTTTGCCCGATTCTTCTCATGGCTCACCTGCTGGTAAGTGACTGGCTTACCATAAGGTGGTAATGGTAACCTTTATAAAGTGTTACAATTACGTTTCTCTTCTTTAAGCTAGAACAGATTGTAACATGGGAAATGAGGAAGATGCAGAGTAGGCCACTTCACGTCGATATTTTTAAAGGCATAGTATTTCACCAGTTGAGCCGGCCCATTCATGCAGTGAACTGCCTGGCTACATGATCTAACTGCACTAACGTTACTTACATTTCAAACATTACACAATTAATAGGTAAATAATATAAGTACTGCTGTAAAGCCTCATTATCATTGAAGTCAAATAATTTCTCGTGAACAATTAAAACTTGAAAAAGTGGTCGTTAATTATCCACCATTTCCTCTGACGATGCATTAGGGAAAAGAGGGAATGAATAATTTTTAGGGACAATTATAAATCTGCTCAGTCGTGCTAAGCTAATTTATATTTCGAAGCAAGAAAATGTATGGATATTTTTGTAGAAGCTAAGTAATGGATTTTATTTTATTCAATTTGATCTATTTCTAAGTGATATATAAGTATAAGGTTAATTATATGTTAAAAATTTAACAGTCTTGGTGGCGCATTGGTCGAGCACATGGCTTCTGATCCAGAGGTCCGGGTTTGATTCCAGATACTGGCTCACACCAATGACTTTTAGAAATTGTTTTCGGTAGTTATGTGTGATAAATATCGATGACTGACAAACTTTGTGCCCGGTGTGGCAATAGGTTCGCCACCTATTCCATCTGGGACGTAAACATAACGGCGAGACGAGGCTTAACAACCGCTGCCTACACCTTCGGGTAACAAGAGGCGTGAAGTTATGTTATCTTATTATATGGCTCTGAACCTTGCTTTAATAGTGTATTTAATAGAACAATTTATACTCGAAGCCTAATTTATCTGAATATTATGTATATATTTATCGATAATCAATATTTATATATATTTCTATATCTAGTTTCAAATCATTTGGTTGTGGCTTTGATTGAAGATACATACATAAACATAACTTCACGCCTTTTTATACCCGAAGGTGCAGACAGCGCCTGTAAAGCCTCGTGATAGTCTCGCTGTTATGTTAACGTCCCAAATGGAATAGGTGGCGAACCTATTGCCATACCGGGCACAAAGTTATCAGTCATCGATATTTATCACACGTAACTTCCGAAAATTTCGAAAAGTCATTGGTGTGTGCCAGGATTTGAACCCACTACTTCTTGAATCAGAAGCAGGGTGCTACCCACTGCGCCAACGAGACTGTTGTTGATTTAAGATGATCAATATTTTTCGAAATTTTATTAGTGATACATTTAAATGACTGAACAAAATCTGCCTCGTGTATAGCAACGATGTCTGCACTTGTTCCACGGAGACCTAATAAGACAATATGTGTAATGTAATGATGATGTGTCTAGTGCCCACAAAATACGAAAATCTATAAACAACAAAATCACATCAATCAAGTTACCAAAAACATTTGCAAACATAATAAAGTTAAGTAAAGACTCAACAAGATTTAAGTCGTAAAATGTACACAACGATTTTCTACGAATTGGTACATACAGTGGAGAGTTACGCACTATTTTTATTTTTACTACGCTACAAAAGTACGCCAACAATGTGAGAATGGCTTGTGATATTGTTAACATATTCTTATACAAGATCTTGATTGTATTTTAAAATATAATGTGGCTTACTTTTTTAATATAGCTGGTTACTTTTATGCTAAAGATTTTTAGTTGGATAGAGACGAACGGGAGGGTCACCTAGTGCTTAGTGACTAGCGCCATCTGCCACCTATGTACATTTGCAACACTAAGAGGGTCACCGTTACTTTGCAGATGATTAAAATTAGATAGGGTGGAGGAGAATATAGACTAATGTAGACTTTCTCACTGAAAAAAACACGCTTTGAGCAACATATGGTCAATTTCCTGAGAGGTTATGGTATTTGAATAACATTTTCCTGCAATAAACTGCATAGCTCTACTACTACAAATATACCGAATATTTTTTTTTCTTATTTTCATGTATATGTTCCCACTTCTGAAATGCTTTTGAAGCTTTTTTTATGGGATAGGAGGGCAAACGAGCAGGCGTGTCACCTGATGGTAAGCAACCAACGCCGCCCATGGACATCAGCAACACATATACTGTTACTGTTGCGTTGCTGACCTTTAAGGGATAGGGGATAGGAAAGGATGGGGAATGGGAGTAGGCCTCCGGGTACCTCTCTCACCGAACGAGGCATGAGCCACTTTACGTTGATCTTCTGAGAGGTCGTGGTATTTCACCGGTTTAATAGATTTTGTCTATAGTTTATCTTATAACAATTTATTTAATATCATCAATTGACAATCTATATTAGTCTTCAATTTATAGCGATTTACTGATATTACAGGTTTAATATTTAATCGTAATAAGATGAATATTTAATTTGGATTCATCAGTTTATTCTGTGATGAAAGAAATATTCACGGACATCACATCATTACACTACCAGACTCAAACAGGACTCTCTTAAATGTAATATTGTTAAAAAGTCTTAGAACAAAATAATATCATTATAAGACAATATGAAATTCTTCACTTAAATATTTACAAGGATTACAGATAATAAAATGCAATAAACTTAACTTTATTATACTTGTAGAAAATTACGGCGTAACAACGACGAACGAAAATAAAGCAATATTCCTTTTACGATTGTTATACGTGGTTGATACGATGTCTATACATATATGCAAAGGAAGTCTTTCGATCACCGCAGACAAACAAGATTACACTTGATTTATACAGAAGACTTATTCGGATAACAGCTTTCCGCCTTCCTTGTAAACAACTTAGGAATGGTTCTCCACCCGTACTACGGAGCCGAAGCTGGCTCATGATTTTATTTGAAACTTGCTGACCCGTCTAACTGCGCACTGTCACATACTTTTTTAATTAAATTCTTGAGTTGAGCTTGAGTAGAATTAAATTTTGTAAATCTATTAAATATCGATGACTGAAAAAAAATGCAGTCTGGACAATAGCTACGGCTTTTCAATACTATAAAATATATAAGCCATGGTATGTTTAAGAATATTGTTACATATTGCCAAAAACAGATTCAGTGACTTAATTTTATATAGTAGTTTATTTTATGTAGTAGATTTGGAAGTAATATATTTATATATATGTTATGTTATATTATGTAATAAATTGTTTGCATTTAATATTAAAACAACTATTCAGATACGGTTTGACGATAAAACTATTGGATCTACAGATGGAAGGTACACAAAAGAATAAGATATTTTCGATGCACTTATCAAATACGGAACCTAATAGTGTCGCACATGTCTTATTCCTATTTTCATTATCATGTTACTATTCTCCATTTAAATTGAGTATGATAAATTTCATTTTACTGACAAATGGAAGGCTGCCTCTACTACTGACTGCCATCATTAAATAAATGAAGTACAAGCCATCATATTAGTGATTCTTGCACAAATTTCATTAATAAGAGAATAATAAAACCTTGTTTACTGTTTTGTCAAGATGTCACTGATCGCTCTTTTGCAGAGACGATTTAGTTACTAGGAATTTTAAATGCAATTTCTTTTAGAAATTTTCACATTTGTTAATATGATTAAAAGTATTTACTTATACAAAATCTGACATACTTGTACAGCTTCTATAAACTTTTATTCACTACATTAGTGATTATGAAAGACAAAAATCTTAGTAGGGCTTTTAGATAATGTAAGGTCAGCAGTGCGATTCGTCACAAATGTTTTGACACATGCGCTAGATACTATCTAAGAAAATTAGATTAATTCTAGATTTGTGGTATACACAATAATATTAAAAAAAAAAACTCAAAATACTGATAATTATAATAATGGGTACATTCAAGAGTAAACAATAGTAATAGTTAAAAATTTATATTCGAATATTCAAAGTTATTATTTATGACTTAGTATTTGAAAGCATAGGCTGTGATAGAATAAAATATTTATATAAAGAAACATCATTAAATTATACGGCGTGGCGCCGGCTTAGAATACCGCCACCCCATCTCTTCCCATGGGTGTCGTATAAGGCGACTAAGGGAAAAGCTAGAAGAATGGGCAGCAGCATTCTCTCTCAAGACAATACACCCTACTGCGATCGCCAACCCGCCTGCCAAGCGTGGCAATTATGGCAAAAACCCCCCATCATTGAGCGGACTGGCAGTTGTAGCACTCTATGGGGGAGGCCTGTGTCCAGCAGTGGACCTCAAAAAAAAGGCCGATGATGATGATTAAGTTATAAAATATTATCAAAAATAATTTGTGAAGGTTTTGGTGTGTACAAGAGTTTAAATTCATAGCTTCTAAACATAATTCTACCTTTTTATCCTGTACGCAATGAATAAAACCATTTTTTTATTACAAATTTATAACATTACTTACAAAATTGGACGAAATAATAATATTTGCTAGGTTGAAAGTGGTAGTTAATTTCCCCCTAAAAATCTATGTAAGATAGCTCAAACTGCATTCCTCCAAGTCCCATCTTACAGGCCGGAAAAGCGAATGTAACTCTCTCGGTGTTGCAGATGTTCACGGGTAGTTCTAGTCACTAACCAGCAGGTGAGCTACTTTCTCTTTCCCCGTATTTTATAAATATATAGATATATTTATCGGAAAACAATTTCGAAAAGTCATTGGTGTGAGCCCGTGTCAGGAATCAAACCCGGACCTCTGGATCAGAAGCCGTGTGCTCTACCACTGGGCTACCGAGACTGGTAGTGTGTGATAAATATCGGTGACTGAAAACTTTGTGCCCGGTATGATTGCCATACCGGGCACAAAGGTTCGTAACCTATTCCATTTGGGACGTAGACATAACGGCGAGACGAGGCTTAACAGACGCTGCCTACACCTTCGGGTGACAAAAGGCGTGAAGTTATGTTATGTTATATATTTATGAGATACGGATATATATACACGAATACAGAAAGGAAGAAAATATACACGAAACGAACGAATATCTGCCAATAGGTTTTCATCACATACTCTAGAATATTTACATACAAAAATAAAAACCTAAACACGTCTGTATGTATCCGATGTACGTGTGTGTTTTATAAGTTTATTCGCTCCGACACTGAGGTGAAATCTAATTACGACCGTCTCTGTGTCCCAAGTTTGCATCCACAATTTTACCATTCATCCCTTCCACGAGTCGAATTGCGATTGAGGTCGGTGACATTTCAGCTTCCTATGAAAACTAATTTCGTTTGTAGTATTTTTAGTAACATTTTTTCAGCTTATCCAACCGTCCGTTTGTATATTAGTTGTGCTAGTTGTAGCGCTAGGGCCGTATTTCTCACTGTATAGTAGGCTGGCTACGGTGAAATACTTTCATAATATCGACGTAACGACGTATGACTCATGTCGCGTTTCGTACAGTGAACGAAGTATTTGGATGGCCTTTTTCTCTCATTTTATATCTCATTCTTTTAAAAGCTGGCAATGCAACTGTTGCAACTATTTTTGTTGGAGGTATCTACGTACAGCTACCACAATGTAACCCGCTTATTTTCGCCCTCCGTCAATCCCATAAAAATATAAATTTTCTATTCTTCGCACAGAGAATTAGCATTGCTTAGCATTGCATAGCGGGACAATGCGGCCAGTCTTCTGGGCACGCTGCCAGTAGACCGAGATGCGGAGAAATTTGATTTCAGGTAGTTTTTTAATTGTATATATTGTAATTAATTTCTTTCTTCTTATTATTGTAAATAAAGATTAATAAATTTTTATTTTGACTTAACAAAATTAAATATTAACTTTGATTCATAAAATAAACCTGACTGCGAATTTCGACTGTATTCATATTCGTCTTTCAATTCCGCTTTGATCATCTTTGGAAAAAAACAATTTTATTATTATTTAAAATTAATCTGATAAAATTGATCTATTATTTGCGGCATCAATAAATACATTTCAAATATAATTAAAACATTGCAAAACCATTAACGGCATTAAACATTAAATTATACATAAATACATACACAACATTACACTTATTTTTTTACAAAATACGCCCACCCAAACAAAGTCAAGAATTCTCGTGCAACGTAGTTTTGGTGAAATGGATCAAGATAGTCTGGAGATGGATGCAAAAGTCTTAGATTGGAGTCAAATTATTTCCTCAGTCACAATTGACCAAAAGTTAAAGCTTATTTACGGACACAGTTAATTTATATAATTATAACTATTATTAATAATTTATCCGACAAACGTGCACCCATAAAAGCCATTAAAGTGCGTCACTTTCCATCCCCGTGATACACTGATGAAATCAAAGGCTAATAAATATAATGCCAGCTGCAAAACTAAACTAATTATCAAACCAACAGGCGCTAATCGAAACAAAAATATACATGTAAAGAAAACGTTAAGATGTTTTCTTTAATATGTTGTTCTGCAATGCCATCTATTGACATTTGCACAACAATAATGATTGATTGAAAACTCTACTAGTAACTGCTTTAGTCATAATTCGATAGATGGTGTTGTAGGGCCGTACTATCTAGAACATTAAACAAAGAACATGGTAGAACTAGGGAGTGTGTAATAAAATGTAAGGGAATTGAGAACCTCCATAATATAAATACTTTAATCGTCGTTTTTCTATTTACAGGTATTGTACCTAATAATATTTACCTAGCATATATATGGTGATGTGATTTATGTTAAATAAAAACAAATTCTATTTACAGAGCAACACGTGGTATTTCTATTTATTGGTTCGTAAGTTCCCATTTCCCAGAGAAAAAACATTATAAAACGACGATTAAAGTATTTATATTATGGAGGTTCTCAATTCCCTTACATTTTATTACACACTCCCTAGTTCTACCATGTTCTTTGTTTGGAATTAGGAATTACTTAAATGAGGTGTGTTTGAATGCACAACGCCAACATATCCATAAATCCGTACAAAACGGCGACCCTCCAAAGGATTGGAAGTTTATTAAATTTTTAGAACAACAAATCTTTCTGCTATGGAGAGCTCTTAACAATCTTTTCTGCTCTTCGTCTAAAGATATCCAAGCAATACCACTACCAAAAGCCCGAAAACCTATCCTTCCCGAAATCCTATATCCTTTTCTGAATATCGCCTCATATCCATTCTTCCGTTCCTACGGATGATGTGAGTTCATGTGATGAAAAAATGTCTGCTGGGCATTGAACATACAGCACAGGTCGTTCTACAGATGATTCAAATATAACATCTGCCAGTGAAAGAGTAAGGTTATGAGGATGATAAGCAGCATTTACAGCAAGAATGTTGAGGTTAATTGAATTCAAGATTGAGAGAAGAGACAAAGAACGGTAACCCTTTTTTAAAAAACTGTGAAAATATTTATGTATTTATTATATTAAATTTAAGTATCGGTGGTCCAGTGGTCGAGCTGCCCGCTTCTTATTCAAGAAGTCGTGGGTTTGAATCCTGGCTCACACCTAGGATTTTTAGAAATTATTCTCGGAAGTTATGTGTAATTGTTATGGATGACTGAAAACTCCGGTAATCCGGAGGGACAACTCCTTCCCGCTTCTGACTGATTTCAAAGGCCGTTAACGCCATCTGTAACACTATCTGTGTCGCATGTGTCCATGGGCGGCGCTTGTTGCTTACTACAAATTGATACGTTTGCTCGTTTGCTCTCTATCCCATGAAAAAAAAATCACTTTAATTGATAAACAAACAAAAACAAATTGACGTAAGCCACAAGTAAAATAGATTTCTCACGAATAATTCTCTGAATTGATTTCGAAAAAATAAACAAAAATTGAACTACTACAGTATTAATGACAACTTCTAAAGAAATTAATATAATCTTCTCTGATAATTCTTATATTGTGTCTTCGGAACGTTGCACAACATTCTTGATTATATTTCGGGAAAACATCTTTGTGGAGGATTTAGGTTAGAATTTTATTAAAGCCTCGACAGGCCGTGTTAGGGTTATTAAGTGAATCATTTTGAAAGAACGCTTCGAATATTTCTGCTTCAGTATTGAGTTGCTCAATTTATTTGTTAATTTGATCGTCATATTGTTTGTCGAGTTTTCATTATTGTTTCTTTTACTTTTGTCCATACTTAGGTGTCCGTAAATTATAAATATGATCCCGTTTTATAATGTTCACACGAAAACCTCATCTTTTAACACTCAAATTCCTGGTACTTACCGCGAGTTCAATGATTTGTTATTCAGCCGCTCGAGATACGAACGGTTAGGTGCTCGATGATTGCAAGAGACCGGACGGGATGTCCGTTTTGCCTTAAAATATAGGTAGGCCTTTGGTGTCGGACGCTACACGCGGCGACACTCTTGCGGCATCACACCTTCGAAGCATGGTAGGTCGCCGGTGAGGCTGCTGCTTCAGCAGAAAGCCTCTCGCTACTAGAAGGCTAGTCTATTCTTCGCATAGACGATAAGCATTGCCATTCAGCGTGGCAATGCGGCCAGTTGTCTTGGAACGCTGCCAGTAGACCAAGATGCGTAGAAATTAGATTTTAACTAGTTTTTTAATTGTATATATTGTAAATAATGTAGTTAATTGATTTTGATAGAAAAATGTGCCCAAATATATGGTATCTTGATAAACCCAAATAAAACTAAGGTAATTTTGGTTGGTGGTTCTCAACGGATGACCATAAAACACTTTCCAAAAATTTCAGTTGCAAGATATTCAGCTCGGCAGGATCCGTAAGAAGACTCCGTAACCTCCTACCCTTTCCCACCAAGACAGCGCTTGCATAATCTATTCTCCTTCCCATTATTGACTATGCTGACACCAGCTATTTCGATATCGCTGAAAACCAACTTCATAAATTTGAGCGACTTCAGAATTTTTGTATTATTGTAATGTATTCTTTCAATGGTGTATAATAATGTTTATTCTATTCTATTCACGACATATTCCTTGCAGGGTAGGTAGACAGAACAGAGCGCCATGAAGTACTGTCCCTAAATACCTAACTTTCTTAATTAAATTTCATAACTCTTGTCGTACAAAAACTAGTGAGAAATCGAATCGCGCACAATCGCGGTTTCGTATGATCTATCTATCATGAAAAAACAAAATATTATTAAGTTTATAACACTGCCAAGTCTCGCAATTCCTTTCCAGCCAATATATTTCAAGAATACTTCCTCAATTTCTATTACAAAATAAATCAAATTGTGAACAAATTGAGAGCAAAACAGTCGGGCTGAAAGAAAGCAAATTCCTTTCAAAATTGGTAGTCTCGTTCACTATATTAATTCACGAATAAAAAAATCCCCTTGTATCTTTGTACATTTGGATTCAGGATCATCGCTCTTGTTTTGCTGAATTTTAACAAAGAATTCTAATTGAATAAGAGACGAGGCTTTTATAAAATGTATTAAAATATTGCTGTATTTCAATGGCTAAAGTAAATTCTGTAACCAATAAATCTGGTGTAGTCATTATTGAAATTCTAAAAACTAAACAAACGGCAATAATGATAATGGAAACGCCAAAAAAATTAATTATGAGATAATATAATTGAGAAAGTTATTTAAACAAATTCATGTATTTATATATTTGGAGATAGTATAGAGATTAATAAATATTATATGATTAAGATTAAATTTTTAATTTATTTTCATTTTCATAAAATAAAACAAAAGCAAATGTGACAAAATTTTCTTGTGTATAACCAGGACTCGACATCAAACATTTTAACTCTATGCCAAAAAGTAAACCGCTACTCTCGAAGATAACTAGATTTGTCTGAATTAAAAAATATGTATTTGAAAAAATGCAAAATAATAGAAAAAATATGCATTTTAATACTGAAATAACCTCAAAAGCTTTGTCAACCTCACCAAGTCACATACAGTGGCCTCACTGGCTAGGATTTTAATAAAATTTTAGGTCACAGAATTTCATGTGGCTTTTACGGATTCTTCGTGAATCTTTAATAACCAGTGATTTAGTAGTTAGTGGTATATTCCGACCTAAATTATAAAAAAACCGAGTTCGAATCCTGTTAAGTATTATAATATTCGTAGAAGTATATATGTGTTAAATATCTAAACACACAAAACTGTATTCAATGTATGACGATAGGATTCGGCAATCGCCACAACAATTTGAGATTTGCTAACACCTGTGTTACAAAAGAAGTTGTAAATTTCTACGAACTTAGGTAATTCTGTGATTTATGTAGTGGGTTGTATTAAGGCCTGTCACAAAATGTATCACAACAAGCTCACATAATGTATGCTGTCTACACAACTGACACAATCGAGTCTATTACTCACGACCTCTAGAATTTATGAAGCAAATAACATATATAGACATATTAGAAACGTGACACAAATGTTGATGGATTCTGTGGTTCAACTAAAGGATACGCTTTTTGGCTGGACTATGAATACGGTTCACACTATTCTTGAAGCATTTTTGACCTTGAATTTATATTTTTTTTCTAGATTATTTTAGTAAGCTTTCCATTCGTCATATTAATTCTATTAAATCTTCCTTAAATTGAATAATGTATATAAGAATAAAATTAGCATGTTCTGTTAATCTTCAAAGGTTTTACTGACGTTATAATTTCAGTAGATTAGAATAGGTAATTGAATAATGATATTATTATTATTTATAATTAATAATGTATCAATATAATAATATATGCATAATCATTAGATAACTCATTCATTAGACCTTTTTTTATAACCCGTAAACTTAATGAAAGCGAGTGTATCAATCCACCAACCAATGTATTCAAGCAAATTCAAGAAAATTAAAACTCTTACAAACCGTTTTCCCTTTTCGGTAGGTACTTAATTAAAGTGAACTCTACTTTTCAAAACAAACAATATGGTGTGTGTTGTTCGTAGATTTCGTCTTGTTGTTATGCAAATTGGTAAACAGCGAGTCGACAAGTTTGATGTTACTGGAACTATGTGGAGCCCGCTCGCACTTTACTGAAATACGGGCGCCATTGTCGCAGCCAGTATTGTTGCCCCTACCATAATAATAGATATGCAGTTAAAAAGTTTCTTTTAAGGTTTTTTTAAGTGACTAGTGCCACTCATGAACGTGAATATCTGCAACACAGTATTACATTCGTGTTACCTGCCGAAGTTGGACGGGAAAAGACTCACCAAATCAAATGTGACATGAGACACTTTACTTTGATATTTTGAGTGGTAGTTGAATTTCACCGGTCGAGCCGGCACATCCATGCAGGGAATTGTAAGAGTCTACCACGATATCTGAACGATTATCGGAATCGTAGTTGTGGTTGCAATTTGTAACGATGCCTACCTGTGTCAAGTTTGCCCACATCCACGAGTCTCACATAAGGAATACATTATAACTATGCGCTTTTGAATCGAAACCATCAGTACTGCAATTACTATAGGGGAACAAACACGTAAATATTTTTTCAACACGCTAATGTTTTTATTAACTTGTTAACTTCTTTTACGCTTTTAACTAGAAATTGGCATACTTCTCAAAGATCGAAAACCATTTAATATTACATACATACCATCACACGGTCGATATTTTAATGTGTAGGCAGCGACAGTTACGCCCCGACACTCCCAGTTACCTTAAAAATATGTTATAAAGCAGCGCAGGCATTTTTGTTTAAATCTTATGGCAGGTTTCTGGGTTCCATTGAGGTTTGTACGTTTTCTTTGGGCTTCGAGTCCGATTCGGGTTTAATCCTTTTTTATATTTTATTTTTATCGATTATAAAACTCATATATATTTTTATGAAATCATTATAGCTGTCGCGACAGCAGTTTTGGTGCCGTCGCAATATTTTACAGGAGATATCATTTTTATTGAAATGACATGAAAGGATGTTTATATATCTCACTCGTAAATATATTTGATATATTTTTTTATTACTGCAATTATTATACTGAGCTTAGTCATAACGGAGTAGAACGCAGGTCATTAAAGATAACCATATCTTTAATGACCTGCGTTCTACTCCGTTATGATTAAGCTCGATTAAGATTTCAAAAATAATTAATTATTTAATAAAAATGGTACGTTGGTAGACTGACCGCGTTTTTTGACCCAGTGGTAGATTGGTGGTTATTTATTTAAAAAATACTTACCTTTAAATTTAAAATCAATCAATATTTATTCAATTAATGCAGTTCGCAGCATTAATCAGCCGGCTTGACCAGTGGAATATCACTTCAAAAAATCGACGTAAAGTGGCTCATACCATTTTTTGTTGCATGAGCTCTCTAATAGGGAAGGAAAGCGGTGGATATGCCTTCGGATACCTCTGTATCCGAAGGCATATCCACCGCTTTCCTTCCCTATTACACCTTAAAAGACAGTAACGTGACTGTAACACTCTTGGTGTTGCAAATGTCTATGGGAAGGGGTAGTCACACACCATCAGGTGACACTTTTGCTCGTATGCCTGGTTTCCCATCCGCGTGTTTATTGTAAGTACCTTTGATTCAGATGCTACAATTGATGAAGACATTGTAATGCGCTTGGTCGGATCTTCTAGTGACCTAGGCTTGATTCAACTTTGCATGGAATAGTTGCTACTTCTTCTTAAGTCTTCATAAGTTGCATGGTAATACTTTACCATTCATTATGGCAATGCATCTAGTCTTCGGGATACTAAACTATATTCCTTGTATTCGTATATTTTTAATTTATAAAAAAAATTTTGTTACCAGTATCTAACTGAGTTCAGCAAAATATGTTTCAATTCAATGTCACTGTTTATATAATAAAGATTTTATATCTTTTTATTAGCTTCACCTGTATGTTTGTATGTGTGTATGTTTGTTTATTTGTATGTTTGTATGTTTGTAGGTTTGTAGGTTTGTTTGTAACCGACTTTGTATAAGTCACAGATGGCGCTATTAACGCGCTTGTTATAGAAAACCGAACTAAAAAATATAAAATAAATAATAGTTTGAAAAAACTAAAAAACACGCTTTTTATAGAAAACCGAACTAAAATGGGGTGCATGGTGTCAATAGTTATAAATATTTTATTGACAGATATGAGTAGAGTGATTATCATTTCGATAATATCTTAAAAAGCACCCCACGCTTTTTTTAAAATAAAATATTTTTTTTTTAATTTTCTATTTTTTAGTTCGGTTTTCTATAAAAAGCGTATTTTTTAGTTTTTTTAAACTATTATTTTTTAAAGGTGATTTTAAGCATAGTAAATAAATATAAATGTACACACGAATATTTACTAGAAATAAACATACATAAACATAACTTCACGCCTTTTGTTACCCTAAGGTGTAGGCAGTGGCTGTTAAGGCTCCTCTCGCCGTTATGTTTACGTCCCAAATGGAATCGGTGGCGAACCCATTGCCATACCGGGCACAAAGTTTTCAGTCATCGATATTTTTCACACTTAAGTTCCAAAAACAATTTCGAAAAGTCATTGGTGTGAGCCCGTGTAAAGATTTGAACCCGGACCTCTGGATCAGAAGCCGTGTGCTCGACCACTGGATCACCCGAGACTAGAAATACAAGACTATTTGCTAGAAATAACATATTTTTATTGAAAAACATTACATATTGACTGTATATCCGGAATAAACATTCGGTATATCATCATAAAAGCAAAATATATATACAGTTCGTTAAGTTCTTACCACTGAAATGTGTCTATAAAATTTCACGATAACCGATTTAGCTGTTTGGACGCGAAAGAATAACAAACAAAGCCAAACTCAGAAATGGAGTACGGATCTCGTAGGATATCATTTCGTATTCTCAAATATTAAATATAAATTGATGAAGTTAAGTGATTATATTGCGGTCTGGTTTATGATGAAAATATACCATCATAAACCAGACCGCAATATAATCACTCACTATGTTTGACCGGGTGTAGCAAGTGGACGTCTATGGTAATTGAGTAATGGCTATCCGGATATGCGATTCGTACTTGAAGGAGTGAATATTGAGAACACATTTTAAGTTTATAGGTTTTATAGGTTAATACCTCAGTGGCTCAGAATTCTGCAAACATTAGTGTTTCCGAGAACTTGGTCAGCTTGAGTAGTGTGAATTTTAAACAAATTTTGAGATAATTTGATTAGAGTTTTTTGGTCCTTTAAAATAATAAACATTTCATATAAATCAATCATCATTATCTAGCCCTTACCTCACACTATGTGAGGACGGCACAATATGTCTTACTTTTGTATTTGTTTCTGCTTCTGGTCCACCTGCCACCTCTTCAAATCTGCTACGCCCTATATTCATTTTCATTCGTGTAATCTAAAAACGGAGTTTCTAGATATCATACGGATCAAGAAAATTCTGGTCGTGTTCATAAAACAGTGGCACAAAACCAAATATTAAAGATAGTAAAAAATCAAATAATTACGACAGTTTCTCCCGCTACTTACGTACTTTGGGCTACAGGTCTTACGGGTTTAGTGCTGAGATATTCCTAACTTTGTAGTTGTGATTCCTGTGGAGCTACGAAGTTATACAGTTTAGGGATCGTCACGTCTGAACGTGGGTCACAAAAGTAACTACTTTATTGACTAACTCGAACAATGAAAACTTAGCGAGGGAGTGAATTAGTTCAACGATCCAGTAAAATTGTAAAAGGTAGGATATTATTCACAATATGTATTGTTTAAAAAAAAGGAATGTAGGGACACCTAAACGCAGATACTGTTACAGTTGCGCTGCCGGCCCTTACTTTGGGATATTGAAGGGGTCGAAAGTGTGATGAGAAGGTGAGAGGGACGGGTTGGGCATCGGGATACCTCAGAGAGAAACGCAGCACAAGCTTGAGCCACTTTACGTCATAATCCTGTCGGCCATGGTATTGCACCGTTGGAGCCAGTCCATTCATGCGGCGAATTATTATAATATATGTGATTTGCTTCATAAATTTGTGGTGAATCGTAGACTCACAACGTCAGTCGTAGACATACAACTGACACATTCTGATTACGTCAGTAGGCAGCATACATTATGTGGCCACGTTGTGATATAATTTGTGACAGAAATACAATCAAAGTACAATCTTAATGTCCTTGCTGTGAACTAGGCGATTTTGCGCGCATATTACCGTACCCCAGATTCTTAAAAATGCTTTAAAAAAAAAAGCTTAATATTCATAAATTAAATGGACTTCGTTGAGAGCACCTAGTCACTATTATTACTATTAAAGAAAGACTCTTGGCCAGAAATCTGCAGAAAAAATATTTTTCCAGCATCCAGCAGCCTCATTTTCATTGGTAAAATCTTACATGGCCCCTTAGTGTTTATTCAATTTGATTTTATTGTACATTGTTTCAAACTTGGGTGTCTAGTCATCTGATTTGATGTCAATATCGGCGTCAGACAAGGTTGCGTGCTGTCCTCTCGACTGTTCATCCTGTACTTTGACAGGTGTCTCCAGATAGTGAGATCGACGAATGTAGAGATGTGAATGAGTGACTTAGACGACGCCGTCCTTTTAGCTGAATCGCCGTCGGACCTGCAAACACCAGTCCGTATTATAAAAGATGATTGCTTATTGAAAGGCTTACAATTAAATTCCTTAAAAACAAAAGTTCGGGTGTTTGAAAGGGAGGAATCCAGAACGGATGCAATAATAATGTTCGATGATGTAGTGCATAGTAGTGAATAAAATTGTATATCTTGGATGCGCTTTCAGCGGGTTGGAAGGTACACCTCGGATGAATAAAGAAGAGTGGCGTCAGGAAACAGCATAAATGGAGATTTGGGCAAATAACGATAATAAAAAAGCCCAGCTTGCTAGCTGTGGACCACATTGTGGACTGCTGTCCACAATGTGGTTCTGATCCCCACGCTAACTTATGAAAGCGAAAGCTGGGTACAGCAGAGTGTGCATGAAAGTAAGATAAATATGGTTGAAATGAGGGCATTGCGCAAAATCTGCAGAATGACTCTTGCTGACCATGTCGAGAACAACGTTGTAAGGAAGGAATTGGATTGAAAGAAAGTATCGGTGTAAAAGTTAGGTAGGGCATGCTCCGATGGTCCAGACATGTATATGAATGGATGATGCAAGATTGACTTAATAGAAATACAATGCAAAAGCGGATGGATGTAGGAGTCAAAGATGGCCAATACATACATTCCATGACCAAATAGAACGTGTTCTGGAGAAAGGAAATGCAAGAAGCGTCAAAAAATGACGGGCGTGCATGGAAAGAGTTATGAAAGTCAACATTATGTACAAGATGTTCTTATTAAAACGCAATTAAAACGAACACGACCCTCATACGAATTCAATTTCTGGTAAGCGACTTATATTTATGATTTATGGGTTTCAATAATAAGGAACAATATTCTGGGTTGCTGGAAACGAGGGGTGCTGGGGTCCTGTTTACCTGAAGTAATATGGGAGATTTTCATTTTAGATCTAACACCGTCCCTTGCGCGAATGAAAATTTAATGTTCGTATCAGTTTGTTTGGGAAAGCTTCGCTGTAATTTGGTTTAGGCGCGAAGTGTAAATTTATGTAGGTAGAAAAAAATATACTTCTTTAAGAAATTAATTTGCTTTGTACACTGTCGTCGGTAATTCAACACGCTTTCGCTCACATAAATTGAAACAGTTTTTATAAACTGGAACATAACAACATAACATAACATAACATAACTTCACGCCTTTTGTTACCCGAAGATGTAGGCAGCGGCTGTTAAGCCTCGTCTCGCCGTTATGTTTACGTCCCAAATGGAATAGGTGGCGAACCTATTGCCATACTGGGCACAAAGTTTTTCAGTCATCGATATTTATGACACATAACTTCCGAAAACAATTTCGAAAAGTCATTAGTGTGAGCCAGTGTCTGGAATCGAACCCGGACCTCTGGATCAGAAGCCGTGTGCTCGACCACTACGCTACTGAGACTGTATAATAAACTTGAAAAAATTATCACATAAGACTAAGTTAGAACAACTGATTTTCTTCGTCACTAATCTATTGATATTAATGTATATAATCTATTTTTTGCCTTGTTTTGATAAGATTTAATTTCAAAATGTAACTTTACACGCTTACTACATGATACTGCCAGCGGCAATTAAGCCTTAAAACATGATTTTTTTATCGGTCCATGTAATTGTGGTGCTCCAAATATTTCCAACAAAAGGATTTAAAAAAGTGAATGCCGTGTATCTAAATTCTAATTTGAGACCTCTCAATCAGCAAAGAAATGCGGAATAGGCCACTGTGATTGTAAATATCATTACATAGCATAAAACAAAGTCACTTTCCGCTGTCTGTCCCCTTTTATGCGCATATCTTTAAAACTACGCAACGGATTTTCATGCGGTTTTTTTATTAGTTAGAGGTTTTTAACAGGGTGGTTTTGATCTATAATAATTCATGTATAGTGTAGTAAAAAAAAGTGCTATTTTTCAAGATTTCAAATTTAATCGCAAACGCTGCCTGAACCCTAAGTGATAAATCAAAACAATGTACTACATTATTATACACCTTTAAAAGGTCTACAAAAAAATCCAAAGGGCATATGTCTATCTTTTAGGTATAACCCACAATGGCCATTTTTATTTTTTTACTTTTTACGAGAACTAATGGCCTATTTACGAAGCGATTGTAAACATTACAGCATTGATTTTCATCCAATTAAGTGTCTTAAATAGATTGTGCATGTAATAAGGTAAACGCAGGTATTAACGACCCCTCTAAGGCAATTTTAAAATCAACCATATTTTTTTAGTATACTGGTTCCTCTAAAGATTTATAGTTTCATTTTATATGCTAGTGTTATGTATAAAAAATGTTTTTATTGAATCAAATACATTTAAATAAAGGATTATCATGTAAAAAATAATTTACAATGTGACTTAGTCGATTGTTGCAATTACCGACCCATAAAAACGTCTGTGAAGCTATTAACGATTTTTATGCAGCTATTCCCGATCGTATATGAGAGGAGGCCTTTTTCCAGCAATGGAATGTATAGAAGCTAGTGATGATGATGATTACCGATCTTAATAAAATAAAATAAAAATGCAAATATATTCGTATTTTTTTATTATAGTTATTTTTAATAAAACAAATGAGTACTTCTTAGTAATGAACTAAATAATTATAAACTTTTAAATTAATCAACATAATACTATTAATATATATTTAATTAAAGGATTTCAAACTCTAGGATATTGCTATTGAGATTGAGATTTTTTGTTCTTTAAGGTCGTTGTTTTCTTCAATAATTCTTTTTTTTCCCTTTTTTCTAAGATTTCTTGTTTTCTTTTTATTTTTCTATTTTCTTTATCTTCTTTTTCTTTTATAATTCTCCTTTGGTATTCCATAAACTCATCAGATATAGCTACTGTCGGCGTGAGTTTTTTATTTAATGACTTCTTTTTATTATCGATATTATTTTTCGGAAAGTAAAGAGAATTTTTGAAAGGTGTCGCATAGTTCTTAAATGGTGTGGGAATAGCAGAGCAACCACTTGTTTTTGGAGCGGCCTCTTTGGTTGCATTTTCGGGTGATGGTGTATACTTCTGAAGTGTTTGTAGCTGCTCCGCGGTTATTTCGATTGAAGTATTATTTTCTGGTGCAAGAATTGAAGTGGACAAGGGTGTTAACTTGTTGGTAAATGGTAGAAGTAAATTATCTTGTTGAGGAGTAGATGTCTGCTGAAACTGGTTGAACTCATCTTGTACAGTCAATAAGTATACAGTAGGCGACGAGGGTAGAGGTTTTTCAATAAATAAGGATAAGTTGGATGCCTCTTCTCCCAATACTGCTGAACCTTGCTCATTACTCTCACCAACTATATCAAAATTTAGGATAGCCTCAGATATATCTGGCGTTTCATTCACAAAATTATTATTTAGTGTTGATTCCCCTAATTGCAGAATACTTTCACTCTCTTGATTTATGGCGTTTTCGGGGCTAATTTTTTTCCAATATTCGAATAACTTTTTATATGTTGGATCTCCCATCCATTGGCCTCCCGAATCTTTAAAACTTTTTAAGGTTATAGGTGACAATCTAGCCTCGAAATCATGCTTAAATTTTTCTGCATGTTCAGATGTGGATATATGATTGTCTTCTGTATGCTTTAAATTTGGCAACAGTTTACAGTAGTTTATTTTTGATGCATCAAATGGATATAATCCACAACAACGAAATCCGCTCTGTATGGTTTCAGGCCTATGGCATTGGTCAAAACATTTTTTTACTGCCGGAGCAAAATCAGTGCGTTTAAGCTTGGCATAGTTATTTTGAATTCTGAATTTATGCACAACAGTCCTCCATGTTCCTTTGACTGGTCTGAAAACAGCTTCGTCAAGCGGCTGAAGTATATGTGTAGAGTTGGGAAGTAAAGCTACCAGGATGATTGCTTTTTCTTTACAGAATGTTGATAGTGGAAGTGATATGTGAGATGTGTGACCATCCAAAAACAAAACTACTGGAAATGGTATTTCATTTGTTACAAGCCACGGATAGAAGCAGTTGGTTATATATTCATAAAATGCTTCTGTATTCATCCAACCCGACTCCGTGTTACCAAGTCCCCATCCGCGAGGTATTGTAGGTACAAGATTTTTTGGCATACGTTTATACGGAAAAAGTATCATTGTAGGTTCTAGATTTCCGTCAGCTGAAACATTCACAAGCACAGTCAAGCACTAGCAACACGATTATACACTCGTTTGCTACCTCTGCTAACCAAAACTTCTTTCTCTTTTGGGTATAAAAAGAAAGCAGTTTCGTCACAGTTAAACACTCGTCTAGGATCTTCTAAAACATCATGCAGATTATTTGTCATAAAATAATTGTTCACTCTATCGAACCATGCACGTATAGCTGCTTCTGTGACTTGATTTCGGCTTGAAGGAAGATTTTGTGCAACGCGTTTAGATACTGTTGGATGTCTATTTATAAAATTCTCAAACCAATATCTGCCAGGCATACCATTTTTAAAAGGGTTTGGACGATTTAAGTTTTGGACTAGCTTAGCCACTGCTTCTAATAATTGTTCTTTTGTAACTGGAAATCCCATCTTGCCAAGGTAGTGAATCCAGTCTACAATCTGTTTTTCTTCACTTAAATTTAGAACCGGCTGAACTCCGCAAATTTCATTCTTATATTTCCCGTCCCGTTTGTCTCGTAATGTAGTTTTAGGAATATTAAACCTTTTTGATGCCTCATATACACTTGTTCCGTCATTAATTGCTTTGATTGCTTCGGCTAGTTGTGTTTTACTGTACACTTTTCGCCGCTTTTGTGGCTCCATATTTCTGGAAAAAAATATAATTTTATGTTTTATGTTAATTTAACCATGAAGTAGCATTTATTAATAGGCGCCTATTATGTCATAAAAGTAGATGAGAAACTAAATAATCTATATACGATCGTCGATCGGTAATAGCTTCTTATAGTTGCTATTGCCGACCCACATGGGTCGGTAATAAAGTATGTAAGTATAAACCTAAATTGTATTACCGACTCATAAAAAAATAGTTATTTTAATTTATTTGACCTTCGGACTATAAAATAAATTATAATTGATTAATGTCACAAAAAATATGAACAAATGCACACTGTTTTAAACAAAAAAACAATGATTTATTACTGTAACTATTTGATTTCGAACATCGAAAAATATCATAACTTTGGTTAAATTGACAACGCTAAAAGGTAAACACTAGACAAAAAAGTTTAGTCGCTAATAGATTTTTATAAAGACGTATAGCTTAGATTTAAACTGGTCCATAAAAACACTTGTGTTAGTGTGATATAATAACATAAAAGAAAATTGAAACGAAAAGTTACGTTGCTGCCATTGCCGACTTATGGGTCGTTGATAACTGCCACGACTTAAACTGGTGAAGCTAACACCGTCCCATTTTAATTTAAAGTTTTATCGTTTCAAATTACTTTTTATTAATAAAATGTTGTAAGAAATGAAAAGTTGACACATAAGTGAATACATTTAGTAATATAAAATAAAGTATAGACGTCATTTGTTTGTATGAATGTCTTATATAGATAAGTCACAGTACTTACCTGAAGGACCAAGGGAACAGTACGACACGTCCTGCGTCCACGCTACCCCGTAGTAACTGACGTATTTTATCTCTTTTTTGCACAATTACTCACACTGACGTAGAAGTATACGATGCTCAAGTAATAAATTCGTGTATAACTTTGCCTACCTATAGCTAGAATAGTTCTGGAAACGTTTATATTTCGAATTACTTTTATAGGTCGGTAATAACTTCAGATTTTCGATGGGTCGTTGATAGCTGCGTTTACCTTATAGATAGTCTTGGCCCTTTACAGTATGCAATTTAAACTAATATTTTCGAAGATATTGCAGTATTAACATAGCGGGACAGCAGTTATTACTTTTGATGCGGAATAAAGTTCGCCGGGTCAGCTAGTATAGTTATATGTTTTAACTATGACAAAGGCCAGCGGTAACCGTGGCCTATGGATAAATGTAACACGAGACAACACACTTTACCGACTCATTCAAAATTTATTTACAAAACCCTTTTCAAGGAGTGTTCTTTCTAAAGGGTTTTATGTACACTCTTGAGAAGTTTTTCTATGTTCACAGATGGATTTTAGATGCAGAGATAGATACTGATGTTCCGATGTCAACAAAGACATGGATTATTATTGTTTAAAATTACTGGTAAAGACTAAACTATATAAGCATTATTTTGTGATTTTTAAAGATAAGTTTTTCTACTCAGAGCTCCGATGGTAAACGCACATCATTTCTCAACATCCGGCCAAAGAATTTCAATCAGAAATAATAATAATTGCAAAGAAAACTATTAGCCTTGCAGAATGGATTCTGACACACTTTACACAGTTACACGTCTAATAAAATAGTTCTGTACAGCAATTGAACTTGTACCTTAGGGTTTGCGTGTCGAATAATATTTTCTGAAATTTTCTTATTAAAATATATCCTTGACCTTAAAAAAGCGAAGCAATTGATAGCAAAACAGAAGCGTAATGTAATAAATTACTGTTGTAATAAAAGAACAGCAGAATTTTTGTTTCATAAAAATGCTGATTTTGCTGAGCGAATATTAAACAATGAAAGTTATTCATAAAAGAACGTTCATGACAATATTGTTATAAAAAATTTGATAAAAAAAAAACAGCCCTCAAGAAGAAAAATAAGACGCGGGTTCGTATACTGGCACGCACCAATAACGTTTCAAAATTCTTTTCGAAAGTTATGTGTGATAAATATCGATAACTGAAAACTTTGTGCCCGGTGTCTAGCAATAGGTTGCCACTTATTCCATCTGGGACGTAAACATAACGGCGAGTCGAGACTTAACAGCCACTGAAGTAATGCAATGTATTTATATATATAATGCAGATAATGATTATCTGTCTATTTACAGTAATCTCATGATTCACTGAACTGATTTCAAAAAGGGGTTTTCAACATTTCCAGCTTATACTTTGTGAATTGTCTAGCGATTGACTTTGAGGTGAGAGGGTTTTGTAAATAAAATAGGGTAACTCAGATGTATTAAACCTTTATAATCTTTTTCAAGTAAACGAACACGATTTTATACGAGGTATTTCTTGTTATTCATATAGACTATAGATGAATATTAAGAACAATATTTTATGTTATGGTAATAAAAAAGTAAAAAAAAAAAAACAATGTAATTTTATCATAACTTCATGCCTTTTTCTACCCGAAGGTGTAGGTAGCGAGCTGTGTGGCTCTTTGTGAGCTAACTTGACCGGTAAAATACCATAACCTGTTAGAACATCGATATAAAGTACCCGGCATAATCGCGTTTCACTCCGTGTGAAAGGTATGCGCAGGATCAACCCCTTACTCTTACCTAATTACATACCACATCCGAGCCTTCCATACCCCATTATAAGGCAACGCAACTGTAACACTATGTGTGTTCAGGTGTCCATCAGCGGCGTTTGTTGCTTGCCATAGGTCGAAACGCCTGCTTGTCGCCCCTATCCGATAGCAAAATACGAATTCGGCTAATTATTTACATAATTTAGAAGGATTTAACAAAATTGTGATATGGATAACCTGGTGAGATAAATAGAAAACTATTCGCATAGTATTCACTTTTTAAATGTCATAACAAAATATGGAAATTAAAAATGATGTGGTGTCGTGGGACACCAGGTAGGAACGAAGTTCATTCGGCTAATGTAGAATCGACACAAATTGCATAAAAAATCGTGCTCAATTTTATGTAGGTTTTCTTGATTTTTCTCTTAAAGTTTGCTGATTAGTTTTTATTTAAGTACAAGAAAGTATTTAGGAAATTCAGTATTTCAGGAAATAATAAATTACTTAAAATAAAAAACATCGTAATTCAAATTATCAACTAAAATAACAAAATATGTCTCTTTATTTTAAATACGTAAAACGTTTAAATACGTACTCGCTTGTGTACCATTTAACGGTTTTATTCCACGCACTTTTTTCCACGGATTTTTTCTTACGGTTTTACTATCACATTATTTTCAGTTCGGTCGCGCAGCAAAATCCCTATCCGCTCCAAGCCTGCCGTAAGGAACTTCGTTCCAAAAATAAAAACAGTCGAAAATATATGACTGCATATTTAACAAAATATTGAAAAAGTTTATTTATAAACACTTACAAGACCTCATTATCCTAGTTCATTAAGAATTTAAATTTAAAAAAAAACAACAGCTCCTAATTAAAAAGCTGTTCTAGTATATTTCACCTTGAAACTTCTAAATTACAAAGAAGCCACTCTACCCCTTCACTGCTGGCGAAAGTGAGAGTCAAGTTCTGTACAAGTTCGTAATTAGTGTTGGATGATAAACGTCCTCTTACCTCAAAGTTGTAAAACATATAGATCTGTAACATAACTGAGTTGGTTATTAATATTATGATAGTTGGTACTGTTTTTTAATATATTAGTATATTTATGACAATTTCATACGAGCTTAAATGTAATATATGACAGTTTTTAATAATAGTTTTTGCCACTTGCGAGATAAATGAAAGATAATAGCTGTAACTTCAGGTTTTAATTTATGAAAGCGTAGGCAGTGGTAAATTTTTCTCTACGCGCTATATTTATTATCTAGATCCAAATTAGTTGCGAAACTTATTGTCATATGGTGGACAAAATTTTGTAAGTCATCGTATCGTATAACCGTCAGTTATTGGAGCGTAAGATTTGCACTCGGGGTCTTCTAAACCGCCAGTAAACCTGACCAAACTCTTAGTCACCACGGGAAAATATAAACATTCTGAAATAAATATCTCTAAATAAATTTTAACATACATAACATAACATAATTTCACGCCTTTTGTTACACCAAGGTTTAGGCAGCGGCTGTTAAGCCTCGTCTCGCCGTTATGTTTACGTCCTAAATGGAATAGGTGGAGTACCCATTCCCATACCGGGACAAAGTTTTCAGTCATCTATAATTATCACGCATAAATTGAACCTATCTGACAATTAAATAACACTATCACGCCATATAACTATTATTAATTTGATAATATCTATAACTGCTACTTATCCAGTTATCTGATCATCAAACACATAATTTCTCAACTACGTGCCTTACTTGTGAACCAAGACACAGACAAATTAACTCCATCCACCTTACACTTGCGTATTAACTTACACTGAAAATTTCTAAGTAATAGTTAAACGAAATTTAATTTCAAACACGCCATATTGTTATGTAGTAACTTTCTTATTACAACGAAAATTAAAACCACCAAAAACAGTGTAATATTATAAAATTAATTAAAAATTTAGGTCGTGTATCGTGGGCTCGTAATTCTGTTTTAATTTTAATTAAGGATAACTGGGGGCGGTAACAGATGTCTTACTTGAATTGTGTTTATTATTTTAACTGCGTTTCAAAAGATCGCCATTGCCTCTTGGTATTTTGTTCGTAAAATTTCTCGACAGATTGCCGGAATGATTATCTATTTTAAAACTGTTCTACTCATTTACAATCTATCATTAAAATAGAAACTTTAAGTTTCGGTGGTCCAGTGGTTCACCACGCGCTTCTAAATCAATAAGTCATGTTATCAAGCCCAAATAAATATCGATGTTTGGAAAAATGTTGCCAGCTGTATGGAAAAAGGTTAAGGTTAATGGTTAAGCTCTTAAAGGTTAAGTTGTCTCTCAGTCAGTCGGGAGCGAAAGAACAACATATGGCTGACAAGCTCACACAGCACTACACCGAAGAATGGCGGGATAACCATTCCAAAATATGGGTGAACCTAAATGTTCTGGTAGAGGCGGGCAGCAGCGTCCCTATTTTTAAAAGGTTCACCCCTGCGGTCTCCAACACGTTTGCCCAGCGTGGAGACTATGGGCATAAACCTCCCGATGAAAAGAGCACGAATACAACGGCCCCCAGTTCCCGGTGGTCCCGCTATTCCCGGCCAAGGCAGCGGTCGTGGTAACGGTGGGACAGGGGGTGCTAAGAATCTCCGGGTTACGGCAGGCTGTCAAAAACAACTACGCGTGGCCACGTATAACGGACGCAGTCTTCGGCTGGACCAACACCTCACCGAACTCGAGGTAGAGCTGAGTTGCTTGAACTGGCATATTCTGGGGCTATCTGAAGTCCGGCGAGTGGGGGAGGACACGATAACCCTACAGTCAAGCAACTTATTCTATTTTCGGGAAGGTGACCAGCTCTCCCAGGGGGGTGTCGGTTTCCTCGTTCACAAGGACTTCGTTAGCAGCGTTGTGGAGATCAGTAGTGTGTCGACCAGGGTAGCGTACCTTGTACTAAAACTCACCAACAGGTACACCCTGAAGATAATACAGGTGTATGCGCCGACCTCGACATACTCTGACGAAATAGCCGAGGCGATGTACGAGGATATTGCAAAAGCAATACATGGTACCGCCAAGGCTCACTACAACGTTGTTATGGGGGACTTCAATGCCAAAGTGGGAGTACAAGAACGCGGCGAAACGAAAATCGGTCCATATGGCTTGGGGTGCCGAAATCACAGGGGCCAGATGCTGGTCAACTTCCTGGAGTCTGAAGGGCTCTTCTTGATGAACTCATTCTTCAAGAAGGGTCTCCACAGGAGGTGGACTTGGCGAAGCCCAGATTCTGTGACAAGGAACGAGATAGATTTTATCATTACGGATAGTAAGCATATATTTAGAGATGTCTCTGTGATCAACAGGTTCAATACTGGAAGTGATCACCGACTTCTTCGAGGCTCTCTAAATATTAACCTGAAAGCTGAAAGGACCCGGAAGATGAGGTCTATTCTCCGACCTACGCCACTCCAAATAGCCGAAACCGAAAAGTTCCAAATGGAACTTCAAAATCGGTTCGACCTGCTGGAAACCACAGGCAACGTGGACGAAAAGACCGCCACTGTGGTCAACACGCTGAGGAAAGTGTCTCAAAGGCTGTTCCCGAGATCGCAGAAAAAGGAGTCCAAGCTCTCTGCTGAGACACTTGAGCTGATGAGGCAAAGGCGAGAAACTCCATCCGATCAGCTGTCTTCGTCAGAATGGAAAAGCCTAAACCAGCGTATTAGAAAGCTGATGCGGCGCGACCTTCGTCGATCGAATACTCGAGCAATCGAGGACGCGATCGACCGCAATAAAGGGTCGAAAGTGTTCGCTCAGCAGCTTGGAAGGCCCCATCTGACGAAGCTGAAAACTGCGGATGGACGTGTCGTCACCTCTAAGCCCGAGATTCTCGCAGAGATTGAATCTTTTTATGGGCTCCTTTAACCCACACGGATGACCAAGCCGACGGGACACAGCGATGATGACCACAGAGCCCCGCTAACGCGTCACTATAGTGACTATAGTGAGGACATCCCCGAAATTGCAGAAAGCGAGATTAGGGCGGCTCTCGGGCAACTTCAGAACAACAAGGCACCCGGTGATGACGGAATTACTACAGAACTTCTAAAATCCGGCGGAACTCCGGTACTAAAGGAATTAGCAAGTCTTTTTAATTCCGTCATACACCAGGGCATAACACCACAGGCTTGGAGCAGGAGTGCGGTGGTGCTGTTCTTCAAAAAAGGTGATAAGACCTTACTGAAGAATTACAGACCCATTTCACTCCTGTGCCATATCTACAAGTTGTTCTCGAGGGTCGTCACGAATCGTCTCGCTGCAAGACTCGACGAATTCCAGCCTCCGGAGCAGGCCGGGTTTCGAAAAGGCTTTAGCACCGTGGACCACATCCATACTGTTCGGCAGATTGTACAGAAAACCGAGGAGTACAATCAGCCGCTGTGTATGGCATTCGTGGACTACGAAAAAGCCTTCGACTCCATCGAAACTTGGGCAGTTCTGGATGCATTGCAGCGATGTCGGATCGACTGGCGCTATATCGAGGTGTTGAGATGCTTGTATGACACCGCCACGATGGCTGTCCAGATCCAGGATCAAGTGACGAACTCCATCGAGCTGAATCGAGGTGTAAGACAGGGAGATGTCATCTCTCCCAAACTCTTCACCAACGCTCTGGAGGACGTCTTTAAGACCTTGGACTGGACTGGACAGGGTATCAACGTGAATGGTGAGTACATCTCGCATCTTCGGTTCGCCGACGACATCGTTGTAATGGCAGAGTCGCTGGAACAGTTAAGCGGAATGCTGCGCAGCCTAGACGAATCCTCTCGACGTGTCGGTCTGGGCATGAACTTGGACAAGACCAAGGTCATGTTCAACGAACATGTCGTGCCCGGACCGATAAATGTCGATGGGTCAATTCTCGAAGTCGTAAACAAATACGTCTACCTAGGCCAAACAATCCAGTTAGGTAGACGAAACTTCGAGAAGGAAGCCGACAGGAGGATTCAGCTGGGTTGGGCCGCATTCGGCAAACTGCGTCGAGTTTTCGGCTCGCCTATACCGCAATGCCTGAAGACCAAAGTCTTTGACCAGTGCGTCCTACCAGTAATGACCTACGGTGCCGAAACGTGGACACTTACGGTGGGGCTAGTCCACAAATTTAAAGTCGCTCAGCGAGCTATGGAGCGAGCTATGCTCGGAGTATCTCTGAAAGATAGACTCAGGAATGAGTATATCCGACAGAGAACCGGAGTCACCGACATAGCTCGCAGAATAAGTTCGCTGAAGTGGCAATGGGCTGGTCACATCTGTCGAAGGACCGATGGTAGATGGAGCAAGAAGGTCATAGTGTGGAGACCGCGACTTGGTAAGCGTAGTGTAGGACGCCCACCAGCCCGATGGTCAGACGACCTCAGAAGGGCTGCTGGTAAAGACTGGATGCGGAAGGCAGAGAATCGGATGTTGTGGCGCACATTGGGAGAGGCCTATGTCCAGCAGTGGACTGCAACAGGCTAATGATAATGGTTAAGGCACTTATTTTTTAGGGATAAAATAAAAAATAAAAATCAATGAGTTGAGGTAGTAACGAGTGTAGGCTGCTGCCTACACTTACGGGTAAAGGCTTCAAATTGTAAAAACAAAAGATTAAATATTCGAATCTTCTTATATAGTGGTCGAAATACGTAGTTCTATGAACAGGTTCGACTGCTGCAATACCACAACCTCTCAGGAAGTCGAAGTAAAGTGCCATCTTTTATTCGGTAAGATAAAGAAGCCATCAGGAGTCTATTCATAAAAAAAAAAATGCCTTTTCTACCCGAAGGTGTAGACTGCTGAACCTCTACTTACCGAATCGTTATGTTACACGTATCTTAAATCAGTTTTTGGCAATTTTAACTTCTAAACCAATGCAATAAACATATTATTCACTTAAAGTTAAATGTATTAAAGTTAATGTATAATAATGTACCTACAAAAATTGTCTGGCAATCGTACGTATAATTTTAAGCCGGATCGAGCTTCAACGAGCCGAATAAATAAATAAAATATAAAAAAGAGAGTGTTTCTCGGAAGTAAAATAAATATAAATATTTGCTCAACCACTTTTGTTTCGTGCAAACTGTTAATGAAAGCAAAACATATGGAGGTTCTATTGTTCATCGACATGCGCGGTTTTTCATTTATACGGTAAATCACATATCAAAATATCGTTATTACGTACCGATATTCTGTAAAATAATTAAGTGACTGTTATTGTTTATCAATGCACTCGCACAAAGCGTCATCTAGTTTTCTTACTTAACGATTAAAGGTTGTGTTTTGAAATTAGAGAGTAATATTAATACATAGGTACATATTTTTTTGTTTGTAATATATAATTATTTCATAATCGTTTTCATTCCCTTATCCCATTCTAAGTAGGGTAGGTATACAACAACATGTAATGCATTCAAATTATCCAGATTGTGAAAAATTTTGACTGTGGTTTTATGACCGACCTGACCTTAAACTCCTTATGAGTAAAAAAAATTGTGTGGTTTTATGAAACCACCGTAAAAGTGAAACTTTTTTTCACATTATAGACATTTAACTAAAAATTTTCCAATATGTTCAGATACAGGCTCACCACTTTGAACGGTACTAGTACTCGGCATGGCATCTGTTAAAAAAATAAAATTAAATATATTGAATGGACCGAATATAAATAAAAAGACTTAATTTAATATTCATACAAAATAAGTTAATTAATAAATTCAAGCACTCAAAATTGAAATAAATCCATAAACAACAACATGCACCAGCAAAAAGTTCTAAAAATTCTATATCCAGTATACTGTCAGACGTACCGTTCGGGACGCGACAGAATATGCACCAACAGTCATTTTCAGATACAGGCTCACCACTTTGAACGGTACTAGTACTCGGCATGGCATCTGTTAAAAAATAAAATTAAATATATTGAATGGACCGAATATAAATAAAAAGACTTAATTTAATATTCATACAAAATAAGTTAATTAATAAATTCAAGCACTCAAAATTGAAATAAATCCATAAACAACAACATGCACCAGCAAAAAGTTCTAAAAATATGTTCTGGATCTACATCTTGTAAGGGCTTAATTCTTTTTAAAATTGGAATATGAAAGTCGTTTTTGGACATTTTTTGATGAGTCATTTTATAACGTAAATAAATAAATGTATATATATATTGATCTAGTTGAATTTATTATATCGCAATTAGTTATATATTTGAAAAACTATGTTTACTCACCAAGATCTTTTCTCCTTTTTCTATAAGCACGTGCTCTGTCGGCGTTCTGTTTTTTACGGCGTAAAATTAATTCATCGTCATTCATTTTTCCTCGTTGATCAGTTTTTTGGACTCACTAGCTGTGTCGTTGTTTACCAAAAGCGAATAAATAACAACATTTACATTAAACACTGACAAAAACAAACAAAATAGCGTGGAGCACTGGCACAAATGAGTAATAGTCTATACACTACACGGTCAGCTGATGCCAGCGTTGCCAACATTAAATTTCTACTCCCGCTGTAGAGAATGCTACAATCCCGTCAAAACCCGTCAAGTAAGAATTTTCGAGTTGTTACTTTTCCCTAAATTTTAAAAATGAATTATTTTAAAATTGAGTCTTGGGTTATTGATTTTTAAATCTACTTTTTAAATATACATAAACAAAATATTTTTTCAATAATTATTTTTCAATAATTTAGTTAGTAAGTTTTTTAAATTGATGATTCTGATAAAATGATTAACATTTATATTTTTTTAGAGTGCAACAGTGTAAAACAGTTACTTCACAGCAATTTTTTTAAAAGTTTGTGTTGGCTTCGTTTTCGAACCGGACGTCACCGGCTTTCAGGGGATTGTGCGATAAGGGCTATTTTAATTTACTTGCCATCTAGTATTTGTAAATAGGGTTTCATAAATGTTTTTTATTTTACGTGGTCACGACAATAATTCCTAGATGGCGCTACTAGGTTGCTACTATTGATGATTCTGCCGTAATATCGTATTATATCGATAGATGTCGCCCGAATCGACAAGTATTCCAGCTACGGCACTAGGGATAACGCGACACCTATTAAACGTTAACAACATTACAACAAAGGATCTTTACAAAACAAAACGATATTTTTTCCTCCAGTAAATATGATATTTCGATTTATTATGAAAATGTGACAAATACATATATAAAGAGCACTATCTTATCTTATATCTTTAAACGAGCAATTCTTGTATATATATATATATATATATATATAAAATTGGAATCTCGGAATCGGCTCCAACGATTTTCATGAAATTTCTATTCCAGCAGATGGCGTTGTTAACTAACACGAAGTCAATGTGTGTTTGCTTTGCTTTTATTACAGTTTATCACTGCAAAAAATTAAGTATATGTTTCTAATATAATATGTTAGTACATAGTATATATTAGTATATATTTATTATTCTGTCGGTAAGATCGAAAAATATTATTGATATTTCATTATTTTATTAGTATGTAATTCGTACTTAAATATAATTTTCAAATAGTATGTAATTCGTACTTAAATATAATTTTCAAAAAACACAATTTATAAAAACACAATTTATAAATAATATAATTTTTTTTTCTCCGCCTGCAATACGTACGTACGTATATGTATGTATGTAAAAAACAAACAAACAAACAAACCCGATCCTAGAAAATGTGTCGAAATTGGTAAAGAGGACGGTAATTAGACGATTATACATACGGCCCTCGTGGTGCATCGGTAAACCGCACTACCGATAACACAAGGTCGGGGCGGGTTCGATCCCTCGTCTGGGGGTGTTTTTCTACATGTTTTTACGGTATTTATTTACAAAAATAAAGTGTATATTTGGGTAATTAATTAATATAAATAAACGATAATAGACGTGAAAGGCGCTCTGACGAGCGCCTTCACGTCACCGTCACGCGACATGCAACACGCAGACGAAAAAGTTTGAGACGATGTAATAAAAGTTTCACTTTAAAAATGCAGCAATAGGTGATTGATTTCACCTATAATATTTGTTAACCACCTTCTCCTAATTGTCTTAAAAATTATTACATTACATGTAACAATTTTTACACAGCTGGTTAAGTGAGTGTTCTGGGATGGAATTACACAGCTCAATCTAGTTTCGAAGCTTAGCAATAAACGCTTTGTAGTAGAACTATACAACGGCTATCCGATTTCAACGAGTGTAAAATTTATTTGTGACCAAAACGAATGAATCCAGTGTACGCCAATTGGCGCACTAACTATTCAACGAGGCTAGTTATTCCGGACAAATTAGGTTACGAAAGTTTACTTAAGCGATAGCAAAAGTGTAAAAAATACTTTTTTGGTTATAAAAAATTCGAAAAGCTACTAAAAAAATTCATTGCATATTCAATTAGGCGCATAAGTTTATCCAGTTTACAGCCGAAAGTGATTTTACACCTGGCACTTGTGTTGTCAACTTCCCATATTGATCACATTTTACAAAGTACTATTCAAAATTTAGAAAAAAAATGTCATTTAAAATTACTTCGAAAACTAAAGAGAATCAAAGGCGGGGTTATAAATATAAAGATGAGTTAGGAGCAATTATTTGTAAAGATATAATAATATATAGAATTAAAGAGAACAACACAAAGAAAATAAGGAATTGCAGTATATAGTTCTATGTTGCCGAAATAAACTCAACAAATTTGCAAAACAAGAATATTCTACACCGGAATGTCAGATGAAATTGTTTCTTTATTAAATATTACAGAGTATTATTTTATGGTTGTTCGGATATGAAAATATGGTATAGCTGCAATAATAATAATAATAATATCTTGGACACAATACACACAGCGCCCTCTAGTTCCAAGCTAAGCAACTAAATGCTTGTGTTATATATACTAGATAACGGATATTAATACATATATACTTTTATTTTGTAAATACATACTTATAGTACATAGAAAAACACCCAGACGCCACACACATATTCATGTTTGTCACAAATATTTGTGCTTGGGTGGGAATCGAACCCCCGACCCCATTGCTGCAGCCGGTAGTTTTACCAATGCGCCACGAGGCGACATCTCTATTACATTCAGCGGTAAAATGTAAAAAGATTTGACAGTGGTAGAGCCAAGCAGTTCGCTGCATGAATGGGCCGGCTCGACCGGTAAAATACCACGACCCCTCAGAAGATCGACGTAAATTGGCTCATGCCGCGTTTCGTTCGGTGAGACAGGTACCCGGCGGCCCATTCCCCTTCCCCATCCTTTCCTATCCTACTCCCTTAAAGGTCGGCAATGCCACTGTAACACTTTATGTGTTGCAGATGTCCATGGGCGGCGCTGGTTACTTACCACCAGGTGACACGCCTGCTCGTTTGCCCACCTATCCCATAAAAAATAATAATACTGTTTACATCATTTACAGTCCGTACTCTACGTCCGTCATGACCAGCCGCCTGTCTAACGTCAACCGTCTATAGGGGAAGGGGCTGGGCCTCCGGATACCTCTCTCACCGAGCGAAACGTGGCATCAGCTACTTTACGCCGATATTTCTAGAGGTAGTATTTCACCGGTCGAGCCCGCCCATTTATACAGTTAACCGCGTGGTTTTACCACTGACTTGTGTTCCCGCTTGGCTGAACGAAGAAAAATCTATGAGAGTTTCAATTGACGACAAATATGTTTTTTTTTTAATTTTGTTAATTTGATGTTTTACTATCTCATTAAGTTAACAAAGTCTCTCTGTTTTGTATTTAAAACAGTAGGAATATTGGGTTCACGTCATAACGTAAAATTAAGCGGTCATCTATGCATTTTTTTTAAGGGATAGAGGCGTGCAGGCGTGTCACCTGCTGGTAAGCAACCAACGCCGCCCATGGATACCAGCAACACATATAGTATTACTGTTGCGTTGCCGACCTTTAAGGGATAGGGGATAGGAAAGGATGGGGAAGGGGGGTGGGCCACCGGGTACCTCTCTCACCGAACGAAACGCGGCATGAGCCACTTTACGTCGGTCTTCTGAGAGGTCGTGGTATTTCACCGGTCGAGCCGGCCCATTCATGCAGCGAACTGCTTGGCTCTACCACTGTATTAATTCTGCAACTGAGATATGTATTGTATTATAAACCAAACTAAACTACCTCCCTATCTGTAAGTAAATAAAAACGCTAAATGAAAACGATGGAATCCTGAAATACGGGCCCAGGCCTAGTTTAGGTGCCAGTCTCCACAATTATATCTATAAATGTTTGTATATTTTATATTGTTTAAATGTTCAAATTGTGGTGAAAATAAAGATTTTTATTATTATTATTATTTGCAAACCATTTATATGAACTTAAGTTAACACAGTTTTTGTGTCATTACACAAACGTTTAAGACAAAAGTTAAGATAATAAGAACAAATAAATTAATTACATTATTTACAATATATACAATTAAAAAACTACCTGGAATCAAATTTCTCCGCATCTCGGTCTACTGGCAGCGTGCCCAGAAGACTGGCCGCATTGCCACGCTGAATGGCAATGCTTATCCTCTGTGCGAAGAATAGACCAGCCCTCTGGTCGCGAGAGGCTTCGATCAGCCTCTTTGCAAGATCTTTGTAAAGTGCACGAGCACTCGGACCCCATGTCCCCAAAGTCTCAACCCCAAACGGCTCAAACACATAGTCACCTACAAGGTTTCTGTATTAGTGCCGCTTGAGATTTTCTGCCGAAGCAGCAGCAGCACCGGCCACCTCCACCGTGCTTGGAAGATGCGATGGCGCAAGGGTGTCGACGCAAGTAGCGTCCTACACCAAAGGCCTACCCATCCTCCAAGGCAAAAGAGACATCCCGTCCAGTCTCTTGCCATCATCGCGCACCAAACCGTTCGGTTCCAGAACGGCCGTTACACCGGCGGTGGCAAGAGCACGACGGATAATGTCGTTGATGTTGGCGTGACGGGAAATGCGGCCGACGCTCCTGGCGCATGAGAGGCCATGATGGGACATCATGTTGCTGTCGACAACCTCTCCGCAGCGACATAAATGCGAAGAAACACACGGAGCACCTAAACGAAGACAAGTTGCGATACGGAAAGTGGTATTATCTAATAATGTTCCTATATTGGGCGATGGCAGTGCCTTAAGCCAAACACCGGACTCCCACTCTCCCACAGCCCGCAAACGAGCGCGCTCAGCATCTCCTACAGAACCACTAATAAGTGATTCTTTTAAGATGGCGCAGAGCGGGTCGTCCCACTGTCTCTGGGAAAATGGGTTAGGATTATATTAAAACATAATTATTTAATCTTTGTCACTTTTTTATTTTTAATCAATGTAAGTGTCAATTTGTTAAATACCAAGTCACTTAACTTACTTAATTTCACGCGCAAGTCTCTTGTGGTGTAGTAGAAAGAATAAAACTGCGATAAGGCACACCTAGCTCTCTTTTTTACTCCCAAAAATCTTATAAAACACACTTGTTGGTTTTAAGACTCCTGACCTTAGCTTCCACAATGATACGATAAATTCTCTCTCGTAGTTATAGTAGTTAGTATATATAGTTAGCATTTATTAATGCTAACTAATGAAAGGAAAAAAAATGGTAGGATATAAGAGTCTAGGACGGCTATAATACACATTCTATGACCAATGACCATTTTACACAATGCAATACTATTGTATTGCATTGTGTAAAAATAAAAGCGGGCATATTAAAATTTAAAGCGGTCATGGTTTCTTACTCAATGCTTCTAACATATTCATACATCAACACAATGCATTTTCATTCACTCAGAAAATAGCCCTTCACTTTACAGTTAACTACCCGTGACCTCTAAGCACCAAAGAATCCAGACCACCTTTTATATTTCGCTAATAGCGTCCCAGCCAGTTTTATAATAAACTCGTGTTCTCATTGGAATATTGTACAATTTTTCATGTTGTAAGGTTAGTCGTAGTTCAGAACATCCCGCTCTTGAATCATGAAATTTCGGGTTCGAATCCTTGATACATGAATGCACACACAATTACCTTTTAGAATACTTCTCGGAAGTTATGGGTCATAAATATTGATGACTGTCAAAAATATGAACTGTTTATGGCAATAGAATATGTTTAGTGTTATTAAATACATACATATATAACTTCATACCCATTCCCTTGCAGGGTGGCAGGGAGATGAAAGCGCCTTAAGGCACAATTCTTACACGCCTCATTCGCAACGTTAACTATCATACCACTTTTTATGCGCGCGTGTCCATTTTGAGGCTCCTAAAATCACTTTGCTCCAGAACACGTTCTACTTGGTCATGGAATATGTGTCTTGGCCGTACGCGACTCCTAAATCTATCCGCTTTTGCATTGTATATCTGCTGGTTCAATCTGGCATCATTGATTCTTTCTACAAGTCCAAACAATCAGAGCAGCCCTTTCATACTTTGACACTGACACTCTCTTTTAATCCAACTTCCGTCCTAACAACCATGTTTTCGACGCGGTCAGTGCAAGTCACTCCGCTGAATTTGCGCAGCGTCCTCATTTTGACCGCGTTTATCTTAATTTTTTGTAACTCTGCGATAACCAACTCTCACTTTCATAATCGGGATCGGTACCGCATTGTAGATTACTAGCTGGGCTATTCTGTTAACTTTCTTTGCGCCTAGGAATCTGCTCAACACTTCATTTATTTACGCTGTTTCCTAACGCCACTCTTCTTTCTACATCCTCGGTGTACCTGCCGTTCCTGCTAAAAGAGCATCCAAGATATACAGTATCGTTCACCTGCTCCACATTATCCTTGCATTCGTACTGGATTCCTTCTTTTACTTGCCATAACTTTCAATTGTTAGACTTTTACTAAGCAATAATTTTTCGTAATAGTGACAAGCGTTTGCAGGTCCGATGGCGATTCGGCTAAAAGCACGGCGTCTGCGTACAGCAGGTAGCTCACAACTAAGTCACTCAGTCGCATACTTACATTCGTCGTTTTTTTTTTAATAGGTTAGAGGGCAAACGAGCAGGCGTGTCACCTGATGGTAAGCAACCAACGCCGCCCATGGACACCAGCAACTCATATAATGTTACTGTTGCGTTGCCGACTTTTAAGGGATAGGGAGGGATGGGGAAGGGGGATGGGCCTCCGGGTACCTCTCTCACCGAACGAAACGCGGCATGAGCCACTTTACGTCGACTTCCTGAGAAGCCGTGGTTTCCACCGGTTGAGCCGGCCCATTCATGCAGCGCACTGCTTGGCTCTACCACTCTCACTCTCTCAAGACAACTGTTCGGGTACAGGACGAAAAGCCGAGCGCACAGCACGCAACCCTGTCTGCCGCCAATTTTGCCGATACATGAGGGCGTCAGGCCGCCGTTAACACGCACACACTGTATACAGCCCTCTTAAGACGATTGCACAGCACGCAGCAGTGCGCCTCTCACCCCGTACCCCGAAAGTATGTCCCGTAGATCCTTTCGTAACATGCACCATCTTCCGCTTCTGAAATATTCCCTCATTCTCCTATCAATGATCTTCCCATACACTTTCGCTGCTAAGCTAATCAAACAGTTGGCCCTTTAACTAGCGCACTGCATTCGTGATCCCTTATCTTTATACAAGGGAACGATAACAGTACATCTCTAGTCTTTGGGAGCCTTACCCGACCTCTAGCATAGATTGCTCAAGGTCAGAAAAGCGCCCCGGCTAAAGGTTTCCGGAGGATTTCTCGGCCTCACTCCCCATCCGCTTTGTATCCATCAAACATAAGGCATCTTGGATGCCTCATGTATCTCACATTAATTGCATCTCATTTATCTTTCTTGTCATACTACCTCTAACTTGCCACGTTCCTATACGGCACTCCCCTATTTTCATCGCACCAGGTATGCTGCTGCGTAAAGGTTGGCGCTTCTCCCTGTAGATACTATACTGTGGATACTGTTCTGAGAAATTATTTGATATTTTGCCGACGGCTTACTTTTGCCATCTTACCGCTCCTCATTACGAGTATTCAATACCAGTATATATTACAACAAATTGATTTGTGGCAATCATTAAAAATATGGTATAAGATTCGTCTAAGGAATATACAGAATACATTTTATAATACCCCTGATTTCTTAGTTTATTGTCAACAAGTCTTGCTTTATAAAAATCTATAAAATCATATAATCGTATACGATTACGGAGGAGCGATTTAATACCTACTAATGATGATGACGGCGATATATATATGTATATTAAAGTACCTCCGCGCTAAAGAAAAGAATTGAAACTTTGTAACATACATACATTATTATTAGCCTTTATTGCTGACTCAAACAAAATACATAGTTTTATTACATAGAATCCTAATCTGAACGGATCAGATTACACGGTTTATTAGTCAGCGTGTCCAGTGACACATAGGCCTCCTCCAGCTACTGCCATTTGCTACGGTTCATAGCTTGTCTTTATCAGAATATCCCTCCTACCTTCTTAATATCATCCGTCCATCTTGTAACCTGTCTCCCTCTTTTTCTCTTTCCGTCACGTGGATTTTGATCTACTTTCCCTTATCAGGTCACATGGACCTGTCCACCGCCATTTTAATTGTTTAATCTTTGTAATCACATCTTCTACCTTTGTGTGGAATCTAACTTCCGTTCTTTTTTTGTCTTTTAGTGTGACGCCAATCATACTTCTCTCTATATTACATACATACATATAACTGTTTATTTGGATCTAAGTAGAATCAGGTAGAAAAGCTAGAACTGTTTTTTGGATGATATTGGATTTAGAATGACATCACATTATGTTTCATGTTACTATCAGCAAGCCCTATAATTTGATACCCATGTTGTATAAATGTCCACCAGCTGTTACTAGATGTCTATGTACAGACAGTTTTTAAAAGTCGCTATTATTTTTGTCTCAGTTAGTTATTATCAGCTAGTTAATAAATAAAACATACGTAAATATAATTGAAATTCTCACCAGGGTGACTCCACCTTTACTACGTATGAAAGATGAGATTATTACGAAATATGTAGGCCGGCATATTGAGGTATATTGAGGTCGGCTTTATGACAAAATTTCAGTAGTTTTCAGGGAAGGGGTAATGTTTGTTCAGACAATGGCGCAAGGTCGTTTTGAAGTGGACGCTTAGGTCCTTTTTATTGGTCATTTAATGGTATAATCGGTGTATGTGTCATGTATTTTATGTGCTTTTGTTTTAAGGTTTTATATGTTAAGCATAAATACATAAAAACATAATTTCACGCCTTTTTCTACCCGAAGGTGTAGGCAGCGGCTTGTTTAAGCCTCAACTCGCCGTTTATATGTAAGTCCCAAATGAAATAGGTGGCGAACCTATTGCCATACTAGGCACAAAGGATTTCAGTCATCGATATCAATCACATATAACTTCCGAAAATAATTTCTGAAAGTCGGATTCGAACCCGGGACTTCTGCATTCAGAATCGGGGTGCTCGACCTAATGGATAAATATATCAAATTTGTTTTCAGTTGAAATAGAGTTTCAGTTGTGGTAAAGACACGTTGCTTAGGGCTTGGCTACCTCGACCGGTGAAACTACGACCTCTCTGAATATCAACGTAACGTGGCTCCTGCCGCCTTTTATTTGATAAGAACGGTATTAGGTGGCCAAGCCTTTCCCCCCTCCGCTCACATTCTCGACCCAGTCCTACCTTTAATGCCAACAACTCAACTGTGGCCGTATTTGTGTTGCAAGAATCCGTAGGCGGCGCTAGCTACTTACTATCAGGTCACCCACCAGCTCGTTAGTTCGTTCCCTTAGTAAAAAAAATTTTAGAATAAAAGGGAAAATGTCCTAGCAATATTATTATTATTATTAAAGAAATATGCGGTTATTTTCCAACATTTGGATTTTTTAGTAACAATTTTATTAAAAAGTAGTAAGTAATCACCTCGGAGTATTAAATCAGCCGTTCTAGTTTCTTGGAAAATAGCTATTCTATTTTCAGTAAAATTTAAATAAGTGAGTAAATAAATCATCAGATTTTGCATAAGCCTACTATTATTACAGATATAATTTATCACTGAAACGGCTCTAAGAATGATTTATTAAATTTCGCCAAAAACTTTCCAGGCTTACCGGGAGTATAAAAAGACATGATTTTAAGTACACCTACAATAAAATAAAGTATTTTATTTGTGTATTCTCTTTATACTCTTATATCGTAAAAATTGCCCAAGGATACTTAAAAAAACTACGTATTTCCCTTGAAAATTAAACAACCTAAATTCATAATTTCACACTGAGACAAAAATTAAAGCATATTGATTATGATCACTGATTTATATATAGGTGATTTCTAAAAAAACTGAAAGCAAACCAGTTAAAGGACCTACTAAAATACAAACAATCACTTTAAAACCCATATTACCTTTTTAACTTAATATAACATAACTTCACGCTTTTGTAACCCGAAGGTGTAGGCAGCGGCTGTGAAGACTCATCTCGCCGTTCTGTTTACTGCCAAATGGAATAGGTGGCGAACCTAATGCCATACCGGGCACAAAGTTTTCAGACATCGATATTTATCGCACTTAACTTTTGAAAAGTCATTAGTGTGAGTCAGTGTCAGGATTTGAACCCGGACCTCTGGACCACCGAGACAAAAAATACTATTACCTTTTTGATAAATATTATAATAGTAAAGACGCCCCAGTTTCCTACTGATATAATACAAGTACCTATAGTTTATTTTGTGGTAAATTGAACTTAATTTCTTTGTTCACTGTGGTTCAGTATTTTATGAATAATAAAAATACGCTTAGTATTATATGTTTAATGCATAGAAATTCTGAAAATATATTCATCTTTTAAATGATCCAGTCAACATTCAAATGTTGATGAAGATAATAAAAAAACTTACAAACATTTAAATGAAGCGTGACATCAAATTTGTATAAAGTTATTATATAGCGTGGCATTTATCTTTTTAAGCATTCATTTATTCAATTGGAAACACTAAAATGTATACATAAATTTACGCCCATAATTGAATATAAAAAAGTATATGTACCAAAATCATATGCCAAATCAAAATGTAATTTGATTTGTTCCGAAACGAATTTTCGGTGATAATAAATAAATAGTTTTTACAGTTATTGCTGCTTAGATTATAATTATTATTTTTTAGTTTATAATAAGTACTAAAAGACTAAGGATATTTTTAAGGCATATTTATGTTTTTTGCATATTTTTTGTCTACCCGAAGACCTTGGCAGTGCCTCGAATTTAATGCATTCCACATGGCGGAACATTTAGTCTTACGAGTTGATCAGTGTTGTTGAGTCATTGATTTTAATAACACATAATTTCTGACACAAATTCCCAATTGCTATTGGTGTAAGCTAGGATTCGAATGCACGATTTCTTGGCTCAGAAGCGATACCTGTAGACCAGATCGATACCAAGATTGTTAGTAAAACAGCGAATACGAAAATTTTCGCTTCGATTCATATAGCTAGTTAAACAAACGTATAAGATTAAAAGCATAACTTTTTTACACGAACTGATCTAATTTTCCAACAAAGGGGTAAACAGGGTATCGTCATATTAAGGATTAAAGATTTTGGTCTCCTAGCGATACAAGAAAATGCTATCACAGTATTAGAGAATTTTGGGTAGTTTCAAATTGAAACAACCAAATCCCTTGAATTGAATAAGTCTTCTGTCTTGATTTTAACGATCCCTGAAAAATCTACTCACAATTTCTAACAATACTATAGAAAATATGCCTTGGTCTAGACAGGAATATTTTCTAAAATGATTCTCCACTAACAACCTTAGTGGTTAAAATATTATTTTTCTCTTCATCTTCATGTTGTATGTTTGGATATAAAATAATTTTAGATAGATAGATAGATAGATAGATAACTCTTTATTTGTACACCTTATAGAATAGGAAAACAAGAAACATACATTAGACTAAATAAATAAAAGTACAAATGGCGGCCTTATCACTAAAAGCAATTTCTTACAGGCAACCTTTGGATGGACAGTAGTAAATACAAGACACGGGTAATCAGGTGTAATAATCGACAAAACATAATTAATAAATACATCATTCAGAATATACATAAATACATTAATTAACATATCGATATATACATAATTAATTAAATAAATATAAATAAATAAATAATTCTAAAATATAATACATTAAATAGTCAGTAAGCATATAATAAAATATACACAGACCTACAGAATTACAGACATACGTATATACAAAAGTAACAGATATATAACAAATTAAAATGTTTCAAAATGTTGCGCCAGAAGAGATTTAAAACATGCTATGGATTTGGCTTTCCTGATTTCCACAGGCAAAGCATTCCAAAGTAGCACTGCCTGGACGGAAAACGATTGCCCATAGAAATGGGTGGAGTGTCTTGGGACAGCCAATCTCAAGTTTTCCGATGACCTAAGATATTTCGAATGTGTGTCATGTAAGAACTTGAAACGTTCCTTGAGATACTTGGGGGAATTAGGATTAAATAAAATGTTAAATAATAACACGAGAATGTGAGTATTCCGGCGAAGACGAATAGGAAGCCACTTGAGCTTTTTACGATACTCTGAAACGTGATCATATTTGCGAAGGCCAAATATAAATCTGATACAGACATTTTGAAGACGCTCAAGTTTGTCAAGTTGTGCTTCAGTGAGATTCAGATAGCTGGCATCGGCATAATCGAGAATAGGAAGAAGGAGAGATTGCGCGAGTGTAGTTTTAGTGGCAATAGGCAAGAAATTTCGTAACCTTCGCAAGGACCCCGCAGAAGCAAACAGCTTGCGGCTTACTTCTTGCAGTTGAGGACTCCAGGATAAAGTGCTATCGATATAGACCCCTAGATTCTTAACCTTGGTGGCTATAGGTAGGTTGGTTCCATTGAAACAAACCTGAGGTAACAGAGACAAATTTAGTCTTGCTATCATCCTGGAGCTGCCGACAACAATGACCTGAGTTTTTGACGGGTTAACGCTAAGGCCATAATTATAGCTCCATTCGCATATTCTTTCCAGATCTTGATTCATTAACATAATTGCATGCTGTATTTTCTCCGGTGGAGCTTGTGTATAAATCTGCAGATCGTCTGCATAAAGATGGTAGGTTGAAGTTAAATTATTAGAGATAGAATTTATAAAGACAGCGAAGAGAAGAGGTGAGAGAACGCCACCCTGTGGTACACCGGCAGTAGTATCAGTCCAATCGGAATATTTGTCGTCAAGCCGGACACGTTGCCGGCGACCAAACAGGTAACTTTGAAACCAATCAACCGCCGTTGGAGATATGTTAAGAGAACGAAGTATACCCAGCAGAACACGGAAATCTACGGTATTAAAGGCATTACTGAAATCAAGGAGGGACAGGACCGTAAGATTCCCGTGGTCCATGCCAAGGCGAATATCATCGGTGATATTCACCAGCGCGGAAACAGTACTGTGGCCAGCACGAAAACCGGATTGGAAGGGATTTAGGAGATTATTTTGATTAAGGAAAGAACTAAGTTGTGAGTGGACTAGGCGTTCTAAGACCTTAGATAGAAATGGGAGAATGGAAATGGGACGGTAGTCGGTAAAAGACAGAGGTCGTGGTTTTTTCGGGAGAGGGATAATTTGGGCTTCTTTCCATGTTGTTGGAAAGAAGCCGGAGGATATAGAGAAGTTAAGTATATGAGTAATAATAGGTAAAACTTGGTCAAGAATGGGAATAATCATGTTTCGGCTGACACAGTCGTTTCCGATCGCATTTGATGATATCGAGAGTAAGTTCTTCTTAACATCACAAGCGGCAAATTGTGAGAATTCAAATTGTGAATAATCAGGTGTTGGAAGTGATGAAAGATATTTAAGTGTATTACTTTGTGTGGTCCTGTCAAAGTTGGACGAAGAAGAGAAGTGTTGATTTAATGAATTAATGTCAATATTTATAGGCGTAGCATTACTTTGTGCCCTTCCAACACCTAAAGATTTTAGAAATTTCCAGAATTTGCTGGATCACCATTTTCAACAGAAGCGTGGATATGTTGGCGTTGTGCTTTCCTACACATCTTATTGCAGCGGTTTCTTGCAGCGACGTATTTCTCCAAGTTGGTAGTTGTAGGACGACATCTATATCGGCACTTAGCTGCAGCTTTAAGTTTCATTAAGTCTTTTATTTCATTTGTCAGCCAAGGAGATGGTAGATGTTTTATTTTTATGGAGCGAATAGGCGCATGGACATCGTATAGTTTAATTAAGGAATCGTTGAAATAGTTGACCTTATAATCTGTATTATTCGACTCTAATAACGGTACCCAGTTAATGTTGTCGGCATCCATGCAAAGCTTATCGCGGTCCATGCCATTAAAATTTCGTTGCAGCAAAATCTTACGATTTGCCTTAGGAGGGCGGATTTTATACGAAAGAAAGATCAAGTCATGGTAAGAGAAACTGTCAGCTGGGTACTGTCCATGTTTAACAGCAAACTCAGCCGATGAAACAAAGATTAGATCAAGAAGAGATGGATTACAGTTAGGGAAATGGTGAGTAGCATGAAGAGGTAGGAGAGTTAAATTATTAGATTCTACAATAGACTTCAGGGAAAGGGCACGGGAATCGGTTTTTAACAGACATGTATTAAAATCACCCATGATGACTGTGTGGTTATAAGATGGAATCAGGTTTTCTAAGAGAAGCTCAAGAGAGAAGAAGAAATCATTTCGAGGAGAAGGAGAATAGAACACGCCAAGAAGAACTTTTGTATGCTGGAGTTCCACTTGCAAGAAAAGATGCTCACCGGCGTTCGGCGGCGGTGGCTGTGCCGACGTACTGACAATGGAATACGGAATATAGTTTCGCAAATATATGGCGACACCACCACCACCACACCCCGTGCGATCATTCCTTATCAGGTGGAACCCAAGAAGAGAAAAAGAGGAAGAGAGGAAGAGAAAAAGAGGAAGAGAAGAAAATTTTAAGTGATGTAAAAGGAAAAGTTGAGCAAGTGCAAGTTGAGCAAGATCCAAACCAATACCTACTTACCTAAGAGCAGCGGTCATTGGTGTGGAAATAGTTATATTTAAAGTTAGGAATCATATTTTTTAGAAATTCATTCGTTATATAATAAACTAACTTACTTCACGTTTCATGCTTTTTCGTTGAACGGGAATAATTTATTTACCAGTATATTCCCAGTACACGGCACCTGTACAAAATAGATCGCTATTTCCAAAGCTATTACGCCTATCCGCCCGTAAGAGATACCAAATATTGACGCAAGTAGAAGCATAAATTATTTATATGAAAACTTTGTTCAGATCACGTTACGTAAGATTGTATGAGAAACATTTTCTCGTAAGATGTTTTGGAAAATATGGTACATATACACTAAGGAGAAAACACTTGCCATATTTAATTTTCTTGAGGGGGATATTTTTTTTCTGAAAGCATTTATATATTTTATATCATATTGCTACTTGATTTGCAGGCAAAGATAATCCATAAGAAATTTTAAAATCTTTGCATAAGTAAGTAAGGCTATTTCTTATAAAATCATTGTTTATCCATTTATGACAAATTAAAATGTAAAAGAAAAAAAAAAGCTCTTATTTTATTCTTTACGGTAAGCTGAACGATCATTGGCATTCATATCTAACAGAAGGTAATGTATACATTATATTTACTAGTCAGTCGCAGTAGTCCAGTAGTCGAGCACACCTTTCTGAACCTAGAAGTCGCGGGTTCGAACCCTCACATTGTCCCACACCAATGACTGTTCGAAATTAATTTCCAAAGTTATGTATGATAGATATTGATGACTAAAAATTTTGTGCCCGGAATGGCGATGGATTCGCCATTTGGCACGTAAACATAATGGCGAGACGAGGATTAATAGCCACAGCCTACACCGTCGGGTAGAAAAATGCGTGAAGTTATGTTATGTCTGTTTATTTACTTCATAGGGCTGAACTGAAGTTTTATGCCCGATGGTTAGCTACATAAAGAATTGAGAAGCATATCTTTCTGTCTATTAGTGTACAAAATTGGAAGCATCAGTTCCTAGTATTTCCATTTTCTGAAATTTACTAGGTTCTACAATATCCAGCACAATAGCTATCGTATAGATCTTTTGAAAGAGAATTTACTATCGCTACTTACTATTCACGCTAAAGTTTGAAAGTTGCGTCAATAACTGGGATGATAAGGGAAAATCGCCTGGTATGGTATGCGCATGTTGCGTATTTTGAAAATTCTGTTGTGTTGACGCCAGGCAATGGGAACTGGGCAGAAAGATAATGACTAAATAATATGTATTTAACATAACATAATATACAGGAAAATTAAAATATAAAGACAGTTCAAATTTAACTTTCACTCAATAGGTATTATTAAGAAAAGTTTCTTATATTCAGCAGTTTTGTAAATTGAATTTGATAAGGGTTAAAGTTGTGTACGAAAGTAATTTAGATCATAAAAGTTTTGTTATTCCTGAATCGAGAGTAGAGGCGATCAAGCAAATGATAAGCAAAAAAAGTATTTGGCTTTTGAAACTTTTAAAATATAAAAGGCTCGTAACATACTTAATTAATTTTATTTTAACAGATTTTTTTACGTAAAAGGTAGTATTTCTAATTCTATATTACTTTACCTTTTTGTATCTAATCCATTTCAAGGTTTTCTATTTAAGATTGCTTTGATAACAAAACCACCCGTTGTGAATATTATCAAGAAATCTTCAAAGCAATAGGCTTTGAGAATTTTTACGAATATTTTACGAAACGTCCCCGTAGTGGCTCCTCTGTAATAAAACGTCTTAATTTCAAGTCCTAATACAGGTCAAAGATATTCCGTAAATCATTTATAATAAATATCGATAATTGACAAAATTTCACTCGACTCAAGTCAGTAAACTTCAAAACCAGTTTCAAGCGACCGAAGGCATGTCTATATCATACACCTTCAGGTATTGAGTTTGCAAAACTCTAACTTAATAAAGTAGTACCAATGAAAAAACTAATATAATCTAACCTAGATAAATAACCGTCTGATAACGAAAGCAGTAAACTAGATGATGTGCGGATAGATAAAGTTCAGATTGTACTTAAACTGTTTTATAAAGTTCCACATAGTAAACAAATTTCGACTGACAACTGTAGTAACCTATAAAATAAAATTCAATCTAATACAATAAAGAACAAAAACAAATAATTACAATACATAAGACAATAATAATAAAACAATAGCGATACATCGCCGTCTAAAAAATTAAGTGTCTTACTTTGCTGACTCAATTATAATGGGGGGTGTTCAAGGAAATTGGACCGTCAACGTTGCCACTGCGAGGGCCAAGTAGCTAGTTATTTTTTTCAGTTCACTCACGTAAGCAGCTATAAATAAGGGATGACGAGACTAGAGAATATAATGAGAAAAAGTTTTGCGGATCATAGTTGAAGGGAAGCTGAAATTAAGTTCGTACCTAAATAGTTTGTGTATTTGCTGAAGGTATAGGCAGCGACAATTTGCTCTCGACTAAACGAATTCAGTGTCACCTACATAAAGCAGGTAGTTCAAACTAGATCACCCATTTGAATCCCTAAATTCATCGGCCTCACTCTTTGTAGACTGTTGTCCATGTAAAGGATCAACAGCCAAATGGACAGCACGCCGCTATCAACACGCTGTGCAGCCCTCATAAGCAGACCTAAGTAGCCCGGGAGTATGTCTCACAGAACAAAACCCCAGAAGACCAGAAAACCTTCCGGTTCAGAGCCAGTTGCTCTGAAGTGAAAAAAACTAACGTGATAGGGCTGTGGGAGGCTCAGAGACCTCCGCTAGATATCACACTCTTTCTCCTTTCGATAATGTTCTCACACTTTCACTGCTCATCTTATAATTATTTTAAAAATATAATTATTTAAGTATAAGTTTTTTTTTTATGGGATAGGAGGGCAAACGAGCAGGCGTGTCACCTGATGGTAAGCAACTAACGCCGCCCATGGACACCAGCAGCACATATAGTGTTACTGTTGCGTTGCCGACCTTTAAGGGAAGGGGATAGGAAAGGATGGGGAAGGGGGTGGGCCTCCGGGTACCTCTTTCACCGAACGAAACGTGGCATGGGCCACTTTACGTCGGTCTTCTGAGAGGTCGTGGTATTTCACCGGTCGAGCCAGCCCATTTATGCAGTAAACTGCTTGGCTCTACCACTGTTGAAAGTATAATTTAAATAATTATACTTATACTTAAATAACATAACATAACATAACATAACTTCACGCCTTTTGTTACCAGAAGGTGTAGGCAGTGGCTGTTAAGCCTCGTCTCGCCGTTATGTTTACGTCCCAAATGGAATAGGTGGCGAACCTATTGCCATACCGGGCACAAAGTTTGTCAGTTATCGGTATCTATCACACATAACTTCCGAAAACAATTTCGAAAAGTCATTGGTGTGAGCCAGTGTCTAGAATCGAACCCCGGACCTCTGGATCAGAGGCCGTGCGCTCGCTCACTGCGCCACCGAGACTACAATATACTTAACTAATTATATTTTAACTTTGAATATTTTTTTTTAAATTATCTTAGTTGATACGTCATCCATATCCATTATCCATATCCATTTTTGTAAGTAATGGCATACAAGTGGTATAATTGCAGTTATAAAAAGGAATTACTCATTTTTTTTAAATTTTTGAGATTTTATAACGATATTTAACGTATATTTAAATATTTAGTAAGAAAAACCAACGTCGTTAAATAGTTTAAAGTATGCAAAAACTAATTGTATGTTATGTTATTTGTATCAGTTTCATTAAACGTATTATCAGAGAACGATAACTGATTTCGACAATCCTTATATTTTTCAATATTTTCGATGGAACTTTTAACAGTCTCAGTCGAGCATCCTGTTTCTGAATCCAGAGATCTTGGGTTCGAATCCTGACACTGGCTCACACCAATGACTATTCGAATTTGTTTACGGAAGTTATGTGTGTTAAATATCGATGACTGAAAACTTTGTGCCCGGTATGGCAATAGGTTCGCCACCTATTCCATTTGGACGTAAACATAACGGCGAGACGAGGCTTAGCAGCCGCTGCCTACACCTTCGGGTAACAAAGGCGTGAAGTTATGTTATGTTTATGTTATGTTCAATGGAAAAATCTCCAGTTTTTTTATGCGACATCCCTATAGTAGACGGATTAAAAAGAGATTGTGTCAGTTGTGTAGTTTGTTCGGCCAAAAGCAAAATTATCCATATATGTCTCACTTGTTAATCTAAAAGGTGCTTACAAGGCTAAGGTCATACCGTAATTTCATAGTAAGTTTACAAATCAAAGTTACATGAATGTGTTAAAAAAAAGAAGTCGTCAATGTTGAAATCACCCGCAATGGTTTATCGTTAAGTTAGCTAGTTAGGAACCATACCATGACCAGCAACTAGCAAACCTATCTATTCCCATGGCATATCGACAATTCAATCTCTTCCAGAGCGATGTCCTAGTCAGATGTTGGTGCAACGGCGTCGTCGTATATTTTCCCAAAATACTCACTCTATCGACCCAATATGTCGATTGGATTTTCAAGAATGCCACCAGCTTTAGACCTAACTTTTTCCATTCTGAATGTAAGCGAAGAGCCCTGCGGCCCCAGAAAAGATTTTTATTTGCCTTGAAGTTCTCTATCAATCAAATACCTCATTCACATCTAATCTTTCACGGTTATCCTTTACTATTCAGGATTTCGTTACAATTTGCTATGTAATAAATTTGGGACATAATCCAGCCAGGCTTTTTTAATTCTTTCGACGCTAGTTTTAACATCTCCCATCAGGCATCACCTCCCAGCATCTTAAATATGTCTCTCTTCACAACCACAGTTTAAACAGCAACCACCACAACCACAGTACGAGCGCTCTTGATGTTACGGATTCCAAAGCCATTTGCTTCAAATAACAATCTAAAATTTATTCAATATGATAAAAAGACTGTGTCATCTAGCTAAACAACTATTTATATTCAACTAGTTGACCCGGCGAACTTCGTTCCGCATCAAAAGAAATAAATTAGTAATATTTGGATCTTAAAAAGTTCAATTTGTGCTATTTATCGGCACGCGTTTTGGCGCGCAAACGCAACTGCTATGTACCGCTATGATAATACTGTAATATCTTCGTAAATATTAGTTTAAATTACATGCTGTAAAAGGCTATATTAATCTATATTAAAAGCACAATCTATTTAAGACACTTAATTGGACGAAAATTAATGCTGTAATGTTTAAAATTGCTTCGTAAATAAGCCATTATTACTCGTAAAAAGCAAAAAAATAAAAATGGTCATTGTGAGTTATCCCTAAGACATAGACATATGCCTTTGCGGACTTTTTTATAGACCTTTTAAAGGTGTATAATAATGTAGTACATTGTTTTGATTTATCACTTAGGGTTCAGGCAGCGTTTTCGATTAAAGTTTTAAATCTTGAAAATTATCATTTTTTTTCACTACACTATTCATGAATTATAGATCAAAACCACCCCGTTGACACCCTCTAACTATTAAAAAAACCGCATCAAAATCCGTTGCGTAGTTTCAAAGATTTAAGCATACAAAGGGACATAGGGAAAGAGAAAGCGACTTTATTTTATACTATGTAGTGATTACTCGTTGGTTCAAATTCTGTAATTTAAAAAAAAATTGTTTTCTTTTACTTTAAAATACCCTTGAAATAAAATTAGAGTAATTCTATTCTTAAATCATCACTTAGACAGAAGACAAGAAGTTTTGAGTTTGTTTCCGAGTAATAGTATAGTAATAGACATGAATGAATGTCTATGATTCGGTGATATTTTATAAATCAACAATCAAACTAGTTAAAATAATGGTTATTTGTTTTTGTGTGCCAATAAACTTACAAGATCACAAATCTGTCTGTCAACGATGGCAGTTAAGTAATTAAACCTGATCCCTCTGTAATTGATGCGGGTCGATTTTACATATTAATAACGAACTGTATTAAGGTACAATTACGTACAATAGATATAGATACTATTTCAATAAAACAATAGTTGTCCTTGAAAATCATCTAAACATTTTTTTTTAACAAAAACACCATACTCTCATACATTTTTTTTGTGGATGCCTTCGATTTCTACTGGTTTCCATAATCAGATCCTGACTTGGTGAAAATAGGATCATCTCGGAGGTAAACACTTATCAACGAAAAAAAAAATTAAATCCGTCCGTAATTGACGGAAATATCGGTGAACATACATAAAAAAAAATATTATACATACAGACGAATTGAGAACCTCCTCCTTTTTTCGAAGTCGGATAAAAAATATTATAAAAATCAGGATACATGGAAAAAAATACAATGTATAAAAACAAGTATACGCCAAGAACAAGTCAATGACATTGACATAAATACCTAACATTTTATATCTCATGATCATCATCATCATTAGCCTGTTGCAGTCTACTGCTCATAGGCCTCTCCCAATGTGCGCCACAACATCCGATTCTCTGCCTTCCGCATCCAGTCTTTTCCAGCAGCCCTTTTGAGGTCGTCTGACCATCGGGCTGGTGGGCGTCCTACACTACGCTTGCCAAGTCGCGGTCTCCACTCTATGACCTTCTTGCTCCATCTACCATCGGTCCTTCGACAGATGTGGCCAGCCGATTGCCACTTCAGCGAGCTTATTCTACGAGCTATATCGGTTACTCCGGTTCTCTGTCGGATATACTCATTCATGAGTCTATCTTTCAGAGATACTCCGAGCATAGCTCGCTCCATAGCTCGCTGAGCGACTTTAAATTGTGGACTAGCCCCACCGTTTTATATCTATACACATTCTATTATCACTCTATCAGTCGGTTACACGTAAGCGAGTCTATTTATAAAATAGTGTTTGTTACAAATGTTTCTCTTCGTGATACAAACGTTGCTGCTGATCGGCAGTGTACTATCCAGATTTTGCACTGACTGCGATTCACAGGCAAGTATTCACCAGGTAACTGTGACTGGGTGTTCAGAGAACTCGTCAGTATGTAACATTGAAAGGGATAATAATATCACAATTACTATTGAATTTACGCCTTTAACAGAACTGAAGACTTTGGAAACCGCTCTTTACGTTATAATACTCGATATTGCTCTACCATTTCCTGGAATAGATTCTGATGCCTGCAAAGATCACAATCTCTCCTGCCCGTTGCCTGCGAACAAAATAGCAATCTACAAAGCCAATTTTCACATTAACAAGAATTATCCGAAGCTAGGAGTTCATTTAAAATGGGAACTCAAAGCTCACGATGAGAGTATTGTCTGTATTATGGTCACATGCAAAATAAAATAATGTGAGTTTGGTCTCTATACCAGATGGGTCCTTACAGCTTTTTAAATTTTAAATATATCGCACTATTCCTGAAAAATGGCAGTAAGTCATTTTAACCGACATTGCCGGAGCTTAAAAACTGTCCTAAATTTGTTATGACTTTTAGAAATAAGTTTCAGAGAGAAAATTGTAGGTTGCAGTTGCTTTGAACTACACTTCTTATTTCATTTTGGAAGAGTTTGATGTCATTCTAGATAATCTTAAAAAAAACACGGTAACTTCTGTATTCCACGAAACAGAAAGTATGTTTGTTCGGGGTAGCTACAATTATTTCTTTTTCGTCAAATAATTTGAAATAAATTTGCTAATTTAACTCTACTTACGACTTTATGCTCTCTTATATTTTTTACAGGAAGCTAATTGTTTTAGCTTAGTTAGTGTATCTATAAAAAATCTTTAATAATTCGGAAAGTAACTAAACAATTAATTTGTATCATGTAATACCTACTTCTTACAGTAAATAGTCTATTACGTGTATGCATGTAAGTCAAAACTGTAAATATAACGACAAATAATTTTAGGAAAAATGAAAAGAACATACATACAGAAAACTTCACACCAAGTCCCTTACGGGACCCATTTATCATGATGTTATTCTCTATTCTAAATAATCCCCATGCTCCTATCTACTTAAAATCACTTTTTGCTTTTCAATGTACAACGCAATTCTCGTTTGGCAGTAACTTAAACTGAGGTAAGTTTTTCTACTGTCTGATACTTGGATTTTTTTTCAGTATTTTTGAGTGATAAACATCAAGGCTGATATACCCTTTGAAGGAGAAGTGAAAAGTGTGATTAATGAGGGATTTTTTATTAATCATTTGTTATCTAATTCAATTGTCGATTTTAATATATTTCGTTATGTTAATGGGCATATTCAAAATTATCTACAGTTAGATAGGTATATATTATACTTATTTAATAAGTTTAATTACAAGTTTGTTCTGATTAAGAATTATTAATTCAAATATTCATTAATGCCAAATCTTTATTCCTATTACGCGAGAGGAGTGTACGACAGATGTCCAGAATTTAATTTAATATAAGACCCGTTTCAGTTTCTTTTTAATATAACATCTTCAAGGGCCGCCTTCCAGATCTCATTTCTGAAGACGATTCGATGTAAATTCAATTTAATATCAGACGTTTTAGTTCAGTAAAACAACTGGAGAAATGAAATATTATTTTGATCTTTTGAATGCTATAAACAATTCATCGTTGATTGTATTCAAATTTTGTCGTGTCCTTTTGTGAGGTACTATTTTCATTTGTAAAATACAATTTCTATCATTCTTAAAATAAATTTAAATGTTTGCAGGCAACTACGAAAGGCTACCTACCATATTATGATTTTGCAGTCATCATCATTAATTTTTGACGTCTTCGTGGGACGAATCGTGGGTTCGAATCCGGGCTCATACCAATGATTTTTTTAAATTCTTTTCGAAAGTTATGTGTCATGAATATCGATGACTAACAACTTTGCGCCCGATGTATGGCAATAAGTTCGCCACCTAATCCATTTGGGACGTAAACATAATGGCGAGTTGAGGCTTAACAGACGCTGCCTACACTTTCGTTCGTTCGTTCGTTCGTTTCGGCGTGAAGTTATGTTTAGCAAATTGTGTCCAATTATAGCAATTATTCTATTTGCGGCTTCAAATTTGGCAATTGAAGACGTAACAGCCGCTACCCATTTTTTCGGGAAGAAGTATAGCTAAGGCATAAATTCACAAAATGTAATTTGTAATTACATCTAATTTTTTTTTTGGGATAAGAGGGCAAACGAGCAGGCGTGTCACCTGATGGTAAGCAACCATCGCCGCCCTTGGACACCAGAAACACACACTGTTGCGTTGCTAACCTTTAAGGGATAGGGGATAGGAAAGGACGGGGAAGGGGGTGGGCCTCCGGATACCTCTCTTACCGAACGAAACGCGGCAAAAGCCACTTTACGTCAATCTTCTGAGAGATCGTGGTATTTCACCGGTCGACCCGGCCCATTCATGCAGCTAACTGCTTGGCTTTACCAAAGTTGCCTTTGAACTTCATTGTTTTGGATTTGATATTTGAATATTTGTTGTTCCGGAAACAGAAATATGTATGTATGAAAAATAAACTAACTACTCGTAAAATGCCACAAAATAAATAGTTGTAAAGATTTATTTATATCATACGCCATTATATAACAAACCCGTTAAAAATAGCAAGACTCAATTTACTCGTAGTAGTGTTCCAACAATTTAAATAAAGAGCCTTGCGCTTTGCAGGCAAAAAACATTTATAATCATCGTATACTTCGTACTTACTTTTAAAGACTTCTTTCCTCCGTCATCTGCTTGGCAAATAAAATCGTGTACACAGCATTATGGGAAGGGTTATAATTGTCAATTCGCATCACGTACAGCCAGCGTGACTGGTAACCGGAGACCCTTGTATGGGTACTTGGTTGAAAAAAAAATGGAAATTCCACGACAAACCAGAATATATTACTTAGAATATGCTGGTTTGTCGTGGAATTATAACAATATTATCTCCTTAATTCAGCCATTCATTATAATTATAAGATATACTTTGAATACACACATTGAAGGTCGTAAATAAAAGATTATTGTATTTTTAAATTTTATTATTTGCAATATTCGTGTACAACATTCATGTTTACGGTTCATGGCTGTAAAACACCTAAAATGTCAAAGTTATCCTACCTTTCGAGATTAATATATTTGATTATTAAATAAGATTTTTCCGCGACATTTTCTATGTGAACTGAATAACAATTTGATGTGGCTCACACAAATATCACGATATTTTTCCAAATATAATGTATCTTACATTCTACTCACGTATCAAGAGTTCGATTCCCTATCCAAACATTTGTGTGAGCGGAAAGAACAAATTTCTAATTTGGAGATAAAAAAGTATGTCTCACTTCAATATCATATAATTGGTGTCTTAACTTGTGTTGTAAGAAATAGTATGTATTAATTCTAATACCATACCACCATAAGAATTCATGAAGAAAAATATATCAAACGAACAAACAAATTTAACATACAGTCAAAAAACGTTCCATTATCAAACTAAATGCCTCCTTGAGAAAGATGATGCCTTAAAAACTGACGATCTTAACTAGAAATGGTTGAGACTTTGAGATCTATAAAATGAAAGTCGAATAATCTAGTCAGGTGTGTAATAATCGTGCCTTATGAGGCTCTGTCCTTCTGCCTACCGCGCAAGGGAATTGGCGTAAAGTTATGTTTTATATTGTATGGTCCTTTATTAATGCATAGCAGTATTCACTCCATAATGCTGGGAGTTATTTCGCTATTGATGCATGATGAGGGATAACGCTTCATTAGATAATTGTGTCAATATATGCACCTAACATCATCCAGCTCTATTAACCAAACAGTTTCTAAAGGTTACTGAATCCATGGGGCTCTTTATGTATTATATTTGCCGTGATATTAAAACAGTCTCAGTTACTTAATGTCTTGGCATCCTGTTAAAAAGTGTTAGGTTCGAACCCGAATAAAATCACCTACACGAAATGAACACGTACATTATTAATCCGTATATAATAGGAAGTCCAGATCCTGCAAATTAAGTACGCTAGGGGTATTTGTGGAGAGAAGTAAGTAATGTAAACGATTCTACAAAGTGCTCGCAGGTTATAGTGAAAATAAGACTCACTAAAGTCGCTAGCGGTTAAAATAAGCTACTAGTTTTTACCCGAGCAAAGAGTAAAATAAATCCGAAAGATCCTAAAACTGCATTTAATTTATTAATTAGATTTATTTTTTTAATCGAGGATTCCATTAATAATAAATAATAATAAACTTACGGCTTTTACCACTAGTTTAAGTCGGCAGCTGCCGTCGAGTCTCGACTCGCCGATTTTTCACATCCAAAATGGAATAGGTGACGGAACCTATTGCCATAAACCAGAGACCACTGTTATTACGCCCTTAGACCCTGAAGTAGTAGGGAGCGGCTATTATATTATGAAACTTGGATTTTTTTGTACTCATATCAAAGCTTATAGCCATACATCTGTTGTTTTATATATTTATCACACCTTTTCCAAAAACTTTTCGAAATAAGGTAGGTATATACATATGTGAATTTGATATCTAGAAATAAAATCCAGACTGTTGATCCACTAGATCATTTTAATCTATATTAATAGACAAATTATTACAAATGCACAGTTATATTCCCGAATATCATGACAGTGGTTAGTGGCTTCGACTGGACTGACGGTCGTTCTAATATGTATGCTGAATGAATCATTTAATTATATAGATATCGTCTACGACCAAACCACTCTACGACCAGTCACTTAGTGGAAATTGGCTTTTAGTTGGTATATTGGTATTTTCTTCTATACAATCAAATTTTATGGTACATCTTAATCGATTATCAACTAATGCCTGTAGGTATAATAATACGAAGATAAGAAAAAATCTTATTGAGTTTGAAGTCACCAACGACTGTTTAACAGTTTTTTGCTACAATAATACAATTGTTAACACGGAAAAAAAGAGAAAGAGAAATGAGAAGACTGACGATACTGGTGCTACTCGATTTTAGTTACGCATTCAATGCAGTTTACTATGATATACTCCTAGGTGTCTTATCTTCTCTTATTGTCTCTACTTCTTTGATTTCCTGGTTTGGTTCTTATCTTCAGGGACGGTCGCAGTTGGTTTGCTCCCAGGAAGAAAATTCTGACTGGTGTGAGCTAGCTGCGTGAGTTCCTCAAGGTGGCGTTCTTTCTCCTCTTCTTTTTTCCGTCTTCATTAAAGCTGTTACCAATATTATATCTTCTAATTATCATCTGTATGCAGATGATCTGCAACTATACCGTGATTTTGATGCTGAGGACACTGATGTTGCGATTTCTGCCATTAACTCTGATCTTGAGAATATTAGACAATGGGCTATGTCTTTTGGTCCTCTCCTGAACCCGGCTAAATCTCAGGCTCTGGTTATTGGTGGCAAGTATATGTATCAGTTGCATTGCAATAATATTCCTCCTGTAACATATGACGGCATACCTATACAATATACTAGTGTTGCTAAAAACTTGGGAATTCGATTGGACAGTAACTTATCCTGGTCAAGTCACATTACTAGTGTAAGTAAAAAAGTATTTGGCACCTTCTACTCTCTTAAGCACGTTCAAAACTTTCTACCTTTTCAGACTAGAGTTATGCTAGCCCAATCTCTCCTTCTACCTATCCTTGATTACGGGGATGTATGCTACCTCGAAGCTACGGAAGAACTTCTGAATAAACTGGAACGCTTGCAAAACTTATGCCTACGTTTCATCTTCGGTCTTATAAAATACTAGCAGACCGCGCGAACTTCGTACCGCCATATTTTATACATTTTCCACTAAAAAGATTATTGCCGCAATCATATTAATACCCCAAAGCTTTCATCATAAATGGACTATCTAACACTAATATTTATTTCAATTCAAGTTCTTGATACATGCATACATAACTTCAGGCCAGATCCCTTGCGGGGTAGGTAGAGAGAACAAAGGGCCATAAGGTACGATTATTACACACCTCACTCGCTTAGCTGTTGATATTAGCGACTAACAACCAAGATATATTATGGTGATAATATTATCAATTTCAATCAACACTATAAGTAATAGTAATAGTAGTAGTAGTCCGAAGCTTTTTGTCAACTTTTAGTTTTTTTTTTAATACTACTTGAACAACCTTTTTTTTTTCTTTGGTCATTGTCTTTCTACAAAAAAAGACCACATGTTTTAACCAGCATGTGTTTTTTATAATTTAAATGGTGTCGATTTGGCATCTTGGTATTACTCTTATCAAAATAAATTCACTACATTTTAAAAGAGATCACGATATTAAAAATACTAATAGATGGGCAACTCTATGTGGTATGATGAAGACCGTAAAGTCTTTATATTTTAGCAAAATACGCCAAGTCGAGGTGTGTGGGTATATCTTGCGCTTCGTCCATTTATATGAAGTTGCAATATTGTAAAGGATTAAAAATAATACATATTATCATATCTGCTTAGAGAAGTAACTGTGAACTAACGCTAACTTTGACCCAGGACTTTGGATACATAGATAAAATATTTTTAAATAGTACGTTCGTTTTAGATATTTAGATCACATTAAAGGAATTATGTACTCTTAGATAGACAGTGGTAGAACCAAGCAGTTCGCTGCGTGTATGGGCCGGCTCGACCGGTGAAATACCACGACCTCTCCGAAGATCGACGTAAAGTGGCTCATGTCGCGTTTCGTTCGGTGAAAGAGGTACCCGGAGGCCCACCCCCCTTTCCCCATCCTTTCCTTTCCCCTATCCCTTAAATGTCGGCAACGTAACAGTAACATTATATGTGTTGCTGGTGTACATGGGCGGCGTTGATTGCTTACCATCAGGTGACATGGCTGCTCGTTTGCCCTTCTATCTCATAAAAAAATGCAACTTTTAGGCTATCGCGTATGCATATTACATAAATATAATGAACGGGAAATAACGCCACACGTTTAGGTAAACAAATAATCCAAAAATATATAATAATCTAATTTACGTGTCTTATTAGACTCGAAAATCATCATCATTTAGCAGACCGCGCGAACTATGCACCGCCATATTATATACATTTATAACTAAAATTTATTGTCCCACTCTTATTAATAACTTAAACTTTTCTCAATAAATGGGCTCTCTAAAACTAATATTTTTTTCAATCCAAACCAGTAGTTCCTGACTGGTTTGGATTGAAAAAAATATTAGTTTTAGAGAGCCCATTTATTGAGAAAAGTTTAAGTACATACATAAATTCTCGCCAAATTCCTTACGGCGTAGGCAGAGAGAACAAAGTGCCATAAGGCACGATTCGGCCGTACGGCCTCACTCGCTTAGCTAGTATCTATTAGCGTACTGACAATCAAGACATTGATAATATTTACAACTTCAAAGAAAGCTTTATTAGCAATGCCACTTATGAACAATGAATATAGCAATGAACTTGTCCCAAGTTTTTTTTCAACCTTTAGTTTTTTTTAATACTACATAAAACACTCTTTTTATTTGGTCACTAATGTTGACTTCAATGAAAAAAACGGGACACCATATGTTCAAACCGGGGTAGCTAACTCACAGTGAATGTTTTTTTTTATAAGTCAAATGATGTCTGTTTGTTTTGCGATTAAGCTTATCGAAATAAATTTACTACATTTTAAAAGATATCACGATCTTAAAAATGTAAAGTTTATTACATATAATAATATCTAGAATGTATTATAAATCAGTCAAAATGTTGTTAGTTTTTTAAACGTCGTTGTATGTAATAATTTTAAAAATTAATAATTCCAGCTAAGCAATAAAACAGAGTTATCATATTGATTAACTTCTATAGTAATGATCTTTGATACCTATTTAATGGATTTAATGCGAGCGAAGCCGCGGGTAAAAGCTAGTAACTTTTATAAATAAAAATACCACAAAATAGGATTAAATACTACAAATTTTAAATTCTAATTAAAGTATTGAGCGATATGATGACAAAGAGAGAAACAACAACACAACATAACTTCACGCCTTTTCTACTCGAAGATGTAGGCAGCGGCTGTCAAACCTCGTTTCGCCACTATGTTTTCATCCCAAATGTAATAGGTGGCGAACTTATTGCCATACCATTCACAAAGTTTATAGTCATTGATATCTAAATACATATAACTTCCGAAAACAATTTCAAAAAGTCATTGGTGTGAGCCAGAATTCGAACCCGCGACTACTTTATTCAGAAATGGGGTTCTCGACAATTGGACCACCGATACCTTTTAGCAAGAAACGAACGTAAAAAAAATCTACCTGATAGCTGTCGCGGTCCGAGCTGTCCGAGTCGGATACATCTTCCGTAGTGTAACTAAATATTTCCCTATGAAATGAATACTTACATTTTGTATTTGGCGATATCTTTTGAATTAAATGTCCGAATTGAATTATTCAAAAAGTTCTAGAAAGGTATTGAAACTATCTTTTTATTGAAGTAATTTATTTTAAGGAGAATTAATACCAAGGTACAAAATAAACCATTTTTATAACGACATCAATTTAATTATTTTAAAATATTCAAAAACTACTTATTGTGAGATAACTATAATAGTTAGACATATGGCATCGCGGACTTTTTTATAGACAAATTTATGTTCTATAAAAGTGTAGTACATTTTTTTGTTCTAGAATCTATAGTTTTCGCAGCGTTCACGATGTAAGAATTATTTTCGAGTCATTTTCTTACACCTTGGGTTACATTACTGGACTTATAGTAAGGATCCCTAATTAATTTGAAAATATAATATAGCCTAAAGCCTTCCTCGATAAATGGACTATATACCACTGAAAGAATTTTTAAAATCGGACCGGTGGTTTCGGAGATTAGCGCGTTCAAACAAACAAACAAACAAACAAACAAACAAACAAACTCTTCCGCTTTATAATATAAGTATAGATGACCATGTCTCCGAGTTCCGAAGGAAACTGAAATGGTTACCAATCAGACGGCGTCGAGAAATGCACGTTCTCTCTCTTCTCTATTCTATCCTTCATAACCCTAAAATGCCTTCATACCTCCGTGAACGCTTTGAGTAACTTGTACCCAGGGATAAGCCCTGTCGAACATCTTCATCTCTTCTCCTACGTACTCCTTCTCACAGTTCTAGTAGATACAGCGGTTCTTTCACAATTTCATCTGTACTTCTGTGGAATTCACTACCACATGTTATACGAGACAGTTCCTCCCTTGAAGTCTTTAAGAAAAAGCTAAAAGAGCACTTTCTATCTCTGACCTACGATTTGCAGAATATTTAATAATATTTTCATGTATTTTAAAATTAGATAAATGTGTGTATGTCTAACCATTTGTATGTATTATAGATTTATAATTGTATGTATATTATTATGTATGTATGTATTGTATTGATTTGTTTAATCATAATATATATATTTAAGTATTCCATCTATATCCTATCTCTTTCCTCTTGTATTGTTGTACTATCGGCTTCTCACCACTTTTACTTTTCCGCTACTATTTAGGGTTCGCTGGAAGAAAACTCAAAATGAGTTAAGCTCGCCTCTGTACTATGTATATCCTTATTTTATGTATCAATATATCTGTTAATGTACAATAAATAAAATATAAATTCACCTTATTCAGATGGGATCAGTCTCAGATTATACTGACATCATTTACACAAAGTCTACTCGCGTTCGCCTCTCGCGATACCCACGAGACCAAGAGAGACAGCTTTATTTTGGACCGGCTTAATAATTTTCGAGTAATAGCGACATATGTCAAAAAAACATAAAACCATAACGCGTCGGATATGACACAAACATTCCACGGGACTATATAAATTATTGAGCGGAAACCAATAATACCTCATAATATTGTGCGGCGATGTACGGAGGCTTTATCGCAATACGTGATGACATTTCTATTGAAACGATGGCTCTCAACGCCACATGAGTATTGGGCTCTACTCGTCTTCGAAACGAGGATAATTGTCCCGAGAAATGTAATAAATATATCATATTTAGATAAGAGTACCTCTACGTCTCAATTCAGCGACAGGGTTTTTCAAATAAACGAAAAGGAATATCACAAAATTTAGGGTTCGCTTTTACTTTGCTACGCGTCCGTCCGTATGTTATCAGACTGTATCTCAAGAATGGTGATAGCTAGACAGTTGAAATTTTCATTTATATGTGGTATATCTATTGCCGGTATAACAACAAATACTAAAAATAAAATAAATTTTAAAGTGTGTCTCCCATAGTGTGTTGAAGACACCCTTTAAAACTTAAGTTTTTTACCATTTCTTGCTCGATACTAATATCGGTGACAGGTAGACTAACATACATACATAACTTCACGCCTTTGTTACCCAAAGGTGCAGGCAGTGGCTGTTAAGCCTCGTCTCACCGCTATGTTTACGTCCCAAATGGATATTTATATTTATTTATATGAATATTTATCACACTTAACTTCCGAAAAGTAATTGGTGTGAGCCAGTATCAGGATTTCAACCTGGACCTCTGGAGCAGAAGCCATGTGCTCGACCACTGGATCACCGAGACTTTAAGGTAGACTAGGTTTAAATAATAAAAAATAATTTAAATAAAAAAAAAGTAAAAAAAAACTATTCATAGGATTTAGTTAAATATTATGGATAATAAATTCTTTTTAAGTATAATTAATCAAAATAAGATAACTAGTGAAGGTTCCTGTACAATAAAAGAGGTTTTCGTCGTTTATTAATAAAACGCGAACCTTTCGTGTGCGTGTCCCTTTCGCACTTGGCTGTTTCTTTTTTGGTTGGTTGATGAAAAATATATGACAGTTGTTTTACGAATATTTCACACATTACTAAAGTGACTATATTGAGAGGTCTGTTGTATATTATTTGATGAGTGAATATTGTTGTTTTTTACGAGTATATTTAAGAGGATTTTTTTTATACTGGTAACCGCAATCTGTATTAGTAGGGGAAAAGTTGAAAGAAGGAACGAAGAACATTGGGAACTTAAAAAACCCAAACTTGGTAGTTAGATTTGATTGCGTCCATCTGTCGCATGTCGTGAGGTATATGTAGTCACTCCTCGACAGAACTCATATGGTTGCATTGGTGATATGGTTTGCAATTGATTACAGAACGCCTTAACTTCAAAATTAAGTGAACAAATTCTAATTCGTAAACTACATAATCCGCCTTGAGCAAGCAACATGGCAGTCCCAGGGCGACTTGTATATCATGAACTCATTGATGGTGTAGTATGCACCACCAAGGAGACGAAGACACCAGATAGATCCCTCACCAAATATTTTTCATCTATAGTGGATGCCATCCAAATCTTTTTCAACAATTTCAACAAAAATGGCTTTTCAACTCATCTATACTAATATTATAAAGAGAAAATATTTGTATTTTTGTATGTAACGAACAAACTCAAAAAATACTGGACCGATTTTAATAATTCTTTTTTCTTTAGAAAGCTAGATTATCACTGAGTAACATAGGCTATATGTAATCATCGTCGTCATTGACACTTTGCTTGTACGCGACTAACACCGTGTGGCGGGTAGCTACATACAATATAGCGGTACGAAGTTCGCGCGCTCTGCTAGTTATAAACATAACATACCTTTTCACATATAATATCCAAATAACAAATAAAAAACTATTGGCTTGACTTTTAGGTTATGCAAATTAAAAAATCATAATTTATCAGATACACACTCCACAACTTTCATCCTTGTAGGCAAATCGTTTAAATTATTATTTTCTCATCAGTAAAACAAGACAAGGACAAGTAGTACTCGATCCTAAACATAACTACTTTATTGAATTTTAAGTAACACGATGCTTGGGTGGGGGACTTCTGAAGGAAATTTGATGCTCTCAGTAGTAACAGAGGGGTAATTAAATCTACAAGCGTTTTGTTGTGTAAATTAGAAATGGACGCCTCCTTTGTTTTAGTACAACCACTTATAAATTACAAGATAGAATAACAATTCGCTTAAACAAACAACTGGCATTAAATAGAGCCTTTGGTTATTAAGAATCGGAATCTAATATTACAAAGATATTAAATTTATGCATACAAACATTGGTTTAGATTTCGCTCGACCGTCGGAGAAAAACAGCTGGATATATTTATAAAATTATCATAAAAATATGGTGTGATTTTATAATAGCAGAATGCTGTAGCATTTGTATTGATGTTTGAAAGGTCTAAGGTTCGAATCTTGATTACAAATAATAACATAACAACAGAACTTAACTTTACACCTCTTTCTACCCAAAGATGTGGCCTCGATTCGCCAAATCTTTAAATCCCAAATGGAATTGGTGACATAATCTATTGCTGTATACTGGACAGAAAGTATTCCGAGAAATCATTGGTGTGAGCTCGGAATCGATCCGACGACTTTTGAATCAGCAGCGGGAAGTAAAACCGACTCATAAAATTTTTACATCTCAAATGGTGGCGGATCTATTACCTTAGACTAGACTAAAAGTAATACATAAAAGCTATTGATGGGAAACCAGATTCCAGAAGCTATTGATGGGGAACCAAAATTCGACAACATTTTGATTCCGAAGCGTTGTCGAGGAATACAACATATTCACGAACATCTATAGCAATACATCAGTAGCAAAAAGAAGGTACATTTTAATTAGTACTAAATTTGAAACAGTTTTCTGATTATAAATTGTACAGGAGAACACAGTAAATTTTATACATTCAAGGCATAAACTGCATACAGTATTCATAATAGGATTACATAGACCGAATCGTACACTCACCTAACCGTGCAATGCGTTCGGGAACCGAATTACCCCACTGGACCGCACCATTACTGGCCATTAATAGGACAATTTAAACTCAGTTAACGTTTCGCGTGTTCGTTCAAAACGGCTTTTATCACGTATAATGCTATATAATACATTTTTGTTTCTTTATTGGTACTGCCAGTGGATTTATTTATACATGTTTGTTGCATTTTTATCACAACTGTTTGCAATAGTTAAAAGAAAGTATTGTTATTCTTTAACTATTGATTCAGAACAATAATTAGACATATTATTTTTTTCCTATGTGAACCTTATTGAACTCCTCTTATACGGCTGGACCGATTCAAATGTTCTCGAATCCAAAAATTCACTTGAGTATACACAAAAAATGATTCCAAGCTATTTAGGACAAAAAACGGACAAAAGGACAAGGACAAAAATGTTTTCTTTCTTTTCTTAGTTTGTTTAATATCGAAATCACTTAGTATATCACGTGCAAAACATGTGGCCGGTCCGCTAGTAATTTTATAAAACATTCAAATGCAGAACATTGCCAACATAATTCCCACTCCACACCCTTAATAAGTTAATATAATAAGGTAGTCAGAGTAGCTTTAAGCGTTATTTTTTAAAACTGAAAAAGACAAAAAATTAAACATGTCAAAATGATACAAGTCAAGTTAAAACTCTTTTTCTTGGTCTCCCTTTTCGATTTAAGGAAATAACAGAACTATTGAATATTAAAAGGTCGCTTAGGCAAAAAGTATTACCTACTACATTATAAAAACACACTCGTTATTATTTTTTATTTTGCAATGAAGTCATTAACTTCGCAGGTTTATTGTGATCCAGGATTAAGGCCTACAAACTTAATTTACTACTTATTAAGAGAGAATAATAAAGCACAAATAGCTTTGCGATGAATAAAAATGTCTTATTACAATATTAGAAGGTTATTTATAAAATGGATGGTTGTTTTATTTCTCGTGATAATTTTTGTACAGTTCTTAATTAACTCAAATCGATACTAGGATAATATAGAATACAATAATCAAACTTGATTTTTACAAATTTTGGTCTTACTCTTCTAGTCGTCTCGATGGTTCAGTGGTCCGGGTCACCGCTTCGGAATCAAGAAGTCGTAGGATGACCAATGACTTCTCGGAATACTTTTTGGAAGTTATGTGTGATAAATACCGATAACTGCTAACTTTGTGCCCGGTGCATGACAATAGGTTCCGCGACTTATTCCATTAGGGACTTAAAAATTTGGCTAGTCAAGGCTTAATAAGCTGTTTCCTACATATGTCTGTAGAAAATGTTGGGAGTTTTCTTCCTTACTTCAGCTCCACTACATTTCAAGTGTATTTTGGCATACGTGCAAGATCACGAACTTTCAGTGGCATTTACGGGTTATTTTGATTAATTGTTTCGGGTCACAGTCATCTGGGTCACACAAATATAGTCCACAAGTTACAAATTGACAACTTACATGTGCCAAAAACAAAATTTATGGTGTTTAAAAGGGAGGAATCCAAAACGGATGCAAGGGTAATGGTCTATGATGGACTGGAGCATGATGGACAGGGTGGGCTGGGGCAGGTGAACAAAATTGTATGTCTTGGATGCGCTTTTAGCGATGGCGGGTACACCGTGGATCTAGAAAGAAGAGTGGCATTAGTAAACAGCGTAAATGGAGCTTTGGGCAGATTTCTGGGCGCAAAAAACGTGTGCAGAAAAGCCCAGCTAGCTTATCCACAATGCAGTGTTGATCCCAACGCTAACGTATGTAAGCGAGAGTTGGGTAAGGCACAGCGTGCATAAAATTAGGTTGAAATGAGGGGACTGCGCAAAATCTGCAGAGTGACTCTCGCTTTACCCTTGCGGGATAGGCAGAGAGAACAGAGCGCCATAAGGTACGATTCTTACACGTCTCACTCGCTTCGTTGACTTTCAAAAATTATAATTTTTCATATTTTCTTTTTGTAATTAGAATGATATCACAATTATTCTGTATATTTTCACTGGTTCAGCTTTGAGATACTCACTAATAATCAATGCTATTTATACTGAGAAAATATCTTTCAGAAAGTAGCTAACAAATTAGCTGTGATTAATTATGTAAGAAAATGATATAATAAAATAATGTCAGATGAACACTTTCTAAATGTTATGACATTAAATGTAGAAATATAACTTGAAACAAAGTCACAGCAGTTAACCCAGAGCCAAGTAGCACCGAGCATATTACCCAACTAAAAGTAAGCTAACTCATTCACAGACACGACAGACGTATCAAACTTACTCCAGCTCACAGTTAACGGGTTACCGAATTTTCAGAACTAAATAATATTAAATTTACATAATTCTTGCTATGGTGGTGTTCTTATATTGTTTTTTTAATTGAACAGGAAATGTGTAATAATATGAGATTTATACTATAATATTTTGTCGTAAATATATTTATTAGAAGCATTTTTATATATTGATCATTTCTTATAACCTTCTTCTGTAACAAATTTCAATAAAGTACTTCATTTCGAAAAATGTTTTTTTTTATGGGATAGGAGGGCAAACGAGCCCATGGACACCAGCAACACATATAGTGTTACTGTAGCGTTGCCGACCTTTAGGGGATAGGGGAAAGGAAAGGATGGGGAAAGGGGGTGGGCCTCCGGGTACCTCCCTCACCGAACGAAACGCGCCATGAGCCACTTTGCGTCGATCTTCTGAGAGGTCGTGTTATTTCACCGGTCGTGCCGGCCCATTCATGCACCTACTCTGGCTCTACCAGTGGCTCTACCAGTGGCTTTGCCACTGTAGAAAGCAAAGCAAATTAGCAAAGATTTATAATTTTATGTTAAAAAATGTAAAGGTTAATTTACTTGTGGGAATGTCTGGCTGTCTAACTGTGATTGACTACCAGGTGATTCATTAGAAAATTGCCTCCTTTACGATAAAAAATCAGTGTTGTAGTAAAAAAAAATATGTAGTAAAGTTGTAGTAATTGATATTGCTAACTATGTATTGGTGATTAATAATATTTATCTTATAAGACTTTCGCAAATCACGTTCATGACATTAAAACAACTTTTAGGATTATATCGCGTTTATTTATTACTAATTTTATTTATTTCCCGACGTTTCGAACTCTTTACAGAGATACTCGTGAAAATGATATCTGTAAAGAGTTCGAAACGTCGGGAAATAAATAAAATTAGTAATAAATAAACGCGATATAATGCTAAAGGTTGTCACAGACCCGACATACTCGACGTGGCACTTCTAAGGAACATAAACTTACGTTTGTGTTCAATAGAAGTGCTACACGAATTAGATTCAGACCACAGGCCCGTAGTGCTAGAGTTCGCCCCCCGTATAGGTCCCACAGATCTTGGCCACACCCCCTCTAAGGTGATCACTGACTGGGGCCGGCTTGAGCACCAACTCAAGTCGGCCACGTCAGCTCACCTCGACAACATCCCTCCTAGGATAACATCAAAGGAAGACACGTCGAAGGCGATCGACTGCCTCACCAGCCACGTTCATTCGCTCATTAGTGAATGTTCACGGCGGGCACCTGACACGAGCAATCGTAGAGGGCACCTGCCGGATGACGTGCGTGACCTGTTGAGGCAGAAGAACGCTGCGACGCGTCATTACGATAGGTTTCCTACTGAGGAGAACCGAGTTAGATTGCGCAGACTCCAAAGGCAAGTGAGAACTGCTGTCACAGACCTTAGACAGAAGAGATGGGATGACACTCTCCGAGAGATCAAACCATCTCACACCGCCTTCTGGCAACTATCTCGGTCCCTCAAACAGGATATAGTTAGTACCATGCCCCCTCTCACCCGACCTAACCGACCTCCTGCTTTCGACGACGACGAGAAGGCAGAATGCCTTGCCTCCAGTCTGGAACAGCAATGTACGCCCAGTGCCATACACTTTGACCCTGCCCACATTGCCCACATAGATAGCGAAGTTGAAAGGAGAGCTTCACTCCCCTTACCACCAGACCAGTCCGTCCCTGTCGTCACCTCTGACGAGGTCAAACAAATCATCAAGGATCTCCACCCCAGGAAAGCCCCCGGTTCAGATGGCATCACTAACAAAGTGATTAAACTCTTCCCTATGACCCTCATCATTTTGCTCACTAGCATATATAATGCTGCACTCTGTAACTGCACCTTCCCCCACCAGTGGAAAGAGGCCGTGGTAATTGGTATTCCCAAACCCGGCAAAAAGAAGTCCGACCCGTCCAGCTACAGGCCGATCAGTCTCCTGAAAGGTCTAGGCAAGATATACGAACGTATAGTTCTGAGTCGGCTCAAAGCTTATGCTGAAGCCAACTCTCTCATTCCCCACGAGCAGTTCGGCTTCCGCCCTAGACACTCGTGCGTCCAACAAGTCCACCGTCTCGTAGAATTCACCTACGACAAACTCCAAAGGAACCTCTTCATAGGGTCCCTCTTCTTCGATGTAGCGAAAGCTTTCGACAAAGTATGGCACAATGGCCTACTGTTCAAACTTTTCCAATTGGAAATACCGCAGTATCTCGTACTCATCATACGAGATTACCTATCAGAGCGGCACTTTCGCTACAACGTAGAAGGAACCCTCTCTTCACCCCGTCCGATTCATGCCGGCGTCCCTCAGGGCTCGGTACTCTCACCACTCCTCTTCACGCTGTTCACCAGCGACCTCCCCAAACTTAGTCCGGTCCAGCTTGCCCTTTTCGCAGATGACACTGCCATTTATTATGCCGGTTGCGGCCCTTCTTCCGTCTCTATTCAACTCCAGAAGGCAGCCGACGCCCTCAGCGTCTGGTTTTCCAAATGGAGAATAGAAATCAATCCCGACAAAAGTCAAGCTGTCTTGTTTCACAGGCGGCGTTCCCACCTGTATCCCGTCGAGTCTTTCCCTAATGTCCAAATTTTCGGCAAACCTATCCCTTGGGACAGGCAAGCCAAATACCTCGGAGTTATCCTTGATGATAAACTCAGTTTTAGACCGCACATCAAACGTGTGCGCTCCCGTGCCGCCCTAGTCATGGGCAGACTCCATTCCCTCATTAATCCAAAGTCAAAACTATCTCTATCCAACAAGGTTAGGCTTTACACGTCCTGTATTAGGCCCATTATGACATACGCGTGCCCCGTATTCGCCCACACACAACCACACAGGATCCATAGGCTTCAGACACTCCAGAATAGGTTCTTACGAAGAGCCACGGGGGCCCCGTGGTTCGTTCGTAATCTAGACCTCCACGTCGACCTGCTTCTGCCTACTATCAGGCAATTCATGAAACAGTGTTCCACCAAGTTCTTTGACTCTGCTGCCACACACCCCAACCCGCTAGTGGTTGCGGCTAGTAATTACACACCCTCCCGCATATCGAGGAGGACTAGACCCCGTCACATCCTCACCGAGCAGGATGACGCCACCACCCTCGCGCAAATCGCGGCTCAAAAGGCTCGCGAAGCCATCTCGTCTCATGGTAGGCCGCGGTTTCGTCCTCGCCGCCGAGGGCGCAAACTCGCTCGCGTAACAGTCAGAAACGTAGTACAAACCACATTGCCAACAACCGTCCAAGCCGAGGTTCGTACCCCACAGGGGGTGCCCTTGGAACAGGTTGTTTAATCACTAGGTTGAGAGCCCTCTGCGCTCACCAAAAGTCCGCGTAAAATTGTAACAGCCGTAAGGCTAACAATTAGTAGTCATTCATAAAAAAAAAAAAAAAAAAAAAAAAAGCTAAAGGTTGTTATAATGTTATGATTAAAATATTGTAACATTTTGTAAATGAATCTAAAGAAATATCAGGCCTTAGGATCCGAGTCCTTTCATCACTCCGATAAAGTGTTTGAGTAAGAAATGAGAGAATAATATTAAACAAACGATATTTGTTCATGATTATAGGTATTTGATAAATCAGGTTATGTTAATCTGACGCCTAAAACATTCAAAAAGACAAACTTAGAAATACTTTATTAATTTCCATAAACTTTGAACGTTACCTTCGGATATAGTCGTTACTCGTTATTATTGATTGGAAACGAGGCCGGACAAACAGCTCAGTTGTTAGCAAAGATTTTCGCAATACTTACTGAACTGACTGATCATACACACGGCGACAACGAATGACAAACTTTTATGTAGAAGTGTTAGTAAAATAATTTTAAAAAATACTGGAACGAGAGAAATTGATTCGTAGTATGCGGGGAAGAAAGAGAAGCCAGATAGAAAGGCGCCGTATCAGTGTACGTACATTTATAAGTGTCTGTGGTTCAGTGGTCGAGCACACGGTTTCTGAATCCATAGGTCGCGGGTTCGAATCCTGGCACACACCAATGACTTTTCGAAAATAATTAAATTCGATAGTTATGTTTGATAAATATCAAACATACAAGATAATCTTAATCTCAATATTATCAAACATTTTAGGTATAGTTTTATATAACATAACTTCACGCCTTTGTTACCCGGAGGTGTAGGCAGCGGCTTGTAAGCCTCGTCTCGCCGTTGTGTTTCCGTCCCAAACGAAATAGGTGGCGAGCCCATTGCCATACCGGGCACAAAGTTTTCAGTCATCGATATTTATCACACTTAACTTCCGAAAACAATTTCGAAAAGTCATTGGTGTGAGCCAGTGTCAGGATTCGAACTCGGACCTCCTAGACCACCGAGACCGAGTGTTTTATAAAAAAATTCATAAAAAACTAAACTCGCATTCATGACTATAATTTTATTATAAAATAATGTTAAGAAATCGTCATAACAGTGTATCATTCCCATAAAGCGCAACATTGAAACATTATATTTAGACGCTTGAACTGGCCTTCCCGGAAAAATACTTCCTAGATTATTATTTACTCGCTAAATATATGAGAGATTTCTTTGAAATAGAAGAAAAGTCAAATTAGTGTATGTATCATTCTTAGATTCCTTGTATGACAACATTATTTAATAAATATATTTGAACAATTACATAACATACATAACATTTAACAGTTTTTTCTTCGGGTGCAAATATACGTAAATTGAAGAAAGAATGCTAAATTCTTTCTTCAATTTACGTATATTTGCACCCGAAGAAAAGACTCAACCGATCATCATGCAACTTTGTACACATTATTCTTGGAGGTACTACAAAGATTTTTTCTTCTTCTTTCTTTCTTTTTTAATTTACATATATTTGCATCCGAAGGAAAAAGAAAGTTCGCCGGGTAAGCTAGTTATAACGAGGGTGTATGTATACCTACAGCTACTATTACGTGTTACGGGTAAGGACCGTTGTCGCCTTGTACGAGATAGTACGGTAGCCTCGTGCAATCGGCTGGCCATGATCCGCCCCAGGCTTCTCATAAAAGCCTGGGAGCGGGAGGCCCCTGAGAGGTCTTGTGATCAAACGGTGAGGACTCCCTCTCCCGGTCCCCCGAGATTTGGCAGCAGGCAATGTAACGCGCCTACCACCCCTCGCTCTCGGGGGACCATCCTCACGAAGTGTTCCCCAAATCCCCAGCCAATGTTCAAGATCAACCGAGATAATTTAAGTGCCTCCAGTCGTGTCACCTACCTGGATCCGCGAGTCTGGCGGTTCCCGGTGACAAGTGAGATGGTGGGACCACAGCGCCAGCGCCATTTATGAGGCGCTATCTCAGGACTCAACACGCGGATCTGTCTAACGACGCCGTGCAGGTAAGCCATTATTATGACCGACCTCAGATAACGACCTCAGGTAGGGTCACATCGTGGTGTAATGCAGGCGATGACCATGTCGAGAGTACTGTAACACAAATAGTATTACAGTTGCGTTGCCGGCCCTCACAATGAGATGAGGAAAGTGTCGGGCAAGGATTTTGGGAAAGAGGTTGGGCTTCCGGATACCTCCATCACCGAGCCAAACGCGACAACAGCCACTTTACGTTGATATTCTGAGAGGTCGTGGTATTTCATCGGTCGAGCCCATTCATGCAGCGAACTACTACTACAAGCTCATTATTAGTAATTCTAATTTTCGCGGATATTATCGCACTCGAAGTTACTGTATCAACTGTAAAAACGTTTCAAGACTGAGAAACTCTTGAGTCCAATATAAAGTTTGTCAATATTTCCGTTGTACGGGCTGATGGCCGACACTCATTGATTGGGCCAGTCCAGGCGAAAAATGAAGTTTTGCCACAATTTAACTCCCAAGGGACGCCAGTGCTATTGCCATGGCTCACTTTTATGTAGAGATAACTGAATAATATTACTATACATACAAATTCAAAAGGGTTAGTGATGTATTATGAATCTAATTTTGTGATGAAATTAATTTTGTCATACATACATACATGTACCATCTTGTGCTTCTCTAATAATGAAGTTTGAACGCCAGCTTCCGGAAGTTTTTTTAATTTGAGCTACATAAGAGCTCTGAACTAGATAGAATTTAGCTGTGGTAGAGTCACGAAATTTGCTGCATTTATGGTCCGGTCAGATCGGTGATATATCACAACCTCATAGAGTATCGACGTATCGACGATCATACTGTAGTTAAACTTTTACCCCTCTATCCCATAAAAAGAAGTCTGTACCATATCATTAAGCCGTCGAGAGTTTTGTGATTTAAACGGCATATAATATTGCTCAATTATTCCATAGAAAGTGTCCACGTATAAAAACCTATATAAGCGATTGAGGTTTTAGCCTATTACAAATTATTGTATGCGTATCACCACGTGCGGCAATTGAGACCAGATGGCGCCTATATCCATAGCATTTGTATTATTTACACGTTGGAGACCTTTAACAAAGGTCTGTCGTAACTTCAGTTGGCGTGTATAAGATCAAAATACTTTTGTTGTTTGCTAAATAAATATTTTTGCAAGATTCTAGGAGAACATATAAACATCTTTTATGTGATTCACGTGTTGTTGTTACTTTCTTAGTTTTGTTTAATGCCAGTTGTTTTAGGTAGTGATTTTGTTGCGAGACTAGAATTATAAAATCCGAGTTTTCCTCTGCAGCAAACTTGATTCACATATTGAATATTACAAAATTATTAACGACGCAATCATGTTTTTTTTTACAGTCTCAGTAGTTTCAGTGGGATCAATACCCAGGATTCCGAGAAATTTGTTTGACTGACAACTTTGTGTGCGGTGTATGACAATAGTAATAATAACGCCTGATTACTACCAATTTTTAAATTAGTTATTACATGCGATATGGTCTAGTCTTTATACTATAACTAGCTGACCCGGCAAACTTTGTTCCGCATCAAAAGTAATAACTGCTGTCCCACTATATACTGCAATATCTTCGAAATTATTTGTTTAAGTTGCATGCTAGAAAGGGCCAGGATCATCAATATTACAAGCACAATCTATTTAACACACTTAGGCCATTATTTCTCGTAAAAAGTAAAAAATAAAAATGGTCATTGTGGATTATCCCTAAGAGATAGACATATGCCTTGGCGGACTTTTTTGTAGATCTTTTAAAGGTGTATAATAATGTAGTACATTGTTTTGATTTATCACTTAGGGTTCAGGCAGCGTTTGCGATTAAATTTGTAAATCTTGAAAATTATCACTTTTTTTACTACACTATACATGAATTATAGATCAAAACCACCCCGTTGACACCCTCTAACTATTAAAAAAAAACTGCATCAAAATCAAAAAGTGACTTTGTTTTATACTATGTAATTATATAGACTATATACTATAGTCTAGTCTACCTATGTCCCTCAGTGCTGTTGATCGAAACCCCTTTCATCCGTACATCTTGCAGTATGTCCAGTCCACTAATATTTTTGTTTTTAATCGTGTTGTAAGTTTATAATTTTTGTTACTCGTCTTATCTTTCTATTGTATATTCCTTTTAATTTTAGTATACTTCTGTCCATCGCCCTTGCGCGTGCTACTAGTTCATTTTTTATGTTTGCATTGTAAGTCCATGCTTGCTCGCCAAATGTAAGTATACATAAGATGCATCCAAAACATTTTTTTTTTAAGTGAAGGGGAAAATCGCCTTTAAGATTTCTTCCAAGACCAAATAAAACATGTTCTGAAGGAAGGTGATGTTAGGAGCCTCAAAAATCGACGCGCGTTCATGAAAAGAGTTATGTAAGTCAACGAAGCGAGTGAGGTGTTTAATAACCGTGACTTATTTATTACATAACATAACATAACTTCACGCCTTTTGTTACCCGAAGGTGTAGGCAGCGGCTGTTAAGCCTCGTCTCGCCGTTATGTTTACGTCCCAAATGCAATAGGTGGCGAACCTATTGCCATACCGAGCACAAAGTTTTTCAGTCATCGATATTTATCACACATAACTTCCGAAAACCATTTCGAAAAGTCATTGGTGTGAGCCAGTGTCTGGAATCGAACCCCGGACCTCTGGATCAGAAGCCGTGTGCTCAACAACTGCGCCACCGAGACCTTATTTATTACTTTATTTTATTTATTTTGTTAATTATAAGATACATTGTATACATAGTATATTCGTCGTCCCACAAAACTGTACAAACAATTTGTCTGTGTTATTGCGCTCTGTTATCTCTGTCAACACCGCAAGGGATTTAGCGTGAAGTTATGTATGTATGTGTAACTGCTGTATTACAATTTATGAAAACAATATCTTTCCGAGAATTGTTATTAAATTCCAATCTTTATACACATCTTGTAGTAAAAATTCGTACTAATACAAATTAAATTTAAATGGATTCTGGAGATTTTTGCATGTTTTGATGTATGTTAGTCGATATCTTAGCTGTTGAATAGAACTATAAGTATATGAAAAGTGACATACACAATTTTGTTTTATTGCGATTGGTGCCAAAGTAGCCAGCCGCTCACCTAGTGATAAGCAAATGGCGAAACCCATGGACACCTACAACATAGGTAGTGTTACAGTTGCGTTGCCGGCCTTTAAGCGAGTGGGTTGGGGGTAATGGGGATAAACGGGCCTCCCGATACCTCTCTCCCCAAACGAAACGCGACATCTGTCAATTTACGTGAATATTCTGAGAAGTACTGGTATTTCAACGGTTGAGCTAACCCATTAATACAGAGAACTGAAAATTGAAAGAATTCTAGATTATGAATGAAATGTATTGAATTGTTAATGGACCTTAGAGCGTACAACAGACATGACAGACGTGACATTTTAACTTTCATTCTAGTACATGTGCACAGACAAAGCCAATTGTAACAAATTGTAATTTAAGCATTAAATTGATAGAATTTACCTTTTTTTTTTATGGGATACGAGGGCAAACGAGCATGCGTGTCACCTGATGGTAAGCAACCAACGCCGCCCATGGACACCAGCAACACATATAGGGTTACTGTTGCGTTGCCAACCTTAAGGGATAGGGGAAAGGAAAGGATGGGGAAAGGGGGGTGGGCCTCCGGGTACCTCTCTCACCGAACGAAACGCGGCATGAGCCACTTTACGTCGGTTTTCTGAGAGGTCGTGGTATTTCACCGGTCGAGCCGGCCCATTCATGCAGAGAACTGCTTGGCTCTACCACTGTCAAAAAAGAGCAAAACCACGGACAAAGCATAGTTTTACATGAACATCTGACTAAAACCGCTGACCGAGCGTTACATGCAGCTGTTGAAAAAATATTTATAATAAACTCGTGGCTTCGCCGAACGGATATTAAAAATGTCCGATAAAATATCGCTATTTTTCTTGTGCCTTATTTATGTCTAAAATACAATTCAACACGTTCGGAGAATATTTAATTTTGTTGGGGATATATTATATTTTTTCTAGTGTATATTTAACAGTGGTAGAGCCACACAGTTCGCTGCATGAATGGGCCGGCTGAACCCGTGAAATACCACGAACTCTCAGGATGTCGACCAAAAGTGGCGCTTTTCACTAGGTGAGACAGGCCCAAAATCTTGCTCTCTTTTCTTCCCAGTCCACTTCAGACCCCTTCCCTATTTCTTATCCCCATCTATATTAAAGACCGGCAACGCAACTGTAGGACTATCTGTGTTACAGATATTCATGAGGGCGTTAGTTACTTACCATCAGGTGACACGCCTGCTCGCCTGCCTGTCTATCCTATAAATAAAGTCACTTTGCGTGATACATGCATGTGATGGGAACAAATAAATTATAAAAACATGGCGAAAAAAATGATAAATCTGAGTATGGTAGGAAATTCAAGAAATCTTAGGTCTCGGTGATCCAGTGGTCACGCCTTTGTTACCCGAAGGTGTAGGCAGCGGCTGTTAAGCCTCGCCTCGCCATTATGTTTACGTCCCAAATGGAATAGGTGGCGAACCTATTGCCATACCGGGCACAATGTTTTTCAGTCATCGATATTTATCACACTTAACTTCCGAAAACAATTTCGAAAAGTCATTGGTGTGAGCCAGTGTCAGGATTCGAACCGGGACCTCTGGATCAGAAGCCGTGTGCTCGACCACTGGACCACCCAGACTTAAGAATAATAGTACTTTTTTAAGTAATGCGGGAAAGAAAGGACAAGTTACTATTTACATTCAATAACAGCAGAAATATTATTTAATGAGCCGACACAAACTCGAGTTCCACGGCGGCTTCATATCTTGAACGTAGCGTACCCTTTAAAATAAAGGTGAAATATTACATAACACGCCTTATGATTTCATCAGTTAATGGAGCCTATTTCATTATACTGCTATGAACTCGGTTGACTTCTGTAATAGACTGTTTTAAAGGTCTAAATCTCATACTTAATTATTTTCATTCTGGAACACTTTTTTTTTAAATTAAGGTTTTCAAAATTCCTTATCATTATTTTAGATAAGACTGCAGAATTCGTTATTTATAGTCTCGGTGGCCCAGTGGTAGAGCACACGGTTTCTGATCCAGAGGTCCAGGTTCGAAACCTGACACTGGCTCACACCAATGACTTTTCGGAACTGTTTTCGGAAGTTAAGTGTGATAAATATCGACGACTGAAAACTTTGTGCCCGGTAAACACGAGTAGTGTAACGGCGAGACGAACTGCCTACACTTTCGGGTAACAAAATGTATGAAGTTAAGTTATGTTATGTTATGTATGTATGGTATGTATATCCGTTATGTAGTTTCCACAACACAAGCATTTACTTGCTAAGCTTGGAACAGAAGGGCGCTGTGTGTATTGTTTCCAAGTTATGGTCGAGGAACCTGCTTCTGAATCAAGAGCCGCGGGTTCGAATCCTGACTCGCGCCAATGACTTATCGATATCATTTTTGGAAGTTATTTGTGATAAATATCGATGACTGGAATCTGGAAACTGGCAATAGGTTCGCCACCTATTCCATTTCGGACGTGAACATAACCATGAGACGACCTACACCTTCGATTAGAAAAGAGCGAAAAGTTATGATATGTTATTATTATTATTATCTTATTTTTTAATAAAAAGAGTTAATTAAAATTATAGCGTTTACAGTTTTACATGATTTATCTTGTATGTAACATCGCAATGGTCTGGCGGTCAAGCATGCCGCTTTTGTTTAAGGTACAATTACTCATACCAATGACGTTGTGATGTGAGTTAAATATGGATGACTTACAACTATGTGCCCGATATATGGCAATGAGTTCAGCCACAAATTATTACATTTAGAGATATGAGTAAAGGCTTTACAGCCGCTGCTACACCCGTAGAAAAAGGCGAGACGTTATTATCTAAAATGTGTTAAATGGGTACGAAAGTATTTTAGGTAAGGTAAGGTAGTTTTACGAAAGAGTAGAGATGCAAATGAAACTAAATAAACTATTGGACAAGGCCAGAAATTACAATGGTCTCTGATAAATCCGCGGAGAAATCTCTAGTCTAGCTTTATCTACACTATAAAATATTTGTAGAAATATGGAAATATTATATAATGGAGCCAAGATTTTGATTTTATTAAAATATTATAATAAGCAACGAGTAGATCTCTTGAAAGGTATACATCAAAATTTATAATAAAGCCTAGATTTTGAAATGAAATGAAGGTCTGATCGATGTGTCTTCTGCATGTCAACGGCCTATTCAAAAGATCCTTTGAGTGAGGTGATCTTTGAATTTACAAGGACAATTTTATTAGATTCATGTAATGCAATCATATTTAAATGACTATTTTTAGGAAACTTCGCGGTAAGTCTCTTGCAGGGTAGGCAGAGAGAACAGGGCCACGAATAAGGCACGATTCTTAAAGACATGCGAAAAGATTGCCTTTTAGACTTGCCTAACATATACCATAAAATGTATTCTGTTCTACAAAAATTTCCCTAATTAATAACTAACCCATATAAGTAACAGGTTAAATTAACTTTCTAGTCCAAAATATTCACCTCATATAACATCACCACATTCTTATCTCACCGTCAGTAAACTTTTTATAAGAACGTACTGAGGGGTCATTAAAAGTATGAAAAGACGCGATAGGCTCAAAAACTTCCAGATAAAGAAAGGTGATAATTGATTTTCTCGTTAAAAGTCAATTGTTTTTAATTAATAACTTTTACTTTGCCAATGTCCATTTTGTTTTTTTTTTGTTACTTTATCGAATCTTAACTTTTTTTATGTATATTATAAACTAGCAGATCCGGCAAACTTCGTACCGTCTTAATAAATACAATATCTTAAGTCAAAACAAGGCCAGTGTTCAAAACATTTTAAGTAAATGCGTTAGGTTGCCTTGAGTAACTGTATGTATTACACTAGTTGACCCGGCGAATGTTGTTCCCCATCAAAAGTAATAAATAGGTTGAGTAGTAAGCAGTGCAGGCGGTGAGTACTAAATTTTGGATTTATCAATTTTCTTTTACTACATCATAACGTGAATTATAGATAAAACCACCCGTTGATACTCTTTATTTATAAAAAAACCGCACCGAAACCCGTTGCGTAGTTTTGGAGATGTAACCATATAAGGGGACAGACAGCGGAAAGCGACTTTGTTTTATACTATGTAATGATGATATTAAAGGCCTTTGTGTGTAAAAATATGAACATGATAATTTTTATCATTAAAGAAGTCAATTAGATTTTAATAACATTAAAAGTTTGTAAATCAATAACGTAAATAATTTCCGTGTGAAATACCACGACCTCTCAGAATTTCGACGTAAAGTGGCGCTTGCTGCGTTTCGCTCAGTGAGAGAGGTATCCGGAGGCTCAACCCTTATCCTCATCCCCTTCTCATCCCACTTCCGACCGTTCCAATATAAATATACTCGAAGTCAGTGATTATTAAAGCCAATTTTGATCTGAAAGTATTTTTACGACAACACAAAATGTTTCAAAGGCACCGGATGTACGTTACAAGTTAGTACAAGTACAGTTGACAAAGACCACAGAGCACATTGGCTGTTCCCCCGAATCTATAAGATCTCGCTTTGAGTGGATAGGCACTTCTGAGTAGCAAAGCCAGTGTATTTTTGCTTCGGGCTCTATTTTCAAAGTGATGCAACCTTATACCGGAGATAGAAAAGCGAAAAGATGAATGCGACGCGACCCGCTTCCTCTTTATCCGATGAAATAAAAAAGTTTGTGCTGATGATAGTTTACTGAAATACAGTGTGTATTTTAGTTAGCTGAAGGCTTCAGTCTACTTTGTCAAAAAGCGATCATCTTGACGTTTAGTAATCGTGGCTTATGGCGATCTGTTCTCTCTGCTTACCCGATAAGCAACTTGTCATAAAGTTATGTATAGATGTATTATCTACAAAACATTGTCTTAAATAAATTATTTTGGTATCGACCAAAAAAATATATGATTATATTTAAAACTAGTTGACCCGGCGAACTTTGTTCCACATCAATTATTTTCAGTGGTAGAGCTAAGCAGTACGCTGCATGAGTGGGCCGGCTCGACCGGTGAAATACCACGACCTCTCAGAAGATCGACATAAAGTGGCTCATGCCGCTTTTCGTTCAGTGAGAGAAGTACCCGGAGGCCCACCTCCCTTCCCCATCTTTTCCTATTCCTATTAAAGGTCGGCAACGCAACTGTAACACTATATGTGTTACAGGTGTCCATAAGCAGCGGTGGTCACCTGATGGTAAGTGACCACCGCCGCTTGCTCGTTTACCCTGCTATCCCATAGAAAATGATAACGAATAGTGACTTTGGTTTATACTATGTAATGATGATGACACACATATTGGAAAAGTTTTTAGAACGAAGTTCCTTATCACGCGTTGTGAAAGGGGGCTAGACGGAAAAAAATCTTAAAAAGTTGTCACGACACAATACATCTTTTATTGGCTTATTTAGAACAATGTATCACAACCCAAATGGTCTAGTGGCTCGGATACCTTGCTCATACAGGGGGCTCGGGTTCGAATTCCGGCATCGGAACTCTTTTTGAAGTTTTATTTTCCATGTTTTCATATTTAATATACTAAAAGTATGGTATGGTATGTTTTTTTTAGCTCTCTCTCTCTCTCTCTCTCTCTCTTATAGAAAGTGCGTATTCTAACCTATACGCTGTTGTGTTTACGAAGTCGAGAGTATAATATATATATATATATATATAATAATATAATCGAAAGGAACTTCGTTCCATCCGGGTGTCCCTTAACACCTCTCAAGTTTTTAATCTTCGTTCTGGCTATATCCATGTACCCTCTACTTTAAGGGATATTCTTTGATATGAAAACAGACCTAATATTGATGATTTTTGTAGTGATAACAGACTTGTATAATGTATTAGTACAAGAATGACTACGTACTTAAAAGTGTAAATATGTCATAGGATATATTCTGTTTTTTTTTTAATACCAAAGACATATTTAATTAAAGGAAACAGACTACATTATGCTTGTTTCTGTAGGATTGTCAGTTTTAATAAATGTAACTAAAAATTAGTTCCAGATATAGAACTTGCCAAATAAATGTAAAATCATGGCTCTAAAATTCTATTTTACATGAATTAATCTACGTTCAAGATGTAGTGGGATCAAATCCGGGCTAACACCAATGACTTCTAGCAATTATTTTTAAATGTTATGTTTAATAAATATCGTAGTCTCAGTGGCGCAGTGGTCGAGCACACGGCTTCTGATCCGGAGGTCCGGGTTCGATTAGACACTAGCTCACACCAATGACATTTCGAAATTATTTTCGGAAGTTAAGTGTGATAAATATCGATGACTGAAAACTTTGTGCCCGTTATGCCAATAGTTTCGCCACCTATTCCATTTGGGACGTAAACATAACGGCGAGACAAGGCTTAACAGCCGCTGCCTACACCTTCGGGTGACAAAAGGCGTGAAGTTATGTTTATGTATGTTTATGTTTGATAAATATAAATGACTGATAACATTATGTTGATTGTATGTAATTGGTTCCCCGTAATTTATTCCATATGAAATAAAAAAAAGTCGACGAATCGAGACTTTCTAAGCCACTGCATAAACCTTCGGGATGAAAAAAAGCGTGAAGTTGTAAAAAAAATTGTTGAAATTTAAAAAGCATGTAAAGTTATTGAAGTTGGTGATTATGGCAATCCAAGTCTGCAAAGAGTAGATCAGCCTGACTTCATCGGTATTCAGGTGTCGACCGCGCATCCAATGTGAAGATTTATGATGTGTGCAGATGCAGGCCCGGCACATAACTCACGTGCTACCTCTTACATACTGATGATAGTATGTTAACGCGCATTGCAAGGTTTTGGAAAAATTTGGGAAAGTTTGGTAAATATGAGTTTGCAACGAGTACTAAGGTGCAAAACTCCAAAACCGCCACGCGATTTGAATAAAATATCGCCTGGTTATTGAGAATAGAACAAACATAAACATAACTTCACGCGTTTTTCTACCCGAAGGTGTAGGCAGTGGCTGTAAATCCTCGACTCGCCGTGATGTTTACGTCCCAAATGGAATAGGTGGGGAACCTATTGCCATACACAGAGTTTTCAGTCATCGATATGTATCACATTCGAAAAGTCATTGGTGTGAGTCAGGATTCAAACCCGCGACTCTTGATTCAGAAGCGTAGTGCTCGACCACAGGACTACCGATACTTTTTTTGGACTACCGAGACTTTGAGAATAGATATGTACAAATATTTTTTTATACGGATTAGAAAATAACTTCAGGAAGACATCTTCGTCATCCCTTCATCATCGTCTTGTACTACGGTCAAAAAACATTTTCTGACGACAGCTTCAAGTAAAAGTATTCTATTCTATCAGGGTTATTTGCTTATGTATGGTCTCCCAAAAATATTTGGTTGGTAGGGGAATTGCATTTTAACACTTTCAAACTCGAGATAATATCTAGATAGATATTATATATGATTATATAGATAAATATTATGCATGATAATATCTATCTATATATAATCAAATTAATAACTTAGCAGTACATACACACAAAACTTTACACCAAATCCCTTGCGGGGTAGGCAGAGCGAACAGAGCGCCATAACGCACGATTTTTACACGCCTCACTCGCTTCTTTGACTTTCATAACTGTCATCATGCACAGCGTCGATTTTTGAGTCTCCTAATATCACCTTCCTCTAGAATACGTTCTATTTGGTCATGGAATATATGTTTTGGCCGTCCCCGACTCATACATCCATCCGTTTTTGCATTGTATATCTGCTTAGTCAATCTTGCATCATCCATTATTTCTACATGTCCGAACCATCGGAGCATGCCCATCCTTACTTTTATACCGACTATTATCGACGTCCTCAAAAAATTCGAATTTTAGAAGACAGTAAAAAGACATTGATAAGTCTTCATCATTAATAAATTAGGTCTTAAAAATTACATCTAAGCCATTAACTAAATAATAAAATCAAAACTAATGTCTAAATTTCCCTCAGATTCAACCTGTTCGATCAAAATGACCGCATCTCTATTTTTTTATCTGAATTAAAAGTAATTATAATAAATAAACACAAGTTTAGAAGAGCAAAATACAGATCAAAAGGAAAAACTTCATCTGTAACAACTTTTCAACAAAATTCAAAGTAAATGAAGTCAGCTGTGATTGAGTTTTCTGATGAATTGAAAATTTGTTACGAGCAGTATTTGATCGTCTGCTTACTGAACTTTGAAAATGAGGAGTTTTATACCATACCAGCAGACCGCGCGAACTTCGTACCGCCATATTTTATACATTTTCCACCAATTACTGTTACCGATTATTGACCCACTCATATTAATAACCTAAAGCTTTCCTCATTAAATGGATTCCATATCAAACACTAATATTTTTTCAATTCAAACCAGTAGTTCCTGATACACATATACATAACTTTACGTCAAATCCCTTGCAGGGTAGGCAGATAGAACAAAGTGCCATAAATCACAATTATTACACGCTTCACTCGCTTAGCTGTTGATATTAGCGGGTACTAACAACCAAGATATCATCATTACATAGTACAAAACAATGTCACTTTCCGCTGTCTGTCCCCTTATATGCTTATATCTTTAAAATTACGCAACGGATTTTGATGCGGTTTTTTTAATAGTTAGAGGGTGTCAACGGGATGGTTTTGATTTATAATTCAGATATGAAGTTGTACAGAAAAAATGATAATTTTCGCACTTTAATTGCAAACACTGGCTGAATCTACATTATCAAACACCCTCAGAATGTCTACAAAAAAGTCGGCGAGGGCATATGCCCTCGCCATGTCGATCTCTTAGAGATAACCCACTATGACCATTTTTCCCTAAGACTTTCGCGAATCCCACTCATAAATCAAAACAACTTTTAGGATTATATCGCAGATACAGAGATCATTTTCACGAGTCAACTCGTGAAAATGATCGCTGTAAAGAGTCCGAAAGAGTTTGAATTATTCAAAAAGTTCTAGAAAGGTATTGAATCTATCTTTTTAATGAAGTAATTTATTTTGAGTAGAGTTAATACCAAGGTACAAAATAAAGAACTTTTAAAACGACATCATTATAATTATTTTTAAAAATTCAAAAAACACTTATTGTGCGATAACTACAATAGTTAGACATATGGCGTCGCGGACTTTTTTGTCGACAATTATTGTCATTTTATCCATAATGCTTTTAATTACCTTGAATGTATTATAGTTTCGGTGGTCTAGTAGTCTCTTCAGTAGTCACGGCTTCTGATCCAGAGGTCCGAGTTCGAATCCTAACACTGGCTCACACCAATGACTTTTCAAAATTGTTTTCAGAAGTGTGATAAATATCGACGATTGAAAACTGTGTGTCCGGTATGGCAATAGGTTCGCCACCTATTCCATTCGGAACGTAAACATAACGGCGAGACGAGGTTTAAAAAAGTGTAACAAAGGCATGAAGTTATGTTATTTTAAATTAAACGAATATTACTCAATTAATACCAGTTGGTAACATATTTGCCGGACTATAGTGTACATAGATTTCTATCACGGCGCTATTGTGTATAGCATACAATGCGTTCATTGCCCTGTGAGCTAACACGGAGGTAGGCAGCGCCACGTAATGTACCGTGAACCACCTTAACTGTCTTTGATGGTAATAGTTCTAAGTCATTATAATCTTACAATTTAAGGGCGTAATATTGCATTTCCTATTTATGGGACACGTGAAGGGGGTCTATGGAAGCTTATTTACTTTTTAAAAAAAGGGTGCAAACACAAATCTCGGGAATTATACATTCTACAAAAAATTTGGTAACACACGATCAAAAATGTACCTGTAACTTTTATCCAAAGCATAAGATGAAAGAATATAAAAAAAAAGTTGCCCGGTTTCGTCAATGCTCCAGATAATCTGGTGCTAATTAATAATGTCATAAAGAAATTCAAATGACCAAAATTATAATTAGATAAAAAATGAGCGTGGAGTCCCTTCGTGCTAAAGAAGTGAAACTTTGAAACATACATACTTTTATAACACACTATGTGTAAGAACAAGAGAGAGGCGCTTCTGTGCTACGGTCCATATCGGCTCTGTTAAAAACATCAAAATAAAATATATAAGAGATAATAAGAGAGTGTAATTGTGGAAGGTAACTTGATAATTTCGATGATATATTAAAAAAATCAAAAAAGACACAATCCGAAGCCAGTTAAACGGCAAACAAGCACAAGTGACTTTTTCGTGTGAACTTTTTGTGTCAACTACCCACTAGAAGACATTTTGGCCGATCTATCATCCAGTGTTCAAGAGTGATTAAAAACTAACAACAGTGCTATTATATATGCATACACATATTATATACATATAGGAAAAAAAGAAAATAACAAATAAAGATCCAAGACTAACAGTCATCCAAAAATTTTTTTAAATGTAGTAACGCCCTCTGTTGAAACTAAAACGAGCTGCTCCAAAGTCCAACAACGCTGTCTGGTTCAAACTTTCAACTCAAAAAATACCTAAATACGCGACCAGAGGCGACATATACTGGTACTAAAAAACCAAAATATCAAGCATGGATAAAATTCTGAAAGCTTTAAATAAAATCCAACAAGAACTAGATGATCAAAAAAAGGAGGTCCGAGAAAGTGGAAAAAGCGTGGCTGAACAAGTTACATAAAATATCAACAAAATATTAGAGGATAGATTTTTTGTATTAGAAAAAAAATTGAACAATTAAAAGAAACAGTAGAAAACCAGAAGAAAAAATATACTTCTTAGAAAAGCAAGCGAGACAAAGAAACTTGTTTTCTTTGGCATTGAAGAATTAGAATCATCTTATGACACTTTTAAAAAAAAAATGCTCTAATGGCTGGAAAAATATTTCTCAATCAAATTAACATATGGCGACCTAGAAGAAGTTAATAGGATATGGAAAAAAGGCGATAAACCTCGCCCATTATTGGTATCTTTCTCGAACCTGGGCAAAAAAATCACACGAAATCTTTAAACAAAAAATAGCACTGCGAGACACAAGATACTATATGAAAGAAGACTACCTCAAACATGTTTTAGAAAAAAGGAACCAGTTACAAGCTAAAAACAGACAGAGAGAAAGGAAATACGGCTTTTCTCAAGTATGACAAACTGGTCATACTTAAAAAAACATACAAAAGAAAACTTTCTCCCTCACCAATAAAATCTACCGAGGACATGCCAATGGAAAGAAACACACCAATAAAGAAGAAGAACAAACCACAACAACATGACCCCCCGGCAAGAAGATCAAACAGCATTTCAGAAGGAGTAACTAAACCGAGCATCTTAAACTTCTTAATAAATAGAAACAGTGCACCTAATCAAAAAGCTCCAAAAAACACTGCATAGCAATTAGCTACCCCCCTCCGAATAGATTCAACACAGAAATATCTCAACACAACAAACTCCACATATCCTCCAACCCGGTTGGTCACCGTGAAAGATCATGACCAAAACCCTCCAAAGCAAAAAGACAATCCCAAGAAATACCAAGCATAGGGACAAGTGGAAAAATCTTGTGGAGGCCTTCACCATGACAAGAGAAGGGGTTCTTGCATGTCAACATTAAACATTAATAAACTAATAACAAATTTAAAGTAAATTTAAAAAATCTTAACTAAAAGTTAACTTAATTTCCTAACACCACATAATATTAGCTTTCAAGAAATTTCAATCAATAAATATTATAGAATAACTTACTAACAATCGATAGTGCATAGTATTATTATTTAATTACATAATAATAAAATTTTTATGAATTTAAGTATACAATAATATTTAATTTACTTAATCCAATGATTTCTGAGAATTTAACTAGGTATACAATATTATTTAATTTACAACAATATATTAAACATTTTTATGAATATTAATGTATCAATATTATCTAATATGCCGAATCCAATAATTATTACGAAATGAATAATAAAGAATACAGATATAATATCAACCATAATATTATTAAGAATGTAAAGAGTTCGAAACGTCGGGAAATAAATATAAATAAATAAGAAATAAACGCGATATATTCCTAAAAGTGTTTTTAATGAGTGAGATTCGCGAAAGTCTTAGAAATAAATATGTAAAAGAATGTAAACTATTATAAGAATAAAAATTCCAATGGAATTGTAATTGTAGGAAATAAAAGGCTTTTTTTTATTATTTATTTATGTTTAAAAACAGACAGAATAGTGTTCAAAATCAATAATGTACTAGCTCACAAGCCACATGAAAAGAAAATCAGGTAGGCTACATAGAATGTGGGCTGATGAGATAAGGGTAGCAGCGAGTACAAGATGGAAAACAATGGCACATGAACGACAGGACAGGAGACAGTTAAAGGAGGTCTTTGCCAAAAAAAGGCAAACAGACACCAAATAGCAACAAATAAATAAAATGTCAATAATAATTTCATGTCTGAAAATAAAGGCTATTACCATTTTAATTTATTTTACCATTTAATTACATAGTTTGAAACAAAGTCTCTTTCCACTGTCTGTACACTTATATGCTTAGATCTTTGAAATTACGCAAAGGATTTTGATGCGGTTTTTTTTAATAGATAGAGATTATCAACGGAGTGGTTTGTATGTATTATTAATGTATAATGTAGTTAAGTTAAGAAAAAGTGATAACTATCAAGATTTGGCACTTTAATTATAAGCGCAGTATACTTTTGATGCGGATCAAAATTTACCGGGTCAGCTAGTTAACGTACATATATACATAACTTCACGCCAAATCCATTTCGGGGTAGCCAGAGAGAATGGAGTGCCAGAAGGCACGATTCTTAAACACCTCACTCGCTTCTTTGACTTTCATAACACTTCATGCCCGCGCGTCGATTTTTGAGGCTCCTAACATCACCTTAACCCAGAACATGTTCTATTTAGTCGTGGACTGTGTGTCTTGGCCGTCCTCGACTCCTACATTCATCCGCGTTTGCATTGTATATCTGCTTAGTCAATCTTGCATCGTCCATTCCTAAATTAAATAAACTCCTATGACCCTCGCTGACCGCGTCGAAAACAAGGTTGTAGGGAAGGAGGTCATAGGAGTTTATTTAAAGTGCTATACACTTTTAATAAACTCCTTTGACAACCAGTCAAGAATGAAAAATATAGTTCCTACACCTACCTGAGTTTATTAAAAACCTTGGCTAATATTTAAATATAAAATTTAAATTGCAGTAGTTAATTAAATTTCAGATTTGAGCCTGGAGGCCGTGAAGCCATATCAGATTTTAGTCTATGAACAATATTTAATAATGCTTTGTACACACACACAAACTTCTTTTTGATATTAGTATAGACAATAAACTAACATCAAAAATAATTTTATAAAGAAGTTTGCGACAATGGAAGTGCCGTTGCATAAAATCGACGTTAAAAGCAACTCATGCTACTTTTCTTTTGGGGAGTAAAATATTCGGTGGTTCACATACATCTGAAAGGCGAGCATACAGAACTGTAAAATTTTTTAGATTTAAAACTGTATTGATTTCAATAATTCTATAACCAACCTTTATACGGTAACTTTTTACACCATAATTTAGTTTTTCTTTATTTTATCTGCGGGAAAAGTGTTGCCAGTGGAAACTATTACATATTAACCTCTCACACAGCTTGATTTATTGTAAGCAGTACATGATATCAGTGATACACAAACATCAACTGAGATATTACACATCTGGGGCCATTAATTACGCCGCAAGAGCAAATTAAGCCCATTACTGTGGAGAGAGAGAGAGGGATGATGATTTGTGTACATTGTTTGCATTATTAAACTTTCAATATTGCTTACAAAGATATTTGCTTTCGCCAATTTTGTTATCAGGAAATACTTCTATAATAGATACAGAAATAATCAATCAAGTTTTAACAAACTATTGCTATACACATACATAACTTCACGCCAAATCCCTTGCGGGGTAGGCAGAGAGAACAGAGCGCCATAGGGCACGATTCTTACACACCTCACTCGCTTCGTTGACTTTCATAACTCTTTTCATGCACGCGCGTCGGTTTTTGAGGCTCTTAACATCACCTTCCTCCAGAACACGTTCTATTTGGTCTTGGAATGTGTGTCTTGGCCGTCCTCGACTCCTACATCCGTCCGCTTTTGCATTGTATATCTGCTTAGTCAGTCTTGCGTCAACCATTCTTTCTACATGTCCGAACCATCGGAGCATGCCCTTTCTTACTTTTACATTGCTATACTATTGCTAGTATTGCTATACTATACTTAAATATTTCTTCTATTCCTATTCTCTTCTATCACTGATCATCTTGATCCTTCTCCGATCATCTTTTTTACGATATTTGTTTGATCTATGACTATCTTAGTAGCATGACCGATATATTTATGTTTATCAATCACTAATTAATTTTAGCAAAGACGACACATAAAGTAAGAACGAAAAAGGGATAGATGGGCAGTATAAAATTAGATATTAGTATAAAGAGAGTAAGTGCGGAGATGACGAGTAATAGAATAATCGTACATGTTGAGCCAACCTCACTTAGAGTATAATAAGGCCAAGAAAATTATAACTCCAACTTAGTTTTTAGAATTTTTATAATTTGAACAGTGGATCCTTAGGTAAGCCTAAGAAAATGTTATATACATTTATTGATTAATTATTATTATTTATATATAGCTACAAAATTATCAACCTATGAAGTTGGATGAGCGAAAATTTAACGCAAATAATAATTTATTAAAGTAAATGATAACTTTTATCTTCTACAAAATATCACAATGCACATCGTTTCAATGACATGAACAAAAAAAATGTTATTGACGATGGAAATTATTCATTTCTTGAATTTTTCCGGTTGCTATTTATTTCTCCATAACCAGGTCAGGGTTTAACTCTCTCCCTTTGTTCCTTTTGTAGTACAGATAATGTCCTTCTGATAATCAATCAGGAAAATTAATTCAAACAGAAATAATGGTGTGGATTTTAAAGATTTTTTTTCTCTTGTAAGTTAAGCCTAACTTAGGCAATCGATCTTGTAATAAACAAACATAACATAACTTTACGCCATTTTCTACCCAAAGGTCTAGGCAGCGGCTGTGAAGCCTCGTCTCGCCGTTGTGTTTACGTCCCAAATGGAATAGGTGGCAAACCTATTGCCATACCGGGCACAAAGTTTTCAGTCAGCGATATTTATCACACATAACTTCCGAAAAGAATTTCTAAGTATGAGCCAGGATTGGAACCCACAACTTCATGATTCAAAAGCGGGGTGCTTGACCACTGGACTACCGAGACATAATAAAGAAATTGCTTATAAGTATTGAAAATATTTCTATTATAGAGTAGGATTTAGAAACAACACAAAATCAGGAAGTTACGATTATATAGACACTGGTTAAATCCGAACAATATCAATACTTACTAAATGTTGAATAGATTTTTTCGGTCGTTGTCAGTAAATTATTCACTCGTGGGAATTCCCCGTTAAATGTAAGATCGGCACATGTCATCGCTCGGATATGTCGGATATTGGATCATATGTTGGAGTTTGGTAAGAAGTGTCTAGGGAATTTGACCTGATGTGGCCCATCTCTCAAATCATAAGTTTCGGTGGTAAAATGATGCAACTTCTCTCGAGTTGGATATATGGCTCACACCCATGACTTTTCGGAAGTTATACGTCATAAATAACGGCGAATAACATGTTGGCTCAATGTAATGCAATCGGCTTCGCCACCTTTGAGTCTTTAAAATTAATCTGGCATGTTAAGACACAATTTTTCTTGCGTTCACCCCCGAGTGCAATGTACAACATAGACAATAAGTTTTAATTGAAGTTTTTAACTGACAAAGTTCATACAATATAATTTTACCATCTGCTTAACAAAAAAAGGGTCAGCGTTTCAAGTAACTCTCTCCATGAATACAGAAGCTACAAGTGATATCAATATTTATACGATAACTTTCCGAGTCCTCGTAAACGTCGACCCGTATCCTGCTGTGAAGTTTGATTTTTATTCTATTCATCAATAACAAAAGAAGATATATTACTTCCATTCGCTAATAAGGGATAAAAATTTAGGAGTATCAAATCAAAATGTCTTTTGTTTCGTATGTTTTTATTTACAATCACCTAAAATCGACAATAAATATTTATAAATAAATCCACATTTCCCTTGGTCATCGAATCACTTTTTTTCACTTTTTTATAATAATCCTTGAAGTATGCGGATGATTCTTTTGAAAAATTAAAAAAATCCCGAAACTTGTCTAAAAACAATACTTTTCTATACTCCCAAACAAAATATTCATTTTAAAACAAGGTAAATTTAACTTTACTTCCATGATATTGTCCAGTTCTTAGTGGAGAGGTTCTTAGATGAAGGCAAAACAATTGCGTGACATTAGTATCGCATGAACTAGACCAGCGTCTAGTTCTGATCTAATAAAAGCCTATATCTAAAAGCATATATGTTTGTGGACAAAAATTTACTACCGTCACTGATCAGGACTAGTTATTCAGCAAACTATTATTTATACACTCTCTTAGCCACATACCAAAACCCAACTATCACCCAGAGACCGCACTCCACTCGCCCACGGATACTAGAAGACATTGATTTCTACCGGAACTTCCAGCTCAGATAACTATGGTCCGGTATGATATAGGACTCATAAAAACAAAATATTCGTGGCCCACGACTTCGCATAATATTACTGTAAAGTAGTTCATGCTCGTGGTTCAGCTCTCGCTTCCATAAGTTAGCTTTGAGATCAGTACCGCTAGCTGGGCTTTTCTGTTAACGTTCTTTGTGCCCAGGAATCTATCCAACGCTCCATATATATTCCTAATATATCCTATATCTTATATATGTATATCTTATATATCCGATATATGTATCCTATATCTTTCTACATCCACGGTGTAACTGCCATTCCTGCGCATCCAAGATATATAATGTCATTCACCTGCGCTAGCACTACGCGGCTCGACCGGTGAAATACCACGACCTCTCAGAAGATCGACGTAAAGTGCCTCATGCCGCGTTTCGTTCGGTGAGAGAGGTACCCGGAGGCCCACCTCCCTTCCCCATCCTTTCCTATCCTACTCCCTTAAAGGTCGGCAACGGAACGATAACACTTTATGTGTTGCTGGTGTCCATGGGCGGTGCAGCTTGCTTACTATCAGGTGACCCGCTTGCACGTTTGCTCTCCTATCCCATAAATATCCTATCCGATCTCACTAAAATAGGCTAGCTATTCGCAGTTTGTTATAACATATAATCGAACTAAGCTTTTGTTTGGGGCAGTTTCCGTTAACGCGTTTGGTATATAGGTACACATAATACCTAATTTAAACGAGTATATCTTGGACACAAATGACACAATATACACAGCGCCCCCTAGTTCCAAGCTAAGCAACTAAATGCTTGTGATAATACTAGATAACGGATATTTATACATATATACTATTCTTTTGTAAATACATACTTATAATACATAGAAAAACACCCAGACGCCACACAAATATTCATGTTTGTCACAAATATTTGTGCTCGGGTGGGAATCGAACCCCCGACCTCATTTCTGCAGCCGGTAGTTTTACCAATGCGCCACAAGGCCCGTCATATTCAAGTTATGATTAGTTTATCTTTGAAATCTTTAATATTAGTTAAGTATCGTTTATCTTGTAATAGTAGTAAAACGTGTTATCAGGTGTAGATCTAAGTTAGTCCTTTTGCAGGGTAGGCAGACAGAACAGAGCGTGTTTTATTGAATTTCATTATTCCTGTCATACACGCTGCTTGGTTTTGAAGGATCCTGATGTCTTTAACAAAGACACAGCTCGACTTATCATGAGAAGTATATCGTGGCCGTCTTCGACTCCTACGTCCTTCCGAATCGTCTATATAAACAAATAACATGAATTGAAGCCACATGGAAAATTTTAATACGAGATATAATTTTTTTTAACATATGTATTTTAATCATCCATAGAAGAGTTTAAATGTTAATTGTTTTATTCGGATAGAAAATATAATTAGAAGGCAAAGAAATTAATATTTGGTTATTTAACTCGACTCGATTTTGTAGCTTAGCAATTTATTAATCCAAAATCTGAGTAAAAACTAAAAATTTGCGTACGCCCCCCAATGACTGCTCGAAAAACTTTTTGAAAGTTATATAATATACTAGCTGACCCGGCAAACTTTAATCCGCATCAAAAGTAATTTTATAGCGTTTACAATTAAAGTACTAAATCTCTGAAACTATCACTTGTTCTTTACTATATTATTCATGAATTATACATAAAAACTATACCTTAATTACCTTCTATCTTTTAAACAACTCTGCATCAAAATCCGTTGCGTAGTTTCAAAGATCTAAGCATATAAGGGGACAGATAGCGGAAAACGACTATGTAATGATAATGATAAATAATTGGAAAATTTGCGCCAAATACATGGCCGTACACTTCGCCACCTATTTTATTGGAACAAAAATCAATGAGGCGCCTTGTAGTATTAATTATCGTTGTCTAGACCTTTTGGTACTACGGGCGTGAAAACTCATTACGAAATAAATAACGTGTATTCGCTAAGTAACCCGAACAACATTATTCTTTAACCTAAAACCCTTGTTGCAAGTTCTCATTACACTGCTACAGTTTCTACTTGGCACATGAGATATTCCCTAGGGCAAGAAGTAACAAGCAGACATACTTCACAGTATTTCTATAAAATAAACGAATAGATAGAAGACGTCTAGTACTATACCCCAAATTAATAACTAACTATATTACATGTTAAATAGAGAAAAAACTGCGTATCGTCTAAACAGTCTTTTGATTTTCATATTAATCCTGGCAAGTGTGACAAATATCGATAATTTTCAAAATTGTGACCGATATACATAAAAATATTTCGCCTCGTATTAGATTTGGTGCTAAACAATATCGCGTCAAAGCATTTTTTTGTAAGCGACAGGAGGGCTAATGAGGAAGTGGGTCACCTGATAGTAAGCAACTACTCGCCGCCCATAAACACCGTGGTGCGTTACCGTTCTTTAAGGGAGTAGGAGGGAAAAGGAAGGGGAAAGCGGCTCGGCCCTCCAGATACCTCTTTCACCGAACGAAACGCGGCACCAGCCACTTCAAGCCGATATTTCGAGAGGGGTCGTGGTATTTCAACGGTCGAGCCGTGTCGTCGTGGTCACAAATTTGAGAACTAAGGGTGTGAAATATTATATAGACATTACCAAGACCACAACAAACATTTCGTAAATATAAATTGTTCAATTACCTATGTGCCTTGTCATTTTCCAATTCTTTGGCAAAGAGTTTACACAAAAGCCCAACTGCAAGGTGAACGTTGGCACCGAGCCTACTGCCGCCACGTGGATTACCAGATTCTTTAATATTTTAATCCTGTGCGTTATTCATCGTATTTCAACGTAACCAGACAATGTGACAGTATTTAAATCCCGACGAAATTGTTTAAACACTTTTGATGCGAGACTTCATCTATGAATTTTTGGAGTCGAAATTTTTAAATGACATTGGCAACGTGCGAACACAGCGTGATTCGGTTAGTGTCGTCGAAGTTTCCATATTTCAGCGAGATAGCGAAATTCAGTAACGTTCTAGGAAAAAAAACCAATTTGATACCCGTGAACCAAAGTGTACATGGCAGACTTTGCGTCGTATTATCTAATGAAATATTAAAATCAGTAGATTGAAAAGAGAACCGATTATTCTTCATACGTTCATCGGAAAAATATATGATTTTAAAAAAAATACCCATTCATCGCGTTTAAGTAAGGATGGCTAGTTTATTTTTTTAATTAACACTCAGGAAGGAATATAAAGAGTACTCGACGTTTTTAGAAACTTAAGAGAAAAGAGAACCTTCGAGGCAGGTGGGGACGAGAATTTATTATTTTTACTCACAAACTGTCCGGGTCAACTTGGATAAGTATTTATTAGATGTGTTTAAATTGTTCATTCTTCCCTCATTATTTCTTATCTCCTATTAATAATTCTTTTATAATTAGAAAAATATTCTCCAGACTAAAATCTATATCAAACCAGTCTAATGCAATTATATAGTTTAGTAAAAGTTTTTATGAAGGAGGTCTACGATGGAAACTTACAATATATCTGTCTTAAAGATCAAGTGAAGATAAATAGATGCCTCTATCGTTTTGTGGTAGAATCACACAGTTTGCTGCATGTAAGGGAATAGTAAAATACCACGACCTCTCAGAAAATTGACTTAAAGGGTTTCATGACGAGTTCCGTTAAGTAAGAGACGTAGGCGGAGCCACAAATCCTTTTCCTTCTCTCGCCATTCCTTCTCCCGTCATACAGCGTGGCAATGCAATTGTGACTCTCTCATATCTATGGGCGGCGTTAGTAACTCAGGTGACCCGATTGTTTATAAAAATACACTTCCAGCAGTTTTAGTTCTGTGACCGGCTTATGCAAATTAACCAAACAGGCAGGTAGCCCGAGCATAATACAGCATTATTATATTCAGTACACGTTGATGAAAGTATAATAATCTTGGTGTGTGGTCATTCTCCGGGTTCCCCATAATATTACAACCCCTATTGTTGTGCGGTACCCTATTAAAAAACTGAAGGCCCATTTACAGGCGTTTTACGGTACACAAAAAGAAGTGTTCAAATATGAGACGATTAATGCCAGACATTTTCTGGACCCTTAACGAGATCGTAACTAAAACTTGAGGTCTGCCAATTGCTGAAAAAATATTATAAAAGTGAATTGCGAAAATTTTATGTCTGTCTTGCTTTCATGCCAAGGCCAAAGCTTTTATGCCAAATAAAATTTGATATACAGATAGTTTAAGGTCCTAGAAAGGTTCCTCTCTGTTGTAAGGGGTTAATGGTACTTTTACTGGACTCTCGGTCAAATGAAAAAACCGTCAAAGCTCTTTCAGAATTTAGCGGAACAAACTAACGGACAAAAATTTTAAAAGTTCATAATTGGATACTATTAAATCCATATGCATCTTCTTCAACGATGGATCCTCCTCCTCCTCGCACCGTATTCCTCATTACTGTGGGTCGTGATACCATCCACGTTGATAAATTGCACGTTTGACCGTTTTTTGCCATTTTGAGCGGTCTTTGGCATCGCGAAGTACATTGTGCAGATTGGTGTTCAAGCGGATTTGGTCAGACCATCTCAGCGGGCAACGACCACTTGAACGCCTACCGTCGACCTTTCCAGTGAGCATAAACTAATCTAAGTTGTGTCCGTCCCTTCTGGCGATTTGACCGAAAAATTCCAATATCCTTTGTAAACACGTGGTGGAAAGTCGTGTCTTGATGTTCAACTCGCGAAGGATGGACTCGTTAGTGCGAAATGCTGTCCAAGGAATTTGCAGCATTTTTCTCCAACGCCACATTTCAATTGCATCGACACGGTTCCGGTTCCGGTCCATATTTCAGCCCCGTAAGTAAATATGGAGAACACGAGCGTATTGACCAGCTTAATTTTAACGATGGATACATATCCATATTTATGCATTTAATAACAACTGAATTTTATATTACAAACAGGCACTGTAATTTTATTTATTTATATATTGTTTACTTGCAGCTGCACTTACTTAGATGGTCAAGGTTGTTACCTTCGGCGTGAAGTTATGTTATGTTATTTATACTATCTAGAAAATGAAGCAACAAGCCTTTTTGTAGGTCAACCAATAAGCCAGCCAATAAGCTGGTACAATTATGACTAGCCAACACACTGCAGAGTCTATTGGGAGCTACTTCTAAAATGTAAAATTTTCGTATTACGTTGTGCGTAAATGAACTCCTCCGAGATGGCTTCACCGATTCTCATGAAATTGTGTAGATGCCTACACAATTTCATGAGAATCATCGGGTAAGTCTAAGAATCGGACGAAATTTGTTTTTCATCTCCTAAAAGTTAAGGATAGTCCACTCCTATTTTTTTTTATAAAACAGCTTACAAATATATATGTAACCCTAAATTTTCCCCGTACGTTGAACACCTATTATTTATTACATTCATACATAATACATAAATTCACGCCTTTGTTACCCGAAGTCGTAGGCAGCGGCTGTTAAGCCTCGTCTCGCCGTTATGTTTACATCCCAAATGGAATAGGTGGCGAACCTATTGCTATACCGGGCACAAAGTTTTCAGTCATCGATATTTATCACACAAAACTTTTCGAAAACAATTTCGAAAATTCATTGGTGTGAGCCAGTGTCAGGATTGAAACCCACGAATTCCCGATTCAAAAGCGGGGTGCTCGACCACTGGACCGCTGTGACTATCTATTATTTAATTTTTATCTATATTAATTATATTATTAACTAATTTAATATCATTTTTATAGGGAAACTAACTGACCCAGCAAACGTAGTCTTGCCAACGAAAATTTTTTTGAAGTACTATTACTTATTAGTAAATCAAAAGCTTTTTTTTTGGCAAGACTACGTTTGCTGGGTCAGCTAGTTTCTCTACAAAAGTAATCCTATAATGATAAGCATTTTCAACACAAGAAACTTCGCAGATAAAGTGCACGTTACTTTGAACTAAAGTTAAGAACAGCTTTGCAAGTACTGAATTTTAAACACAAAATCAACAAACCTGTATTAAAGTTCTTGCATTTAAAGCGCCAAACTCCGCGTATACGAAGATTATACAAGCGAGACGAAACGCTCGAGAATCTTGACGGACCATGCACTCGCAACTTGGAGTAATTGAAAATTGTACAAGTTTAATCTTGGGGATCGAAGCTCTTAGCGCTGTCGCGGTGAATGCAAATATTACATTAATGATTCGATAGTGATGTTTTTGATAGAAAACAATCGATTTTATTAAAAATGTCACAGTAGTTTTATTTCGTGTTAAGCCTCGGTGTTCCAGTTATCAAGCACCCTGCTTCTGAATCCAGAAGTTGCGGGTTCGAATCCTGACACTGGCTCACAACAATGACTTTTTGAAGTTGTTTTCGGAGGTTATGTGTGATAAATATCGATGGCTGAAAACTTTGTGCCCGGCATGGCGATAGGCTCATCACCTATTCCAGTTGGGACGTAAACATATCGCCTAGTGGAGGCTTAACAGCTAGTGCCTACACGTTCGGGTAACAAAGGCGTGAAGTTATGTTGTGTTTATGGAGTATTATTCGTTTGTTAGAATTTAAATATGATAATTATTAATTTTGACCTGACTTGGACTGGGGTGTTGATTTCACGATCATTAGACTTCTGCTAGATAGCTACAAGAGCCTTGAGCCAGCTGGGTCAAGGAAGGCATACAGAAATTGGAACTCTTCGATACGGCACGGTGCAAAGGTTTTTTTCTTTGGAGCCGTAGCTTAACGTCCTTGTACCCGATGCTGTCTGTGTTTATTTTAAAATTTTAATCTGTATAGGTAGGGAATGGTGCATAGTGGTGCATTGGTAAAACTACTGACTGCAGAATCGATGTTGGCGGGTTCGATCTCCACCCGAGTACAAATATTTGTGAAAAGCATAAATATTTGTATGGTGTATTGAACTAAAAGCTCGTAAAAAACATCGTTTAATGACTACGTTCTTCCAGGTCAAGTACCATTTATTATCAATAATCAATTACTTCTGTCAATTGAATTAACTTTTTGCAGTTGTTTGTCAATAATTTAATATTAATTAATAATAATTAAGTTCTTTATGACAATCAATGAACAGTTTTTGTCACCCACTGAAACTGTGATTTATTGTGTTACAAGTTTTTTTTTGAGACTACGCCTTTTATATTATTTTATTTATTTATTTATATATACATTATTGTACACACAAAAAAGAATACAGCTACATACTAAATACATACATAACAACAGTACAATAGGCGGCCTTATTGCTGTAAGCAATCTCTGCCAGACAACCTTAGGATGGATAGAGATAAAAAGGAGAGGGCAGTAAATGTTGTGTACAATTTAATTCAATAAATACAAATAAACATTCTGAAGATCTATTTTAATATTAATAATTGTATATACATACATACACCTACATATACCTACATAAATATATATAAATATACATACACTTACATACTAATATGCACATACAAGAAAATACATATGAAGAACGTGAGTGACTAGTAACAAAGATGACGTAATTGTTAGTAGCAGACTTAAGTCAATGATGCTAGATAGTGTTCATTCACCATTTTCTTGAACGTGCCTAAAGTTTTAGCACGTCGAATTTCAGTTGGTAGTTCATTCCACAAGCTTACTGCTGTACTGGTAAAAGATTTGGCATAAAAACTCGTGGAATGTTGTGGAACTTTCAGCCTGAGATTGTGTGAAGACCTCAGATTCTGGCAATGTGTGTCATGTAAGTACTGAAAACGTACTTTGAGATAGGAAGAAGTTGAAAGGTCGAACAGTATTTTATATAAAACTGACAGGATACGAGCATTCCGGCGAAATCGTATTGGTAACCACTTGAGTTGTTTTCGGAACTGTGAAACGTGATCATATTTGCGTAATCCAAATATAAATCTTATGCAATTAAAATTATGCAAGTGCAGGCAGCGCCAATTGTGAAATATCCGGCACTACTTGGTTTTCCATCGATTTTTATCACACATAAACTTCAGGTAAGATTTCCTAGAAGTCGTTGTTGTATGACAGCTTTTGAACTCGACACCTTCTACTGTCATGGAAAGGGGGTCGTGGCATTCTCCGCCCCCTAAATCACAACTACTTATGTACTGTATATCTGCTTAGTTAGTGTTGCATCCTCCAGTCTTGCTATATTACCCGTTCTAACTTTAACACCACCTCTATTCATTCTTTTTTCCTAATAGAAATTATAAGGTGTTTAGTTACCTTATTATCTAACCGTCAGTAAAGTATTAATAAAAAGATATGTCCTGAAAAGACATAACTTCACGCCTTTGTTACCCGAAGGTGTAGGCAGCGGCTGTTAAGCCTCGTCTTGCCATTATGTTTACGTCCCAAATGGAATAGGTGGCGAACCTATTGCCATACCGGGCACAAAGTTTTCAGTCATCGAAGTTTATCACATTTAACTTACGAAAACAATTTCGAGAAGTCATTGGTGTGAGCCAGTGCCAGTATTCGAACCCGAACCTCAGGATCAGTAGCCGTGTGCTCTAACCACTGGACTACCGAGACATGATGACATGACATTTAAATTATGAAACTTGAAGACAGGCTGAAAGTTTTAAGAAAAAAAATTTCGTAACTCAACTGTTTTAAACAAATTATACCTGTCTCCAAAAGTATTTGTTAAAGTTTAGAAATAAATTTGAAGATTTAATTTTAAACGTTCTTAATAATAAACGTAAAATTAGTTTTACATTTCACTGTTGTTTTATGCTGAACCAAAGTCGTTTTCCGCTGTCCGTCCCCTTATATGCTAAGTTTTAAGAAAATAAAATTGTACGTAAATCAACTGTTTATACCTAACTACAAACTAATTATACCTATCTCCAACTTATTATTTAAAATTTTAATTCTTATCCCAATTATTGTTCATGCTAACAAAACTTCGGAGTCTTTATAAATTTTATTGAACTTTTTCGATGAAACTAACAATATTATGGATACCTACTAGTATTTTTTAATTACATAAGTATTATTTCTAGGATTCGAAGCCCGTATCTTGAACAAAATGGAGCGGGATGTTAAGCCACTAGGCTTTTGATGCAGAATATTTTTATATTAATAATACCAGCCAACAATGCTCAACAACATTTTTTGTTGATTTAAATTTATATCAAGTGATCTATAGATGCTGTCCACACAAAGATTTAATTTGTTAATTGCTCCATTTTTTTTATGGGTTAGGAGGGCAAACGAGCTGGCGTGTCACCTAATGGTAAGTAACAAGAGCCGCCCATGGACACCTGCAACTCATATAGTGTTACAGTTGCGTTGCAGACCTTTAAGGGAGTAGGGATAGGAAAGGATGGGGAAGTGGGTTGGCTTCCGGGCACCTCTCTCACCGAACGAAACTCGGCATGAGCTACTTTACGTCGATATTCTAAGAGGTCATGGTATTTCACAAGTCGAGCCGGCCCTTTCATGCAACGAACTGCTTGGCTCTACTACTGTCAAAGAATAAAATAAAATAAAATTCAAATTGGCTTCACCATGAAATAAAATTTCTAAATTTATTTTCTGATGCCAATAATGAGATTTTTTAATGAAGTGACAATATTTAAGAATTATAAAGAAAGGAAAATTTGTCAAGGCATCGTTAACATGTCTAACTTGCGTGCATATTAGTTTATTGTAAGTAAACAATGTTGCATGCATAAAAAATACTAAAAATACTTATTCATACCCGTTACTTTAATTATTATGCCGCCATTGCATGTGGATAATAATTGGTATACCTTGGAATAGTTGAAGTTTAGAAATAAATATGAAGAAATAATTTTACACTTTCCTAATAATATACGTAAAATATTTTTACATTTCAATGTAATTATAAGGTGAACCAAAGTCGTTTTCCGCTGTCTGTCCCCTAAATCACGGATTTTGATGCAGTTTTTGAAGTGGAACTTCTAATGTCTCGTGCAAGAGCATTTAACGCTTTTAACGCCCCCTTGCGGCCACTATTAATATTAATATAATAATATATTGGTTACAAAAAAGCCAAGATCCATATAAACCAAGGACGAAAAGACATAGCGACTTTTTAAACTACCCGTACAGACATCTAGTAGCGGATGGTGGTACTAGCTGGTCATAATTGATATAAAAATAATGATGAACAACATCTTTTTACACAACAAGTGAACCTACTCGAGAATTATAATTGAAAAATAGGTTAAAATTCAAAATAACAATTTTAGATAATTATGACACCAGTTTTAGTGCGAAATAGTTTGTAAATCTATAAATTACTTATTTTAACAATCCAAATTCACCATCTTTCGGCGGATGGCGCTACTAGGTGGTTTTAAAATTAAGTTCTCATATGTTATAATTATTACATAGAACGAGTTGGTACTATCTAGTATTACGATATTAATTATGAAAATAATTATTATGAATATTCATGCAGCATTAGTATTGATTTAAAGAATAAAAGGCAATATCACCGTAACAGTTACGAATCATGAATTGTTAAATCACATAATTATAAATTTCGCGCATTTTACTTAACTAAATAATAGATTTTAGTAATATCTTGACCAGTTTAAGTACGAAATAGTTTATAAATATATAAATTAATTATTTTAATAATCAATAACATCACTATCTTTCGGCGGATGGCGCTACTAGGCTGTTTTAAAATTAAGTTCTCTTATATAAAAAATATTACATAGAACGAATTGATACTATCTAATAATAAGATATTAATCATGAAAATAAATATTACGAATATTCATGCAGCATCAGTATGGATTTAAACATTTAAACAATAAAAGGAAATATCACCAAAACAGTTATTAAATATAATGAATTGCTTAATTAATCACATAATTATAAATTTCGTGTATTTTACTTAACTAAATAATAAATATATTTCAGTAATATATTGACGTAAATAATATAACATAACTTCACGCCTTTTGTTACCCGAAGGTGTAGGCAGCGGCTGTTAAGCCTCGTCTCGCCGTTATGTTTACGTCCCAAATGGAATAGGTGGCGAACCTATTGCCATACCGGGCACAAGTTTTTCATTCATCGATATTTATCACACATAACTTCCGAAAACAATTTCGAATCGTCATTGGTATGAGCCAAAGTCTGAAATCGAACCCGGACCTCTGGATCATAAGCTGTGTGCTCGACCACTGCGCCACCGAGACTAATAATAACATGTAATCATAATTAAATCAGTTTACCTAATAAAGTTTTATAGGGTTATCAATTATCATTACATAGTATAAAACAAAGTCACTTTCTGCTGTCTTTCCCCTTATATGCGCATATGTTTAAAACTACGCAACGGATTTTGATGCGATTTTTTTTAGTAGTTAGAGGGTGTCAATGGGGTGGTTTTGATCTATAATTCATGTATAGTGTAGAAATAAAAAGTGATAATTTTCAAGATTTAAAACTTTAATCGAAAACGCTGCCTGAACCCTAAGTGATAAATGAAAACAATTTACTACATTATTATACACCTCTAAAAGGTCTACAAAAAAGTCCGCAAGGGCATATGTCTACCTCTTAGGTATAACCCACAATGACCATTAATATTTTTTTATTTTTTACGAGAAATAGTGGCTTAATTACGAAGCAATTTTAAACATTACAGCATTAATTTTCATCCAATTAACTATCTTAAGTAGATTGTGCTTTTAATATAGATCAATATAGCCGTTTACAGCATGTAACTTAAACTAATATTTACGAAGATATTACAGTATTAACATAGCGGTACATAGCAGTTGCGTTTGCGCGCCATAACGCGTGCTGATAAATAGCACAAATTGAACTTCTTAAGATACAAATATCACTAATTTATTTCTTTTAATGCGTGGTAGAGCCAAGCAGTTCGCTGCATGAATGGGCCGGCTCGACCGATGAAATACCACGACCTCTCAGAAGACCGACGTAAAGTGGCTCATGCCGCGTTTCGTTCGGTGAGAGAGGTACCCGGAGGCCCACCCCTTCCCCGTCCTTTCCTATCCCCTATCCCTTAAAGGTCGGCAACGCTACAGTAACACTATATGTGTTGCTGGTGTCCATGGGCGGCGTTGATTGCTTACCATCAGGTGACACGCCTGCTCGTTTGCCCTCCTATCCCATAAAAAAACTACGTTCGCCGGGTCATGAGTTATTGTATATAGTTGACATCATATACCGCTAGATGGCGTCCTGCGCCGACATATGTGTGTTCGGGTGAATATTAGAACTCAATTTTGAAGTAGATAGTAGTCATCTCAGTAGTCTCGGCGGTCCAGTGGTTGAACACCCCCCTCCTAAATCAAAAGTAGTGGGTTCGTATCCTAGCTAACACAAATGACTTTTCGAAATTATGTTTGACAGCTGAGTGTAATAAATACCGATGGTTGAAAACTTTGCACTTTGGTTTACCACCTAATCCAATCGGAACGTAAAAAAACAGCGAGTCGAGGCGTAACAGCCACTGCGGGATAGGGCCACGGATCGCGCGACTCCACCGTAGAGGCGGTGAATCTCGGGGGAGGCGGTTTAACGCGCCTGCCACCCATCCTACTCGGGGGACCATCCTCACGAAGTACTCCTCGAAGCTCCAGAGGCTGTTCAGGGTGAGGCCGAGGTACTTCAAGTACCTCGCCACCGGGACAGCCGTGTCACCCACCTGGATCCGCGCGGCTGGTGGTTCCCAGCGCCGAGTGAGGCGGTGGAACCACAGAGCCTCACTTTTGTGAGGCGCAGCCTCCAGCCAAATTTTACCTAGACCCAGATAAATATTTATACTTGGGTGGGGATCGAACCCGCCAATCTAGATTCTACATTCGGTAGTTTTACCAACGCACCACCAAACCTCACCCTTACTTACATTAGCAGTATATTATAAATCTATATTGTTAATTTTTTATTGACTATTTTTAAGTGTCTGTGAAGACCTATAAAAATAAAGAAAGCTATTGTGAATACATGTTACTAAGTTCCACTTCTGTAGCGCGGCGGGACTCCACGCAATTTTTTTATAGATAGAGGGTGTCAATGCCGTGGTTTTGTATGTATATTTCATGTATAGCAAAGAAAAAGTGATAATTTTCGAGATTTAGCACATTAATTATATTGTAAAAAAATTGATTTAGATTTTTTTTATCCGATCGGAAGGCAAACGAGCAGGCGTGTCACCTGATGGTAAGCAACCAACGCCGCCCATGGACACCAGCAACGCATATAGTGTTACTGCTGCGTTGCCGACCTTTAAGGGATTGGGGATAGGTAAGGATGGGGAAGGGGGTGGGCCACCGGGTACCTCTCTCACCGAACAAAACACGATATGAGCCACTTTACGGCGGTCTTCTGAGAGGTCGTGGTATTTCACCGGTCGAGCCAACCCATTCATGCAGCGAACTGCTTGGCTTGATGCGGATCAAAGTTTACCGGATCTGCTAGTATTATATATATTTTAGGTTTAATTTATATCAAAAGCACATACATTTGTGATCGAGAAGATAATAATTTTGAATATGTCTATATTAACTTAAATTTAACGTTATTTTTTCTGTTTTATTACTTTAGCTAATCATTACAGAAATGACATTGTCACGTGTCAAAATTAGCACTTAGCGTACTTTCCAGGAAAGAAAAAGATATTAACTTTTAGAGAACGTGGCGATTAGAATCCTAATCTAAAAATAGAACAGCTAGCTCATCGGTATTCAGGCATCGGTTGCGCATCGACTGAGAAGATTTATGATGTGTGCAGATGCAGGTCTGGCACATAACTCGTGTGCTCTCCCTCTTACATACTGATGACGCCCTGGTTCATAAGCTTTACAATATTTTGGAAATATTAAAGTAGCTCTTAAGTAGCTAGTTAGTAGTCTCGATGGCACAGTGCTCGAGCAAACGGCTTCTAATCCAGAGATCCGGGTTCGATTCCTGACGCTGGCTCATACCAATGACTTTCCGAAATTGTTTTCGGAAGTTATGTGTGATAAATATCGATGACTGAAAACATCGGCCCGGTATGGCAATAGGTTCGCCACCTCTTCCATTTGAAACGTAAACATAACGGCGAGACGAGGCTTAACAGCCACTGCCTACACCTTTGGGTAACAAAAGGCGTGAAGTTATGCTATGATAGGTTATATATCTTAGGATCCTATTCACAAAACAAAAAAATAAGTTAATTAATAATCCAAAATAACTTACACAATAACCAATTTTTAACATAGCTAGATCACTTAAACCTAGATTTTGTGTCTTAGTAAAAAAACCGCATAAGTAATTTTTGCACATTTTACAGGGGGCGAAACTACTATTGTGAGTAAGCTGACTAGCCTGCTGTCACTAATAATCGGATTACGACTATTAAATTATCAAAAATGTATATTGTTTTTTTTTTATGATAGAAGGGGGCAAACGTGCTTGCGGGTCCAAAGCGATGGAAAGCGATCATCGCTGCCCATAACGTCTGCAATGCCAAGTGTATCACATCAGCATTGTCGGCCTTTCAGATGGGAACAGGCTCGTTTCTTGAAAGTTCCTAGGTCGTCTAATGATCCAGAAATACCGACGCCGGCAACTGGTTTCATAAAGGAACAGTGCGTGGCAACAAGTGCCTGTTGAAACGCTCAGTTGTTGATCATCAGCCATCCAGTTAATGCGGGTCGTTGCGTTGGCGCGTCGTGCTCTGGCGACAATCAGCTGGAGGTATTAGTCCGAACAATTCCTTAGAGCACTCCCCGTGGTATATACGGTAGAAGATGCATAAAGATGCAAAGGGTCAAACCAATCGGAAAGGGCTTGTTTATCGACAAGCTGAACCGGGCGTCGCTAGATGCGATCAAATGGAAAAAGCTGGTACTTGGGTGCTCCCGCCCAAAGATGAGAACAATATTCCACTTGAGATCAGAATTGCGCCTTGTTTAGTCGCAAGCGTCGACCTAAAGTGAAATACCATTCCGCTTTGTAGAGCACACCAAGCTTTTTGGGGAAAAAAGCTGGACCTAGCCCTCCAGATGACCGCGAAACTAGACGTCACTCGACAAGCTAACACCGTGAATTCAGAAAACGGATGAGGTGGATAAGGGAGTGCTCTCAAAACAGGGAGCTACAACAATGGGTGACTTTTTAGTGATAAACGCGTAAACTTGTGTCTTTTTAGGGGTGAATTGGACTAGTGTAGTCGGCCCTTGAAACTTGATTAAGCTAAGCTTCGATACGTCCAAACTAACAGCCAGCACCTCTTCTTTACTCTCAACCACCTTCGCCCACCGATGGGTTAAGTAAGCTGCTGAGAAGATCACCTGCCGAGCGACCTTGACGGAATCCGGTTCTCGAGGGAAGGCTAACTAGTTTGAGAGGTAGTGGTGCTTTCACTGGTCCCGAGCCGGCCCATTTATGCAGCAAGCTGCGTGGCTCCACAAGTGTTAGATGTGACCAATGGTTAAAGGCGCAAAGATCACCTCAAGAGACATTAAAATTTTAAAACTGTCAATTTTAGACTTGAGTGGTGTTTGTTAGCTCAGAGATAATTTGTTTTAAATTAGTAATATTTATTTTTAGATTTCAGAGCTCATGAAAGGACTACTAAGGCCTTTGAAGTAAATTAAAGTAAATTAAAATTATTATTTATTTTTATTACTAGTTGATGTTTAATCCATTAATTTTGTTTCCACCCACAGCATTCCTGAAAGATCAAACAAAGCGACCGCAATTTCCTCTTGATCTGAATTAATACTAATTATGTATAACATTAAAACAACTTTTTATGGATTATATCGCGTTTATTAAGAACTTATTTTCTATTTATTTCCCGATGTTTCGAACTCTTTACAGAGATCATTTTCACTGTAAAGAGTTCAAAACGTGGGGAAATAAATAGAAAATAAGTTCTAAATAAACAAAATATAACCCATAAAAAGTTGTTTCAATGTTATGAATGTGATTCGCGAAACTCTAAGAAATAAATAACTAATTAAGTAACTTCAACATGGAATTGCAAAACTAATATAGCTATATCAAGAGGATTCCAATAAATTCTGTGATAAATGAAGTTGAATGTGATATGCGTTATTTTATAATTAAATAGATCAATATCTATTATTCTGAAAAAAAAAAACGTTTTTTTTTACTGATATTATGTATTTTAATTTTGACAGTGGTAGAGCAACGCAGTTCATTGAAGAATGGATCGGCTCGACCGTTCAAAAACCAGGACATCTTAGCAGAAGCTTCAAGCAGCTTCGCATGTTACGTTCGATGAGTGAGGTATACATGTTTGTTGCTAAATCATGGGTCAACTGTTAGATAAAACAAAAACAGAACTAAATTAACATTACAAAACATAGCTTCACTTTTATACCCGAAGGTGTAGGCAGCGGCTGTTAAGCCTCAAATCGCCGTTATGTTTACGTCCCAAACGGAATAAATAGGTGGCGAACATTACACATATAACATATTATTTTGAACCATTTAACCTTACATTAAATGTCACAATGATAATAAGTGGAACAATCCCAGTGTTTCCATCCATTCCCTAGGGAATTAAACAAGTTTTAATCCAGGATGATTAAAACTCGTTATATATAATTTTTAACTTTATTATATTGAGAAGTTGTTGTGTTGTTGTAGTGCTAGGATTCCAATCCAGGTACTATAAACTAGAAATTTGGGTGTTGAACCACCAAAATATAACTTCACGCCTTTTTCTACCAGAAGGTATAGGCAGTGGCTGTTAAGCCTTGGCTCACCATTATGTTTACTTCCTAAATGGAATAGGTGGCGAACCCATTGCCATACAGGGCACAAAGTTTCCAGTCATCAATATCTGTGACACATAACTTTCTAAAATAATTTCGAAAAGTCATTGGTGTGAGCCAGGATTCAAACCCGCGACCTCTGGATTCAGAAGCGGGGTGCTCGACCACTGGACCACCGAGACTAAGTTGAACCACAAGATCATTAATATTTGTGAAAATAGATATGACTCGCAATAAGTTCAATATTTTACATGCCTCATAAGATACACATAGAAGAGATTGGTTAGTACTCCTCTCCAGAGCTTATACTGATATGACAATGAAGTCATAACAAAATGTATTTTAGATTTACTGAAACATCTCCCAAACTAATAATATAAAAGTAATACGGTAGTAATCCATTACGGTACCATTGTGGATAGCATACAATGCGTTCAGTGCACTGTAAGCTAACACGGAGGTAGGCAGCGGCGCGTAATGTACCGTGAACAACCTCTACAGTCTTTGATGGTTGTTTTAGTTCAAAACCTCTTTAATACTGACAATTGTTTTTTTTTGTAGTACGCATTTCCTCAAAATAAATATTTTTTTAGTGTTTATAAATTTCTCTCCTGGATACATTTCTTTCTACATGTTTAGCTTGACATCATTTAGTTTCTAGTTTGCTACCCGATTAATTTGCATTCAATATTAAGATGTTATTGATGTTATTGTTATTGATTCTAAATACAACCGTCTATCCTTCCTTCAGCACATGTCAGGGTTTATTTATTTGTTATATATTAACCAAAGTCCCTCCTGAAGGCTAAGATTTTAACACAAAATTTTAATTTAATTGGTTCAGAGTATTAAGTCATATATAGGATAGGCACAGTTTTTATCCTATTTTCAATAGTTAGCCTCCATAAAAATAACGTGTTCATCAAAAAATCAACATCAATGCATTAGGAGGCTTTTGTGTGCTCTTTCATTATTTTTTTATTTGAAATTGTATCTAATTCATATAAATGAATTAATTAATATTTTTCCCATAACAGCCTCTTCGAAAATCGCAAAATCCTAAAAGTTACTCAGAAACACACCAACCAACCGACCTTATAACAAACGAATTACTTATAAATATTAAAATATTGAAATCCGGTTCCATTATGCAGTCAAATCCGGGAACAACAAAATATCCGAAAGTTACGATGATAAACTGGTTAAAATCTGTTCGATACATACTATTTATAAACGTCAAATATATTTTGCTTGTAAATCGTCCTGTAAACCGTATAAAACCTTCGATTTACTTCTTTAGGACCTAAATAAACAAAATACTTAGAGAGAAAAAATAAAAGTTTTTATATGAAAATAAAAAATAAATTCTTCGTCACGTCTCCCACTGTTTAGTAATTTTTTTTTTTTAATATAAACAGTGTTGAAGATTGCTTTGGATTTAAATGGACACTTTGAAAAAATATTTTACAAATTAGTTGTAAAGCAAAGTTTACTATTAAAATACATCCAAAACACAAATCTGCGGAAAGTCATTGGTTTGATTTAGGATTTAATTTCAGTACTGCCTTTGAGCTACTTTTGAGGTAGTTTTTTTATGGGATAGGAGGGTAAACGAGCAGGCGTGTCAATTGATGGCAAGAACCAAACGCCGTCTATGGACAACTGAACACTAATAGTTTTATTATTAAATTTGTATTGCGGGCCGGTTGTACGTAACCACATAGGGATATGGAAGGGTTCGGAAGTACGGTGGGAAGGGAAGCGGGGAAGGGGAGAGTGGATGGGGAGAGGGGAAGTGGTTGGTCCTCCGAAGACCTCGCTCACCAAGCAAATCGCAGTAGGAACCGTTGATGACGTTTACGTCGAGCCGGTGGAGCCGGCCCATGCATGCAGCGAACTGCATGGTTCTGCCACAGTCAAAATCGTCAAGACCGTCAAGACGTCCATCAAGACTATTTTTACAAGCTGGTTTGCACGGTTCAAATCGCTTAGCAGACTTATACTACTCCCACGGCTAGGTATAGAAGGTGGGAATTACAGAGGGAACTACACGCAAAATTATTGTAATATATAACATTTTACTGTTTTAAACAATGTTATATAATATTATATGTTTCACTTGCAAACATATTATTATAACAAAGCCAGCACATTAATAAACATAATATAAAGCGAGCATATGTGTTTTGAAGCGTAAATCATATTTGCGGCTACAAGTTGGTACAAGTTCGTGTCTAACTTTGTCGGCCTGTTGGGAAAGGTTCTCCCGCTACCTGCACAATATGTTTTTGTACTCGCACAGAACAGATATAATGATAAAATTTTATACTGAGAAATGTCGACTGTTGCTGTATTTTTAAATTCAATTTTTTATTGCAAAAAATGGATTTTTTTTTTAATGTGTATATTTACTTTATTATACATTCGATAGTAATTTTTTTACAGCGCGATGTTCACCTGGTTGGTATCGTCACTTTGATTGATTATATTAGAGGTACCAAGGTCGTCATTTTAACCAAATGCCCACCGTCACAGCATCTCTATTTCAGACTACTAAGCTCGTGACGATATTAGAAGCTAAAAACAGTTTAAAGTCTGCTGCCTTCGAAGTCTTCTCCAATGCTGTACTAGCAAAAGCTGGCGTATATTTAATTAATGACGCAGGCGTATGAACAAAATTAAATACTTATTGTTCCTTATTGCTTAAGTAAGTTATTAAAACTTGGTGAATGGGAACTTATGTAGATATTTCAATTATAATTACTCACTTCACGGTCGATTTCATTCACTTTGAGAATTATATGAAACTTGTTTTAAAGGAAGATTTTCCTTTTGATCCCCCATTTGGCCTCTGGCCTCGTTGTGGACTTAGATAATTAGTATTAATTCAGATAAAGAGGAAATTGAGGCTGCTCTGGGCCTAAGTTAATTAAAAATATTTAATGCTCGCCAAGAAATCTTGTAGGTGGAGAAGATATTATTGATATTATTTGAATGAGATTTGAGCGAATTAAGTAAACTTTTTTGTTACTTTCAATGTGCTACGTATAAAAATATTTAATACATTTCCTTAATCTATACTAATATTATAAGAGGAAAGATTTGTATTTTTGTATGTAACGAATAAACTCAAAAAGTACTGGACCGATTTTAATAATTATTTTTATTAGCTTTTTATTAGCTTCACCTGTATGTTTGTATGTTTGTTTGTAACCGACTTCTTTGGGCGCGATTTTGACCCACTTTAAACGGCCAGATTTCGTTCAAACTTTGTAGATTTATTGAAGACCGATGACAATACACTAATTTGATAAAATTATTCCATTTTTCAATTTGCAAAATATGATTTTTAGTGTTCATAGTTCACTTCTCGCACCACCATCTAGTGGCAATCAGCGGAAAGTCTACGTTATCAACTTAAAACAAGGTCCTTGTATAAGTCACAGATGGCACTATTAACGCGCTTGTTATAGAAAACCGAACTAAAAAATAGAAAAATAAAAAAAAATATATTAAATTTAAAAAAAAGCGTGGGGTGCATGGTGTCAATAGTTATAAATATTTTATTGACAGATATGAGTAGAGTGATTATCATTTCGATAATATCTTAAAAAGCACCCCACGCGTTTTTTAAAATAAAATATATTTTTTTTTATTTTTTTATTTTTGAGTTCGGTTTTCTATAAAAAGCGTGTTTTTTAGTTTAAAAAAACTAAAAAACACGCTTTTAAAAAAACAAAAGTTTAAAAAAACTATTATTTTTTCTTTAGAAAGCTAAATTATCACTGAGTAACATAGGCTATGTGTAATCATCATCGTCATCGACATTTTGTTTGTACGCGAGTTACACCGTGAGGCGGGAAGCTACATACACTATAGCCGTATGAAGCTCGCGCGGTCTGCTAGTAGTTTTTTTTATATTAAGGAAATGTATCAAATGTTTCTATACGTTTCTATTTCTGCAAACAGAAATATGAAACAAGATCAGTACGAGGACTTCTCTGTATTTCTGTAGGAGAAACATAACATAGCTTCACGCCTTTTTCTACCCGAAGGTGTAGGCAGTGCAAAACTATCGAAATTAATTTCGAAAACCCATTGGTGTGAGCCAGGACTCGAACCCGCTACCACTTGATGCAGAAGCGGGGTGTTTGACCACTGGACCACAGAGACTAAAATGAATGTGTAGACTTGAGAGAAAATGATGACTACAAACTTTTTTGTGAACTCCATAATATCTTTAGGATTTTATTGGAAATATTGTTTATAATTAATTGCAAAATAATTATATTAGAGATTTAAATATATAGTAGATAGATAAAGTTCGCTGCATGAATGGGCCGGCTCGACCGGTGAAATACCACGACCCCAGAGAAGACCGACGTAAAGTGGCACATGACGCGTTTCGTTCGGTGAGATAGGTACCCGGAGGCCCACCTCCCTTTCTCATTCTTTCCTATCCTACTCAGCCTCCTGCCTCCTTAAAGATAGGCAACGCAACGGTAACACTACATGTGTTGCTTGTGTCCATGGGCGGCGTAGGTTGCTTACCATCATGAGATACGCTTGCTCGTTTGCTCTCATAACCAATAAAAAAAAATCTAAAATCATTCAAATATCCCTAAAATCCTGAAGTCCTAGTATAAATAGATCGATTTCGTAAGGATCTATGATCTTTGACCAGCGATAATCTCCGTGAGCCAGTAGACAGTAGAACTATTTACTGACAGCAAACGACTTGTAGATCTTATATATTACTTGTATCATTTCATAGACAAAATCGAGTTGAGATAGCGAGAGTCGAGTGAAGATACCTTTCTGTAGTGCCGTAACTCAAAATGATAAAAAGGCGGGTCCTGTCTATCATTTTGAGTAACAGAATCCAGTTTATTTTTCTCAAAAATAATCATTGAAATATAAAATAATTATAAAACTGTTAATCTCAATGCATTAAGTTAACATCGTTTAGCAATATAGTTTACAGCGTCGAGAAAACTCGTCCGACTTGGTTTATAGCCAGACTCGTAAACGGGGTTCGATTCTCGACATCGAACAAAGTAATAAAAATACGATAAAAAGCTATTTTCCGTTTATAGGTAGCTGTTTACTTAAATGGGTATTAAAATTCAGTTTTGGATACTTAACAAGAATGGCCTGTTTTATCTGCTGAGATAAAAAAAAATGCTATCGGGATATAATTTTTTGAGGCCAAATATTACATTGTATGATTTATTTATTTACAATCTGCCAATAGATTAATTTCAAAATCGCAAAGGCTATAATTTACCAGTTTCGGTGGTCCAGCGGTCGAGCAACCCGCTTCTGAATCAAGAGGTCGCGGGTTCGAATCCTGCCTCACACCCAATGAGTTTTCGAAATTGTTTTCGGATGTGATAAATATCGATGACTGAAAACTTTGTGCCCGGTATTGCAATAGGTTCGCAACCTATTACATTTTGGACGTAAACATAACGGCGAGACGAGGCTTTACAGCCGCTGCCTACACGTTCGGGTAGAAAACGCGTGAAGTTATGGTATGTTGTTATCAGTTTCTTTTAAAGAGATTATGTAAGCTAGCAAGTGCTAATTGCTTTAGTGCTTTTCTAGCAAAATATTACTTTGCCTACAAACTTCTGTATGTACACTGCAGAGCTTATTTAGTACAAGCAGTGGTACCCTGATACCTGCAGTATTACATAATTTATATGTTAGCTTGTCAATGCGGCTTGTATTGATATTACTTCCGTTTTATATTCAATTACAAATATTTGCATTGCTATAGTACACTTGTAATTAAATTTGAATTGCCGTTTAGATTGATTTATTTGTACAAATAGATACTACGCTTCCAAATATGCCATGCTGCCAAATTTATAAATATGATTGTATGTAAAATATATAACAGTCTCGGTGGCGCAGTGGCTAGCACCCCGCCTCTGATTCAAGAAGCGGGTTCAAATCCTGGCACACACCAATGACTTTTCGACATTTTCGGAGGTGACGTGTGATAAATATCGATGACTGACAACTTTGTGCCCGGTATAGCAATAGGTTCGCCACCTATTCCATTTGGGACGTAAACGTAACGGCGAGATGAGGCTTAACAGCTGCTGCCTACAACTTCGGGTAGAAAAAGGCGTGAAGTTATGTTTTTTTGTATGTTTAAAATATATACATTTGATCACAGACATATAAAATTATGTACCTAAAATTAATCCGGCCTTATATATATATATCTAACGCAAAGCCTAAAATATATAAAATATCCATCATTACGTATTATATTTACTTTTTTTGTAAGAATTTGGTCAGACAAACAAGTCCTTTGGAGGTAAAGCAGAGAGAACAAAGTACCATAAGGCACAATTCTTACACGATACTTTCTTTGACTTTGATAACTATTGTCATACATGGGCATCGATTTTTAAGGCTTCTGACGTCACCTACCCCCGTTCTGTTTGTTCATGGAAAGTGTATCATGTCCGTCGTCCTACATCCATCCGCTCTCGCATAGTTATGCGCTTAGTCAATCTTGCATCATCCATTCTTTCTAAACGTATGAACCATCACAGCATGCCATTTTTTTACTTTTACACAAACACTCTCTTTCAATCCGTCTACCTTCCTTGTTTTCTAAAATTATTATATCATATAATATATGAAATTAAACAAAATCGTCAATTTACGAGTAATAGTTTTGTATAAATTATAACATCTCATGGATTGTTGATTTAAAAATTATTATAAGTAGATTACACAAGCTTTGTTTAAATTTAGTTACTCTATATATATAATAATAATAATATCTTGGACACAATACACATAGCGCCCTCTAGTTCCAAGCTAAACAACTAAATGCTTGTGTAATGGCTATAATACTAGATAACGGATATAATACCTACATACATTTCTTTTGTAAATACATACTTATAATACATAGAAAAACACCCAGACGCCACACAAATATTCATGTTTGTCACTAATATTTGTGCTCGGGTGGGAATGGAACCCCCGACCTCATCACTGGAGCTGGTAGTTTTACCAATGCGCCAAGAGACCCGTCAATACAAAGTCATGTATAACTGAACATATATAACAGCAGCCCGCTTTTGTCAATGTCAGTTTAGTTAGTTCTCAGTTCACTAAGTTGGATCGTTCAAGTCTCATACATGGACCAAAAGTTCAGCACACCCTACTTGTAGATTAACGCCAGACTTCGTCAACATATTGCTCCTATACTTTCGCCTAATACTTTTTGCATACTGTAGATTATTTAAAATTAATTAAAGTCTCGGTGGTCCAGTGGTCGAGCACACGGTTTCTAATCCAGAGGTCACACCAATGACTTTTCGAAATTGTTTTCGGAAGTTAAGTGTGACGAATATCGATGACTGAAAACTTTGTGCCCGATATGGCAATAGGTTCGCCACCTATTCCATTTGGGACGTAAACATAACGGCGAGGCGAGGCTTAACAGCTGCTGCCTACACCTTCGGGTAACGAAAGGCGTGAAGTTATGTTATGTATGTTGTTATGTTAATTAAATAACTGGACATACTTTAGGAGATACCTTTAGGATATAAGTACCATTCGAGTAGAGAATATTACACTTCTGAGGTCGACGTCGAACAACCCGTTTCTGAATCATGTGGTTGTTGTATCGAATCCAGGAATATCTCTTTTTGTCATACTAGTGACTGACAACATTCTGCTTGAGATATTGCAATAGGTTTCGCGACGTAATTCATTTGGAACGTTAAAATTTGGCAAATTGAGGCGTAACAGCCGGTAATAAAAACATAAACAAAATAAAAACATAGCACACATAATTAAAGGATATCTCCGAAAATATTTTGTATCATAATGCATGTTCAGCATTATTAAAATACTTTCAAGAAATTCTTTTAAAATTTAATCGGATAGAAGTTCACAAAGGACTTTATAAGGTTTATAATAAGAAAACTCTGTAAGGAGTAGTGAACGCTCCATATTGAAAATAGACTGCATGCCTTGTTTTAAAATTGTTTTAGTATATATGTAACTAACCACATGCTACAATAGTTAGGAAATAATTCTTAACATTAAGTTTATATGTGTTAATGTTATTTTAAATCTAAAATGTATAATTCTCGTGTAACGGCGTTTGTAATTCTTCTCTTCGGAAACGGCTCGACCGATTCTCATGAAATTTTGTGTGCATATCGGATAGGTCTGAAAATAGGACATCTATTTGTCATCCCCCTGAATGGTGAGGGTAGTCCACCCTTGTATATTTCTTTCTTAATTTTTGTAATGGCAGCCCACCGCCATACATTTTTTTTAATTTTTCGATATTTTTTTTGTTTTTTTAATAATATTTTATTTTTATTTTTTTTATTAATATTATTTTTCTAACTTTTTTATTTCTTTTTATAAAAAAAAAACGTTTATAAACATTTGCGGGGTCAGCTAGTTTTATATATAAAAATAAAACAAGATAAATATTATTTGTTATGAAAGTAAAAGAAGCGAGTAAAATACACGAAGTTGTTTTTATTACTTCTTTTTCGCTGAGTGTACCTCTCAAGTTTTTTCACAAAATAAACTTCCTCTGTTTTATTTTTCTTGAAATATATAAAAAATCATTAACAGACGAGATGGTATACAGACGTTAATTCAAATCACACAAATATTTGTCCTGACCTTTGCTCAATAGACAGAAGCTAGAATTACACTGTACGCCGCAAAGGTCGTGATACATTTGCAAATATGCAAATATTTGGACAGTGTCAATAAAATAAGCTTCCAGGCTCGTAGTCCAGCCAAGCACACATCGTATAATCCTCTCATTCTGGCTGACCGGGTAAACCAATATAGCAGAAATAGATCGACCGTGAAGCAACATGATTCAACACTACCTGCTACTCTAGTTGCAATAAATAAAAGTAAAAAAAAAACTCAAAAGAAGATATTGATACTTACCTACCTGCTAATAAACCTGCCAGCATTATTAATATTGTCTAACTGTTATCTAGATCGATTTTAATGAAGTTATAAATTAAAATTCATTAAACCATTACAGTAAAGAAATGTAATAAAAATAAAACGCCGGTTTTGTTAATACAGAAGTGTAGACAGTTGCAATTTGTATGTTCACCTCCTAATCGCCAACTGATAAATTAATAACAATAACTATAAAAGAAGACGAATAATTTGGAGTACTAAATTATTAGTACAAAGTCAATAATTAATTTCCTAAGAACTTTACTATGGAGAGAACCTTATCAAGATTTATTTTCGGATACAACACGCAGCACCATCTAGCTTCCAAATAGAGACACTGTTTGTGATATGCAACCATACAACGAATTATACTTTTTAAGCATAGTACATACATACATAACTTCACGCCAAATCCCTTGCGGGGTAGGCAGAGAGAACAGAGCGCCATAGGGCATAGTACATACATACATACATAACTTCACGCCAAATCCCTTGCGGGGTAGGCAGAGAGAACAGAGCGCCATAGGGCACGATTCTTACACACCTCACTCGCTTCGTTGACTTTCATAACTCTTTTCATGCATGCGCGTCGGTTTTTGAGGCTCTTAACATCACCTTCCTCCAGAACACGTTCTATTTGGTCTTGGAATGTGTGTCTTGGCCGTCCTCGATTCCTACATCCGTCCGCTTTTGCATTGTATATCTGCTTAGTCAGTCTTGCGTCAACCATTCTTTCTACATGTCCGAACCATCGGAGCATGCCCTTTCTTACTTTTACACCGACACTCTCTTTCAAACCAACTTCCTTCCTTACAACCTTGTTTTCTACGCGGTCAGCGAGAGTCACTCCGCAGATTTTGCGGAGCAGTAAATATGGGCATAGGGCAATAGGGCATAGTAAATAAAATAATAATAGTGTGAGCTATTATATGCTGCCTGTCCCCATTCTTGTTAATAGATAAAGGGTGTCAAAAGGGTGGTTTTATCTACAATTCATATATGATGAAGTAAAGAAAACTGATAAATACAAAATTTCCTTTTTTATTACTTTTGATGCGGAACAAAGTTCGCCGGGTCAACTAGTATTTTATAAATGTAAAATGTGTGGTTTCCATGTTCGAGTTATGTCCACATTCCACGTATGCTTAGAGTAAACCTAACTATATTCCCAAATGGCTGTATGAAGCATGCAATATTAAAAGAAAATGACAAATATTTCCTGCATGATGGTATTTTGCGAACCAGGACACATAATAGCGTCAACATAAAAATGTTTAAAACTCTGGTAAGCTTTGTTATTTGCGAGAATCAACTTCTACATATTTCGAATGACAACTGAAACTTTTTGATGTATTAACTAGAGTAGCATTCCAATTTCCAAGATTCAAAGCCTTGTTGAATCGCTTCGTTAAGATTACGGTAGAGCATTTTTATTGTTTCTAAGTTCATTGCTTCGTAGGAGAATAGACTTGTACATAGATCAAGATTTTATGTAACCTGCTAATTTAACTTTTAATTATGGAGATTCCTATGAATGTCTCTACATACTGCCTTATATATTCCTTGATAATGATAATCCTCCCCGTGTTGACCTTGTGTTCCTCCAACTTGATATAATAAGTAGTCTGGATGAGTAATAATACTTTCTCCCATTCTTCTCACTTCTTTTTAGGCCAACGATTATTTGCTTTGTTTTAAGGTGTATGCCAGTTTCATAAGATTTTCCGCAGTTCTTTGAGTATGTACATTAAGGGATGCGATGTATATTGTTGATTTTTTGTGCTTAATCTGATTGAATGTTAGAAGTTTATGATTGCATTCCAAATGAAACTCCCAATTTACCCAAGTAGGGGACTTGGGTAAATTGGGAGTTTTATAGTTTTTGTGTACGTTGTTTCTAAAGTTGGTTTAAATCTCCGTTTTCCGTTCTCTAGTTGCAATTGATTCTTAGAATTAGACATATTTGACAAAGATCTGTAGCGCACTAGGTCTAACGCATTTGACTTAGTTGTATCAAAGGTGTTTTACTGTTTTGGTTGATTGTTGCTTGAAGAGGGTCAAGCAGATATCTGTCTTATTCTTTTTTTCTTGACTGTTGAAGTTGAAGTGTCAATATCACTCTGTGAAAAAGTATATCCTGACCATAGATTTATAATAGACTGTAGTAGATGGCACATGTCAGTAATGATGCCTAGTTTTCCAATTACAGAGCAATATGTGACTCAGTAGCGCACAATGCCGAATTGTACTGAAGCCTAATTGGAACGCGAATTCGTGTTCAAATATGTGGAATAAAAAAGTCAATGCTTGTAACTTCATCCATATTTATATTAATTTTTTTAACACAGGTTGAATTAACTTTGATTATTTCCAAAAAACTACAACGAAACGAAAGCTATAATTTTTTTTAACTAATTACTAGAGAAAATTTATTTAAAATATTGTGATCAATGCCAACATAAAGAAAAAACACTTAATACTTTTCTGTCAATGACCCACATACTTTAATTTTAATGTAACAAAATAAAATACGTTTCGAATAGATAAGTAATTTCACCTAGATATTTAAAACTTTCACAAACATCAGTTTTTATGGCGCTATGAGTATTTAAATTATAGCTGACGGCTACATAGAGTTGACAAGTTTATTTGCTGGAACATATTATTATTTCAATATCAACATAAACTCGACGCAAAATAAACACCGTTGGTTTTTTTTTCATTATCCAAAAAACAAAAAAAAGAACTGTCAACTCGTGTGCTCTCAACAAGTCAATTTACGTACAAAATTTGAGCGAAAGCCCAAGATTACAAAGGAGTTTGAATTAAGAACATTTACATAATGTAAGCGGCGCAGGTGTTCGTTGAAAGGGTAAAAAAGTTAACCTGTACACGTGGCTGCTCGTTATAATTCAAGCTTCTGCTTGTAAATTTATTTAGGTAGTTGCAAATTTTATGTTCGAAATCAACAAATATATACAAAAACCCAATTTCATACTAAGTCTGTTGCGGTAGGCAGAAACGTCAGAGTATCATAAGGCTCGATTTTACGGATCGTATTCACTCGCTTCTTTGAGTGTGGGGACTTGCAGGAGTTAGGGCTTAATTAGACTTTGGAAAAGATGTTGTGTCTTCCCTTTACTCTGCATCTCTTCACTCGGCACTGCACTTCCCTCTTCTTCTGCATTGTGTATGTATCTCGTAAAAAAATATATTAACTTTGTTTTCTTATGTTATTTGGAACAATTTTTATGCTTTTTCTAAAAAAATATTTTGGTTGTCTACTGTATATTTCAATTCATAGTCCTTTAGGGTTAATTTGGGAGTCATGTCGAGAGCGTGCACGTCGCGAACCTTGCCGTCCCAGTGGGACGCTATCTTGACCAAAACAAACTCAGCCTGCTGCTAGGGCGTACCCTGTAAGCGACGGGCACCGATTAGGCCCCGTCGGTGCGGCTGAATGCGCATGCGGTGAAGGGGCCGCCACCCTTCACTCAGCGGCAAACCTGGGGGGACAAGGAGTGGAGAGTGCCGTATAGGCACGTGGAACGTAAGAGGAACTACGACAAGAAAAATGAATGAGATGATGGATGTAATAAATAAGAGATTCCTGGATGCCTTTTGTTTGACGGAGACAAAGCGGAAGGGGAATGAGACCGAGGACCTCCCCGGTGGCATAGTAGCGCTATGGTCCGGAGTGGACCCGGACGTCCGTGCCAGCGGGGGTGTTGGAGTCGCGCTCTCCTCCCGCTTTGCTTTCGGAGTGAAAGAATAAGAGTTGGTAGGCCCGAGACATTTTTGGGTTGGAATAAAACTTGGGATCACGCAAGTCTTCCTGGTAGCAGCTTATACTCCCGTCAGCTCCGCCGATCCCCACGAACTCGAGGAGTTTTGAGAAACTGTTAGGGATATTCTGGATTTGGTTGAGGGAAATGAAAGGATATTTCTGTGTGGTGATCTTAATGGATGGGTCGGAACCAAGAGAGATGGCCTGGAGGCGGTCCTTGGTCCGAATGGTGACAAGAGAGTGAATGATGCTGGTAAGCCGATCTTGGACGTATGCCTGGGACAGAGCCTCCTTGTGTCTAACACATTATTCCGTCATAAAGATATTCACACGTATTCGTGGAGACGGAATGAACAAAAGAGTATGATTGATTTGATTTTGGTAGATAGTCGTCTCCGAAATACTCTAAGGGATACTAGAGCCTACAGAGGCCCCACTCTTGATACGGACCACTACCTGGTGGTAAGCCGTTTCGTGGTCCTTTTCAAGAAGTGGAGACACTGGCGAGTGCGTACCCATTTCGGAGAGCTTGAAAGGATAAAATGTGAGAAATTAGAAGATGAAAGTGTAAGGAGTATGTATGTAGACCTGGTCAATAAAAAACTCAATGAGACGGGTCTTTCTGACCTAGGTGTTGAAGAATGCTGGGAAAGAATGAAAGAAACTATAGTGGATAATGCAAAAGAAGTATGTGGTTGTGCAAAGAGGCATAAGATTCTGAGAGGTGATGCCTGGTGGGACGCGGATATGAAATCCAGCGTCGAAAGAAAGAAAAAAGCATGATTGGATTATGTCTGAAGTTTGAATCAGAATGATAGTATGACAGAGAAAAAGTATGAGAGCTACCGCCGCTGCAGGAATGTTACAAAGCCTTAGTGAAAGAGAAGCGTGAAAGACTAGTTGCAAACGAGGAAGTGAGGTTGACGGAGAACTTCGAGGTGAATAACAAACTCTTCTGGAGGGAAGTTAGAAAGTCTCGGGGTTCTTCGTCAACATCCAGAATGATCAAAATTATGTCTAAGGCTGGTGACATGCTTGCAAACCCAAACGACGTATTGGGTAGATGGAGTGAGTATTTTGGGGAAATGTACGAGTATGTTCCGGATGTGGGCGCCGCGAGTGAGTCTACAACGCCGCTGCACCAACATCTGACGAGGTCATTACTATGGAAGAGATTGAATGGTCGATACGAAGTATGAAAAATGGTAAGGCAGCTGGAATTGATATGATGTCTGCGGAAATGATCAAACGGTGCAAACTGTTTCCGGGACGCTTTGCGTGCAGTCCGCTCGACTATTCATCCTGTACCTGGACAGTTGTCTCCAGAGAGTGAGATCGATGGATGTAGGAATGCGAATGAGTGAACTAGTTGTGAGCTGCCTGCTTTACGCAGATGACGCCGTGATTCTAGCCGAATCGCCGTCGGACCTGCAAACACTAGTCACTACTATGAAAGATGATGGCACGATTAAAGGCTTGCAGTTGAATGCGACGAAAACGAAAGTTATGGTGTTTGAAAGGGAGGAATCCAGAACGGATGCAAGGATAACGGTTGATGATGTAGTGTTGGAATAGGTGAATGAAATTGCATATCTTGGATGCGCTTTTAGCAGGGATGGAACGTACACCACGGATGTAAAAAGACGAGTGGCGCTAGGAACTAGCGTAAATGGAGCGTTGGGCAGATTCCTGGGTGCAAAAAACATTAGCAAAAAAGCCCAGCTAGCTATCCACAATGCAGTCCTAATCCTAACGCTAACTAATGGAAGCGAGAGCTGGGTATGGCAGAGTGTGCATGAAAGTAGAATAAACGCGGTAGAAATGAGGGCCCTGCACAAAATCTGCGGAGTGACTCTCACTGACCGCGTAGAAATAAGGTTGTAAGGAAGGAAGTTGGTTTTAAAGAGAGTGTCAGTGTAAAAGTAAGAAAAAGTATGCCTCAATGGTCGGACATGTAAAAAGAATGCATGATGCAAGACTGACTAAGCAGATATACAATGCAAAAGCGGATAGATGTAGGAGTCGAGGACGGCCAAGACACACATTCCATGACAATAGAACTTGTTCTATTTGGTCATGGAATGTGTGTCTTGGCTGTGAAAATGATATCTGTAAAGAGTTCGAAACGTCGGGAAATAAATAAAATTAGTAATAAATAAACGAGATATAATCCTAAAAGTTGTTTTAATGTCAAGTTTATTACATCAAAGTAAGTTAAAATTACAGCATCATTTAGCGACTTACACTTTTCCTACTATTATATGAAGGACAATACCAAAAATTAAGACTTATATCAGATGCAAAATTTAATTTAGCAAATAGTGAGTCGTAACAATAAGATCTGGGAGAATATCAACACGACAAGTATATTATTGTTTTTTAGACAAAAGACAAGAGATCCAAGTGAACAAGGAAGTTTTAAGTCGCTGTTATCGTCGTGATAACGCCGATGATAACGTTTTACGCCGCTCTCACAGACGACCCAATATAAGTTTCCTCTCCTATCTTCTCACACAGAGTACGAGATGATAAGCATATAGCTGCGGTATAATACCCAGTGAGGATGGTAGCTAAGAATATCTTTAATAAGATGTTTATAAATAAAAAGTTTTAAATCTCGCAGAAAATAATCCAATATCACAATTTTGTTACTCGACCCTCAGAAGAAATCATTAAATAAGGAATTCTCCTCCGGCCTCCGGATACCTCTCTTACCGAACGAAACGTAGCACGAGCCACTTCACGCCGATATTCCGAGAGATTGTGGTGTTTCTCCGGTCGACGCAGCCCATTCAAGCCGGCCAGACCAACCTGGCCGAAACGTCAAGCTAATAAAGGTAAATATTTGTTTGCCAAAAAACTGTCGCGTTAATTCCCGTTCATTATTTCTGAGTAATATGCAACGCGAAAGCCTAAAAGTATTTATATATTATTTATTATTATATTTAAATTTTAAAAAACACCACAATCTCTCGGAATATCGGCGTGAAGTGGCTCGTGCTACGTTTCGTTCGGTAAGAGAGGTATCCGGAGGCCTGATCCCCTTTCCACTTCCTTTTTCTTCCTAGTCCCTTAAAGGACGGCAACGCACTAGGGAGTTCATAAATCATAAGACTATGGTTTTCCAGAAGCTACGATCTTGACATACAACTTTTGCCTCATCCACAGTCATACATCTCATTATAATTTCACGTCGGTTTGGGATGCTACATTTTGCCTTTTTAAAACAGACCTTTTATAAGATTTTGGTAGTATACTTATATATTGGTTAAATAAAGTTGGGATGATTAAAAGATAAGGTGAATTTGAGTCACTAAATGAATCATTTACTGTATGATAATTTTATTCCTTGAGATATGTAAGTAGATTGTTGTTGTTATTAAGATAAAGTTCTTGGCCTGAATCTCAGCTTATGAAATTCTGTTCTCCAAATTCGTCATCTAAAACTTGACCTAGAATAGTTTATCTAATTTGCGATTCAGATCCAATATATACCAAGCTTTATTTCAGCGTAGATTCATAAAAATATGATTTTAAAATCTTCTTTAATAACAGCAATAGGCTCTAAAATATTTTAATCCAATATTTAAAGTAAAACTACAAAATAAATTCATTGTGTCCAAAAGCTTAAGGTATAAAATAAGAACACTGCAAAAAATGTAATTCGCGCTAACAGGAGCCAACAAAATTATACAAATTGCTAAGTACATCAGCTGTGTGGACTATGAACTTACTAACTGTGAGTAATTTCAAACTGTTCAAGTTTCAATCTTGCAACTTAAAGGTCTAAGTGCATTCACGGATAACGCAAACATTGGTTCATATATATAATTCAGGAGCAGTGCTGGAAGTAGTTTTTGAGGTATTAGAATAGAGCACTATTTTGATGTTTAAAATGGGAATCTTTTATGAGTATAATATTGAGGTATATTAATGAAATATTTTAATTCTAAAACTAAACTCCAAACGGTCCCCTGATGGTAAGCGAGTAGCACCTACTATAGATATCTGTAACTGTATGGTGTATCAGTTGCGTTTTATAATTAATTTGTTTTAAATTATTGTTTCTTTTTATTTCCATGATTGATTGTCGATATCTTTTATCTGGCCTCATTAAATTTTAGTTATACGAATACATTATACGAATGTGGTATAAAATTTTGAGAAGATTGAGGTAGTCACTAAAATATTTTCCTTCATTAATGAGCCTAGTCTTTCTTGCGTGTTTTCAATGTTTCTAATGGCTTTGTCATATTTAACAGCGTCGTCTTTGTTCACTCCCTATCCATACGGCTCGTTTGAACCTCTTATCAAACGTATAATTTAGCAGAACATTCCAAAACAATATCGTGTTATCTCACAGTTAGTAGTTCTAGAGTATTGTAACAGTCAAGCTCGTTTGAGGTTTTGATTTCAATTTGGTTGCATATGTGCCAGAGTGTAACTAATACTGAGTTGATATTTTGTATATGGTGTTCGATATGTGATATATTGAATGATGAACTAACTAAGTTACTGACGCGAATTTTGAGCTCACCAATTGGGTCAAATAATATGCCGGGAATGATGTTGATTTGTTAGGTAAATTCCGAGCGACCCTGTGCTAGTGTCAAGTAACCTTTACGCTACTTAAACTATATTGAAGAGAATAATTAAAAAATATGTAAATAAGTTTAAATGTATATGTATTTCTAAAATAAAATATAGTATAACAAAATTTATATTTTTAACTAATTATTTGTAAAAATATATATATAGACTGATAACTCAATTTGCGGTTTACTCCAGATTTTAATGTGTTTCCATAAGTTTCACTTCGTCAAAGTGATGTCTTACATGACTTTTATACAATGTACCACTCACAATGTGGCACTCCACTATGCTACCTCATCAATTGCTGCTATATCCCCTTGACAGTCTGACAAAGTCCACAGTATTCAACTTCCTAATAAGACGGCAGTCCTAATTAAAGATCATATTTTATGATTTCCTTTTTAATATACCATTTTCCTAGAGGCTTTGAACATTTGGTGGCAGTGTAAATGAATTGATGTCTATAACAGTACTGTCAGACTTCCATTGACTGTATTTAACTTGTCAGAGACAAACACGTACGCTTAGGACTGCTACTAGCTATAAGAACAGGTGCAGGAACGTATAAGTTTAGCCTACCTCTCTCACCGAACGAAAAGCGGCATGAGCCACTTTGAGCCGCCCCATTCATGCAGCGAACTGCTTGGCTCTACCACTGTTAAAAAGTATTTAGGCTTTTATTAGTAGTAATAATATTTCCCTTAATCAAACTAATATCACAATAAGTAAATTAATCGATACAAGAAAATTTAACGACAAATCGATACCGTCGTGTATTAATGAAAACCCAAAATAATAAAAACTTCAAGTGAACGATCGTTCATAATTCGTCAAAAGTTACTTCTCGATACAGTCTTATTATATCTACGTAGATAGTGTTTACTTAGTCAAGGTATATTTTCACAAAGAAAACAAACCCGAACATTTTCTAATTATATTTGAATACTGAGCTTATTTCTGTAAATATTTAAAAATTTCTGGCTGCGGCTCTTTCAGACATCATTACATAGTATAAAATAAAGTTGCTTTTGTCTGTCGGTCCCCTTAAATGCTTATTATATATTTGAAACGTAACGGATTTTGATGCGGTTTTTTGAATAGATAGAGGGTATCAACGGGGTGGTTTTTATCTTTTATTCATGTGTGTAAAGAAAAAGTGATAAATCAAAAAAATACATAACATAACTTCACGCCTTTTTCTACCCGGAGGTGGTTGCTATGGCTGTTAAGCCTCGACTCGCCGTTATGTTTACGTCCCAGATAGAATAGGTGGCGAACCTATTGCTAATACCGGGTACAAAGTTTTTATTCATCGATATTTACCGCACATAACTTTCGAAGTTAATTTCGGAAAGTCATTGGTCGCAGCCAGGATTGGAACCAGCGACCTCTTGATTTAGAAGCGGGGTGTTCGACCACTGGGCCGCCGAGGCTGTTAATTGTAATAATTATCTATTAAATGCGTTATGTTACAGTACAGTATTAAGTTATCCAGCAGGCAGTACAAACTGCATGTTATAGTGACTATATGACTAAATGTTGTCCGAGATTGATGTCTAGAGTTCTAATAGATAAAGTTAGCGTTCACAACTTTACTGGAGCGACTAAGATGATACTTAGGTGAAGTTTGTGGGTAAACTGAAGGACGGACGCTTAATACGATAGCTACATTCTTTATAAATATATATTCTAACGGAAAAGTGTTTAATCCGTCATTGTATCCTATTCCTAGGAAATGTATGTAATTCCTAAAATCGCACTTAAATGTGTGAAATAAATTACAAATTACAAATTTCCTAGGAAATCTATACATTTCCTAAATAGCAATTGGAAATGTGTAGGTTCTTTTTTTTTTAACAAAAAACCTACATAAACGAGCCGAAAAAATGCTGAAATTAAGTGAAAAGCCCCCCTGGCCCCTATACCTCTTGGCGCTTCAGTACGAATTGCAGTTCCTGAAGTTGATAGAGGACGAGATGATGCACGTAACATTATTGGTGTAAGATTTTCGGGAATCACGTTTATGATATTAAAACAACTTTTAGGATTATATCGCGTTTATTTATTACTAAACAGTCTCGGTGGCGCAGTGGGCGAGCGCACGGCCTCTGATCCATAGGTCCGGGGTTCGATTCCAGACACTGGCTCACACCAATGACTTTTCGAAATTGTTTTCGGAAGTTATGTGTGATAAATACCGATGACTGACAAACTTTGTACCCGGTATGGCAATAGGTTAGCCACCTATTCCATTTGGGACGTAAACATAACGGCGAGGCGAGGCTTAACAGCCGCTGCCTACACCTTCGGGTAACAAAAGGCGTGAAGTTATGTTATGTTATATGTTATTTATTACTAATTTTATTTATTTTCCGACGTTTCGAACTCTTTACAGAGAACTTCACTCGTGAAAATGATATCTGTAAAGAGTTCGAAACGTCGGAAAATAAATAAAATTATTATTAAATAAACGCGATATAATCCTAAAAGTTGTTTTAATGTCATTATTGGTGTACTTTTGACAAAAACCAATGATGAACTCCATCAGATTGGTACCAAGAACGGTATCTTATAACAATAATATGCTCGACCTCAGATTAATGTGTGTCCAGGAGTTCTTTTTGATGCAGACGATTAACTTTATAAATTTCCTAATACGATATTGGAATTATATACAACTCCGAGGAAATTTATACGTCACACATCAACAACCCCTTTTTTAGTCTCGTTGTTTGGGTGACTATTGCCGATCTATATAGTTCAAATATTTTCATATTTTTCCACGCCAGTTGTAGAATCTTTACAAACATAAAAAACAACAAATATAATCAGTATATTTACTCTACTGTCAATTTCCAATTCTTTGGCAAAGAGTTTACACAAAAGCCCAACTGTGGGGTGAACGCTGGCACCGAGCCGACTGCCGCCACGTCCATTACCAGATTCTTTAATATTTTAATACTGTGCATTATGCATCACATTTCAACGTAACCAGACAATGTGACAGATTCCAATCCCTGCGAAATTGTTGAAATAGTTGGGAAGTGAAACTTCACTTTTGAATTATACCATAGATTTATTATAGACTATAGACTATTAAGGAATTATTGTATAGTATATAGTATAGTTGGTATGTAAAGTTTTTTTTAAAGGTAAGAAATAACATTTTATGATGAATATTTTGATGATAGTAAGTGCGCTGACTGATATACATCAAGGGCCATAAGAAATCTTTTCAGAAGTTATATTCACTAATATTATAAATCTCAAGATATCGTTTTACTGTTTGTTGGAATGCGTCTGTCTTATGAAATTGTGTTCTGAATTGAAAAATTTATTAATACTTATATTTACGTTGCAGTCTTTGTCAAAGACTGAATCAAATGTATCTGCTGTTTGGCGATTACTATTGAACTAAATATTTCTTATAGCGAAACGATAAGACGCTATGTTTTTGTAAATTTAATCATAGTTCTGGCTTTCATAAATAAAACTTAACAAGCCTTCTAACTTATGTTCTTTGCACTTATAAATTTCTTACGTGTCATTCGCGGTTAGTAAAAATTTCAATTAAAATATAAATAGCGATTAGTGGATAAAATGATAAGAAAAAAGATGAATGATCGTCGAAGTCGAAGGGAGTAAGTGTGAAGATGACGAGTGATTGAGGATATAAGAAAAAGAGTGGGATAAGGGTAGGACAATGACGGAATGAATCAGTTTATTATTAATAAATATCTCGAGGCAATATAAACATTTTTTCTGGCGTTCCCAGTGGAGACACGACAACCTTGTTCAGCCTATAGGTACAGTACTGTTTGGTTAAAGTTCTAAAGTGCTATAGTTTGATTGAACTAATTATATATTCCAAGCGGTAACAGTTCAGTTAATTCAGTATTCTGCCCACTGATGGATACCCAGTTCAATTGTCTGTCGCGTTGTAAAGTGTCTGTTAGTTTGGTAGTTTAAATAACTGAGTGCGATTAGTTTTGAACTCAATATACCAACCGTGTAGGAGATGAAAATCATAGCGGTTTACAAATAACGATACTCGTTAGGTAAATTTAAGAAATATGTTAAAAGTAGACTATATAAAAGGGCTTATTACTGTATCGCAGATTAAATCAATGATAAAACCGTTTGGAATTGAATTGCTTCTTTTGTGTTATATTATTTGTATTTGCTATAGCAAAATATTGTTAATCTGCTAACTAAACATTACTGTTAATTGTTAAGATTGTGTGCAATGTGACGTTTCTCACCGGGCAAGCTTACTAGTTTTTTTTTGTCTGGGATCTGGGACTGGTCTGTTCAAGCGTCCAAAGAATATTAACGTACTGTGTCCTAAGTTTGACGTGAGGGACCTCATTTTGCTCTATAAATTATTCTAATAATTTGTAATTTAGTTTACTTATAATTAAGTAAAAAAAAAAGACTCCCCTGAGTTTCTTGCCTATTCTTCTCAGGGCGTAAGTAATCGAATTGGCGGATTGTAAATATTGACCTTCATAAGTGTCTTTAATGACCTGAATTAAATAAATGACATTTTGATTTTGATTTTTTTGACGAAAAATGTGAAATCTCTATTTATTTATTTTGAATATTTTCCTTTAGATCCTGGGCTGGCTTAACTTTAAATTTAACACTTGTAAAATGTTAATAAAAGAAAGACCTTTGCAAGACGAGTCATACACAGTCCAAATTTAAAAATGATATTTGTTAAATAGACGCAACAATTAAGGTTTATTACTATTCAAATAAACAATCTCTGTAAGAAATTGATATGTGCTAATAATTGTGCTTCTTTCAAAGTTCGATAATTGTTTTTTTCAGCTATATACAGAGTTTTGGTCTCTTTCAAAAAGGCAATATTCGTAGTAGCCGAAACTGGCGTGAATGCATGATGAGATGTATGACTGTGGATGAACCGAAATAAGTGTGTCAGGATCGTAGCTTGTGGAAAGCCAAAGTCTCTGCCTACCTCCATGGGATATAGAAGTGAGCTTATGTGTGTATGTATATACGGAGTCCAGCAAATTATGGCAAAACATACCTAGATAAAGTAGTATAATGAAAAATTAGATATGAAGAAGAGACTGATTTTTAAATAATAAGACCAAATATTTCCTTACATAATTTCCGTTATATTGCACAAAAGTATGTAGCGACAATGATGCCTCGACTCCCCTATTATATCTCCCCTCCCCGCGATTACATCCTATAGGTGCTGGAGTCTATTATTATATCCCTGATTTATTTCATCACTATTGTTAAACTCACCAATTAATCAATTTCAACACATATATTTGTCGTGATACTATCCAGTCTCGGTGGCGCAGTGGGCGAGCGCACGGCCTCAGATCCAGAGGTCCGGGGTTCGATTCCAGACACTGGCTCACACCAATGACTTTTCGAAATTGTTTTCGGAAGTTATGTGTGATAAATATCGATGACTGACAAACTTTGTGCCCGCTATGGCAATAGGTTCGCCACCTATTCCATTTGGGACGTAAACATAACGGCGAGACGAGGCTTAACAGCCGCTGCCTACACCTTCGAGTAACAAAAGGCGTGAAGTTATGTTATGTGTTATGTTATGTTATACTATCCAGTGAACCACCACCGCTTCTAATGGCGACGTGAGCTTATGCCGCGTTGTATTATTATTCCTCTTTTCCCCCTCTATTCTACTTTCGACCCCATCACTATCTGTTTCACAGTTGTCCACGTTGTCCACGTGGCGACGTTAGTCACTTACTTTGACCCGCTAGCTTTTTTGACCCAATCCAACAAAAAAAGTTCTGAATAAAAATCAGAATTTCCATCACAGTGCCACTACTTCTACAACCATATTTATGCAAATGAACTAAACAGGTAAGTACTAGGTCTATAATATAGTAAGCTTTATCATTTTCAGTACGTGTTGATTATAACTCTGTAAAATTATAACAGAACTGTTTAGTCATTTTGACGCGTCGTCAAATCGTTACGTCCCGAATCGAATGGGCAGTGGAACCTATTGGACACCGGTGACAAAGTTTTTATTTTCACACGAAGCTTCGGAAAATAATTTCGAAATTTATTGGTGTGAAACCGGAATCGATCCCGAGATTTCTAAATCAATATTTAGGGCTCGGCCACTGGACTACCGAGACTTTTGAAATCATCATCTCGTTAAATATAAATCTTTTTTTCTTGAACATATATGAGACAAACATTATTTTTGTTTGCAATATGCCATAACCTAAAAATCCATTTATATTCAGATAAAAAAAAAAACTAATATAAAAAAAAATACTTTGAATAAAATAAATGTATTCGGACGCTGGAACACGGAACGTATTGTTCGTTAGAGCGAGCGAAAATTGTAATTGATGGCACGTGTTATACAGAACATTTTGTTGAATGGTCTTTTGTTTTTAACTAGTGTTGCGAACATAGTTTTACTGTGGTATATCCGGAACGTCCAAAAGTTGATCGAAAAAGTTAGATCGCATTTAAATTTGACACAGAGTTTTCTTTTATGGTAACTTTGGTAAATAAAGAATCAAACCACCTTATGGTAGTCCACCAGCGCCACCTTCTGGTTCACAGCTGCGTTACTGGAGTTTAAGGGGTTGCATTTCACTATATTTTTTCACTGAAAAAATCTAATATATCTTATGACAAGATGACACTTTCGCTTGTTACAGATGCCGTGGCATTTCAAAAGTTTTGACTAAAAATAAATGTCATATGTTAACTATATTAATTAACTAACAAGTCGCCAACTGCACGAAGTGTAAAAAGCAAACCAAAATCGGTTCAGTAGTTAAACATTGCGACAAAACAACATCTTATACATTTCTATTTCACAAAATATTTCTGAAATTAACAATAAAATATTAGTTTCAGACGGAAAATTAATATTTAAATCTCGATGGTGATTTTGTGGTGGAGCTCCCCACTTCTGATTCAGAAGGCAAGGGATCGATTCCGAGCTTAGAGCAATGATGTTCGGGATTTTTTTACAGAAGTTAAGTATGTTAAATATTGATTACTGACAACTTTGGGACCGGTGTCCAATTCCGCCACCTGTTCGATTTGGGACGTAATAATTCGGCAAGTGAAGGCGACAGCCTACACCTTCGGGTAGAAAAAAGCGTAAAGTTATGGTTTCTAAGGCTATAGTAATCACACTAATCCTGAGACGGACATACAGTCAACCTCCTAATCACATTAAAGAATATAACATAAAAAAATATATAACAATGTAACCGTATAGATAATGTAAGTTTTTTTTTATGGGAGAAGGGGCAAACGAGCTTGCGGGTCACCTGATGGAAAGCAATCACCGCCGCCCATGGCGTCTGCAATACCAGGGGCATCACATTAGCGTTGCCGGCCTTTCAGATGAGAATAGGCTCGTTTCTTGAAGGTAAGTAAGTTGGCAGTATATATGTTACGGTAAATCTGATTAATTGAAAAATTATTAATATTTTTACAAAATTATTAATAATAACCACATGTTTTGGTAAATGTGAATAAACGATCGAAATTTATTACTTTTAGTAGTAATTATTAATAATTCACGACACATATTGGTAAAAGTTATAAAATAAATAAAAACCCAATGTTTTTTGACCAGCAGGTATTTATTTATTTATAATATTAAACACAGTCTTACAATTATATTAATTAGAAATCACACAACAAGGTTAAAACTAACCTAACCTAACCACTTATTTCACTTTCTTTGTTTCACTCACCTCATCGTCACATATCTAAACATAAATGCGCGAGTAAATTACTATACTTATTACTTAAACCGTAAACGAATTATTATTACAAACATAACAGTAAATCAAACTAAAATTTTGCAATACCGAATTAGTTAGAACTGGGGAGCAATTTTTAAAATCACCAACATTCAAATAATATCAAAATTAATCCAAAAAGGGAGAAAGCATAGAGGGCAGGAGACATGTTTAGCCAGTAAGAGTCCGGCACTACCCAAACTACCTCATACGTGACGTAGTTTGGGTGTCCATGAGGATTCCGACTCCAGACTAGAAAAAAAAAAACCTAAAACCTAACCTAACCTAAACCTAAACTAAACAACTAACTAACCCCAGTAAGCAACAACAAATAACGTGCACGTGCTTTTAAAACAATAACACCGAGCCAACTAAGCCGAGCCACTTATTACATTTATCACCACTAGGGTTAAACTATTAACCGACAAATGTGATTAATTTATCACTTTAACCTCAACTTTCGGTAATTATTAATAATAATAGATAATTATTAATAATCTTCAATTAATCACTCTTACCGTGACATATAGATTACTATAGATATAGCGTACACATAGTTCAGCCAAACTCACTGTATTAATTTTTCTCTTATTTAGCAGACCGGATAAAACTCTAGCTGAAACGGATTGTCAGTGAAGTGACACGAAAACTTCTAACAAAACTTTACAGTGGTAGAGCCAAGCAGTTCGGTGCATGAATGGGCCGGCATGAATCAACCGGTAAAATACCACGACCTCTCAGAAGATCGACGTAAAGTGGCCCATGCCGCGTTTCGTTCGGTGAGAGAGGTACCCGGAGGCTCACCACCCTTCACTATCCCCTATCCCTTAAAGGTCGGCAACGGAACAGTAACACTATATGTGTGAACGCCTTAGTTGCTTACCATAAATATTTTCTTTTCTGAATTATATTTACTTTTATTAAATTGTTATTGAAGCTAATTAGTCTTGATTACGTGTACCCCTTGCGACAAGACGATGCTAAGTGAATTATGTCCAAAATCATTATTATTCAATAACTTATTGAATAAAAAATTTCAAAGATACCTAATCATTATCACGATTGCGATATATTGAATTAAATATTTAAGCGTTAACGATATTTTAATTATAACGATATTTATCTGATAACAATGTTTCATACATTGTTTTTAGAAAGATCTCTTTTTCGTAAAATTAAGTGTGCAATCCCATGTAATAACTGACGCAGATATCGAACTACCAAACTACCTCCAAAACTGTCAAACTACCTCCTCCTGCGTCCAGGCCCTCTTTTCCAAGTTGGTGCTCGCCGGGCGGGGCCTGGCCAAGAGTCTGACAAACAGTAGTCAAATCGTAATCCAGTCTGTAGGGCTGAGACGATGGCCATCGCAAGAGGGCCGTCAGCATGAAAACCTTAACTAAAAATTATCCAGTGGAGCTCCACCTACACCTCTGCGTATCTGAGGGTAGGGTCTGATGATAGCGCGAACAAAGGCCGAGGGAACTTTTCGACGTTAATCAAAGTGAATAAATAATGGCTGGCGGATACACAATTCCTCTGGTGTTATTTATTACAAGCAAATACACATTCCTCAGGTGGGTAACGACGAGGCGGGAGAATCCCGCCAGGCAGCCCCCTCGCATCTGACACTGACTATCAAGCTGTCTTGGGGGCAGGACAACTTTAGACGAGAACGTAAAAGTCATTCCGACAGCGGACGAAGGTCGGGCCACCAAAACTTCTTCAGGCCGGTTTTGGAAAGGTGATAAAAGGGAAGACGGTTCTGGGTGATCCCGTTCACGCTCCAGAGAATCTGATGCCACGGTGAAACAGAGTGGTCCAACCCACCGTTCTAGGTGGCCTCTGACACCACGCCCTATAATGAGGGAAATGGCAGGTGGCAGCGAAAGCGCCTTTTCGTTTACTTTCGACGCTTTCCAGAAACACAGGACTCAGTAGCCACGGAAATAAAAACCACGTAGTCCGCGTCCGCGTAGGCTTTCCGGCGGGTCCTGGGGACCTGAGCGATGCGTTTGTCTTCGAGGACTACGCGTGTCGGCGCGCTATCGGTGGTGTCCTGCGTCACCTCGAGGCCTGAGTGCTCCGTAAATGGGGCACTGTCACCTACAGGTTGACTCAGATACTCACCGGGCACGGGTGCTTCGGTGAGTATCATGAGTCGATTAAGAACAGAAGAGACAGCGTGATGCCACAATTGCGCATCCAACTTGAACTCCGCCCAGCACACGCTGTAGGTGTGCCCAGCCTGGGCAGCTATTCTTCGATTCCTGGTCGACGGTGTCGGGTGAGACCTTTGTGTAGCCTTAGGATTGCAATGCAGTATACTTGTATACAGTTTTGAGAGTCCCATACTGCCCTCTGCCGTCCCCAGGTGGTGGTGGGCATAAAGCAATTACTCCTGTTAGAAAAAAAATATATAATTAATTAAACCAAAATGTCAAGCGGTATGCTGAAATGCATGTGCGAAAATGGCGTAATGCCAAATTTTTAAAATTACATAACATAAAATAACTTCACGCTTTTTTCTACCCGAAGGTGTAGGCAGTGGCTATTAAGCCTCGACTCGCCGTTATGTTTACTTCCCAATTGGAATAGGTAGCGAACCTATTGCCATACCAGGCACAAAGTTTTTAGTGATCGATATTAGTCACACATAACTTTCGCTCGACATTAATTTAGAAAAATCGTTGGTGTGTTTCAGGATTCGAACCCTCTGGATTCAGAAACATTGTGAACCACTTAGACTATTAAAAATAACCCTATGAGATTTTATTTTTATTCCAATTTCAAATCCCGATCCGGCTTTCATGAAACAGCGCGACGTCAGTGGACGTCTGAATGCAATCTATTTTAGCGTGTGATTTGGTATCAGAGCATTCTGTGTATGTTCTGAAATATATTGCGAGCAATGTCCACAGCTCTTTCATTAAGTTGCTATCAAAGCATAAATAAAATTAACAACTAAAATAAACTCCAATTAACAATTATTATTTTGGCCAGTAATATGATTATAATATGTATTTTGAGATAGAGTCTAAATTATACACGAAATAGTGTACGCCTTCCGCATAATAAGTAGGTTTTGTATACAGCCAGGTAAGGGAAAAATAACAATTGAAAAAAATAGGTACAGTTACGTCATATCTGTAAATATTTTCAACCCTTTTGATGCGTCAAATTACGCACGAAGTACAAAAAAAATCCTTCCCTCGCTAAAATACCGCAATACCACAGTCAAAGACAAATTCAGATCAACATTTTAGGTTTTTTGACGCTCATAGGATAGTGGTCTTCAGTTCACTCTATATAGCTATTATAATTAGGAAAACATGACCTCAAAATATGATAAATTTGCCATAAAAAGATCTATCAAGTCGTGCTTTTAAAAGTTAATTTAGAAAAGAAATGTAAGCGAAAGCTACAATTAGAAAAGAGTTGGAATGAACATTTACATAATTCAAGCGGCACAAGTGTTCGTTGAAAGGGTAAAAAAGTTACCTGCTCACGTGGCTGCCCGTCTAAATCCCAACTTGTTTAGTGACTGTAGCTTTTTGAAGATGTATATATTTTATACAAAAATTAATTGATTTAATATTAACAGCATTTTATATAAATAAGATTCAATGAACTAGTGGTTCAGTTTTCGACCTCTAGTTTGAAGTCCTGGGCTTGAGTCAATGATTTTCAATATAGTGCTCCTTGAAAATAACCTTGTTAAAGTGCAATTATAGTAGCACTGGCTTACTAATATCGAATGCGTGAAGTTTCAGATTCAATTTTATGACATCTGAAAGTTCATAGTTCAACTATTTTTATATTATGCATAAATCAAGTTTCTCAGCATCACGCTAAGGAATATTGACAATTAGATATTTCTTCCGCTAAAATTAAGAAAACCTAGGTAAGGTCCTCTACAAAATATTAAACTAACAGGCTAGATTGTCTTTAGCAGAATATAATATTGTCACAAGAATATAATGTGTCTAGACGAATATCGATTAAGAAATATTTACGAGTAGGCTCATATTTTGCAATAATTTTTCCCATAATCAAACTATCGTCACAATAACAGACTTAATCGATACAGGAATGATGATCGATGAATTAACAACAAATAGATATTCGCGTGTTAATGAAACCCCAAGTTAATAACATCCTTCAAGTGAGCGATCGTTCACATTACTTCAAAGTTACTTCTCGCATCGGTTCTAATATATATAGACATCGGCGTAGAGAGCCTTTTCATGGTCGTAATATATTTTAACAAAGGAAACAAACACAAATATTATGTAAATGAATATTTCATTGCTTTAATTAATTACATTAATTAAAGTTTCATGATATGATGTGAGTTGCCAATAGTAAAATTTTTAAAATCAACTAGAAAAATAAAATAATTATCTAATAATTAAAAATAACAACTGTTACCTAATCATACAACAAAGGATCTTTACAAACAAAATTTTTGTTTAGTAAATATATCTTATAAACAAATATTTATTTTTTTGTTTCATGGTCATGATGCGGGTTACCAATAGTAAAAATCATATTTTTAAAATCAACTATTTGATTTTTATACTCAAAAATTGGGTGCTCTCTGTATCAATGAAAATAGCTTTTGAACGACTACTATCTTTTTGTTCATCACTCGTGAAAATGATCTCTGTAAAGAGTTCGAAACGTCGGGAAATAAATAAAATAAATAATAAATGAACGTGATATAATCCTAAAAGTTGTTTTAATGTTATAATTGTGATTCGCAAAAATCTGAGAAATAAATATGCCTTAACTAAGTTTATATATTGAGTTTAGCTCCATAAATATTGTTATAATTTCTGGCTGCTGTACTTCTAGAAATTCATTTATAAAAAAATATTGTGTTTTATCTTGTTTATTTTTTCTTGCTAGCTGATTTGGCATTCGGATTAGCAGAAAATGTATTAAAAAATAAAGAATCTACTGTTAGCTGGCATGAAGTTTGCAGGTCAGATATCTATCAATCATTTGCGAACAAACTTATTATGAAAACTCAGGAAATATAGGGCCGACTGGCATGAAATTTGGTAAGACTATATCTTCCTTACGCAGTGTAACGGTTAGCTAATAACTGATTTCATTAAACTCCACTAGCAAAGGAGATCAAAGAGGCGTTTTTTTAAGTATTGCTTTCATAGGTATTAGTTTTGGTAAACCTATTATTTTCACGTGATAATAATCACTAACAAACTCCTCCGAAATGGCTTGCCTTATTATCGTGAAATTTTGTGTGCATATCGAGTAGGTCTGAGAATCGTTCTACATCTATTTTTCTTACTTTAACTGATAACAATGGTCCACAGCCTATTTATTTAGGCAAAACCACGTTTTCCGGGTCAGCTAGTATTATACATAAAAGTATAATGCTTCTTAAGTATTTCTCAAAGTTATAATTTTCTCAATTTAATAAGTCAATCTTCGGTGAACTCTACGATAAAAAGTAATTTTTAAATTTAATATTTCGATTGAATATTGTTTTTCCTTGGAATGTGAGCAACTGTTATGGGCAGTATTTTAAGACCATTATAAAGAAAGTTATGATAACATAACATTACATAACTTCACGCCTTTGTTACCCGAAGGTGTAGGCAGCGGCGGTTAAGCCTCGTCTCGCGATTATGTTTACGTCCCAAATGGAATAGGTGGCGAACCTATTGCTATACCGGGCACAAAGTTTGTCAGTCATCGATATTTATCACACATAACTTCCGAAAACAATTTCGAAAAGTCAGTGGTGTGAGCCAGACGAATTGAACCCGGACCACTTTAACAGAAGCCGTGTGCTCGCCCACTGCGCCACCGAGACTTTGATGATAAGAAATTATAAACCAGTTGTACACTTTTATTATGTATGTTAGAAAAATCGCATAGTTGGACCCGTATCGACTACAAAAAAAAAATATCACGTCGTGCATTAATATCTGGACCAGTACTAAATCACACAGAAAATAGGAGAAATATAGAGGTGGGCTGTAACCTGGGAGATTTATAATCTGCTTTTGCATGACTCCTCTATAGTAATGGGGGCTTTCGTACAAAACCATACATCACGTCATTCAAACTTACATTTTTATATTTCAATCCCTACTAATATTATAAATGCGAAAGTAACTCTGTCTGTCTGTCTGTTACGTTTTTCCGCTAAACCTCTCAAACGATTTTGTTGAAATTTGTCACAGACAATCTTTAGACCCTGAGAAAGGACATAGGCCACCTTTTATTGCGAAAAAAGGGATATAGAGGTTGAAATGGAGGTTGTAAGTTTGTATGGGATTTCTTAATTTTAAAAGATAAAACCATGAAACTTTATATTTAAGCACTTGATAAAAAGCAGGTAAGCAGAGAGTACAATTGCACATATTTTTACCAGTTTCTAACAGTAGTAGAGCCAAGCAGTTCGCTGCATAAATGGGCCGGCACGACCGGTGAAATACCACGACCTCTCAGAAGATCGACGTAAAGTGGCTCATGCCGCGTTTCGTTCGGTGAGAGAGGTACCCGGAGGCTTACTCACCTTCCCCATCCTTTCCTACCCTACTCCCTTAAAAGCTGGCGAGGCAACCGTAACACTATATGTCTTGCAGGTATCCATTGGCGGCGCCAGTCACCATCAGATGACACGCCTGCTCGTTTGCCCTTCTATCCCATAAAAATAATCATAATAAGAAGCACAATTACTCTACTGTCAATTTCAAATTCTTTGGCAAAGAGTTTACACAAAAGCCCAACTGTGGAGTGAACGCTGGCCTTCACGAGTGAAAACTCGTGAAAATGATCATGAATCAATGATGATGAATAAACGCGATATAATCCTGAAAGTTGTTTTGATCAATGAGGGAGATTCGCGAAAGTCTTAGAAACGAGTAGACTTTTGCCATTATTCTGATATATTGCCAAATATCGGGCTACACAACACGCCATACAAATATTTAAATCATACCGGTATACAAGGATTGCAAAAAAAAAACAATCAATCTTCAATATTCAGTGTACAAAGTACTTACCACTAAACCAAGAAATCAATTTCAGCGGTGGGCTGAAATTCATGTTCGAAAACAATATGGCGTTCAGCAAAATAAATAAAAAATCCTATGAGATTTTATATTCATTCCAATTTAGAATCCCGGGCTGGCATTGACGAAATAGCGTGACGTCGGTCGACGTCTGAATGCAATCTATTTCAGCGTGTGATTTGATATCAGATGTATATGTACTGATATATACGGTCGGCAATGTCCACGGATCTCACTTATAGTTGCTCTTTAAGAATTAATAATTTCGAGATATACTGCAACTAAATAATTAATTCTATATTATAATTATTAATATTTTTTAATTTTCTTAGTCCATTGAAATGTTACATGAGCTTTGCATTTCTTAGAGGACGCAATTGTATTTTTGGAACATGTGCGAGGGGTCAATAGAAGTTTCACTTGAAGTTTGTGGGATCGCCACCCTTGTCATCCGGCCGCCATCTTGAGAAAAGGAGAAATAAACACACATTTTTCGCGATATCTCGGAAACTATGCGTATTTTAAGAAAGATGTCAATTGGTAGCAAATTATCTTGCCTACGGTGTTATTTAACAGCGTTATTTGTAATAAACCTGAGTCGATTGAGACGAGAGAGTTCCAGTTGAGACGTCCTAAGCTCGAGACAATGACTTTCCTTAGATTTTGTATGATACCATTGTCAAAAAATACTGTGCCCCTAGAAAATTAGCCCAGTATGTCAATGTGTAATTACGAGATCACTGGCTTCCTTATATTGAAAGCGTAAAGTTACAAATTCACTTTTATAAAATATATGAGAGTTCATACTTTGACTATACTTTGTATTTTGCATAAATACATTTGGACATTCATTCATTGGCTAGGTCATCCTCGGAACAAAAACAGTCTCTATACGGATTTTTTTCTTAACTTATTCAATAGTTTAAGGGATAAGAAGTAACAAACACTGAGGATTTTTCTCATCTTATAAAATCTATAGTTCAATAAAATATATTCAAGAAAGCAAAACCTTTGTTTAGCTTCTGGCAGACTGTTTTTGTTAAATGTTAATTATTTCAAATAAATTGAACAAAAGACAGCAAATGGTCTTCACAAAAACATTGAGTTTTTAAGAAACTCTCTGTTACAACAATATCAAATATACTGAATCTAAAACTAATTAAAAGGAGTCACAAAGTAAATTGTGTTGACCAAAACATTTTTAATTTAACAAATGCCAAGTCAGAACAACCGGAGCTCGAGGAATATCAACATGAGAAGTATAATATTGTTGTTTAGACAAAAGACAAGAGATCCAAGTGAACGAGGAAGTTGTAAGTCGCTCGTATCGTCATGATAACGTTTTACGCGGCTCTCACAGACGACCCAATATAAGTTTCCTCTCCTATCTTCATCTTATTATCTTATATACAAAGCGGAGGGAGAAACATATAGCTGCGGTATATTTCATAATATTTCCGAGACAAAGTTACTACAAGTGACGTTAATTTTAATCAACAAATGTCTTGTTTGGACTCCGAGGCTATCTAATAGCCGTAGAGTCCAAAAAAGATATTTTTTGTTAGTAATTGACTAAGCTGATAAACGGTCCAAAAGTGGAAAGATGTAGGGTTGAGGACGGCAATGTCACATTTTCCTTGACCAAACTGAAGGTGTCTTGATGAAAGGTGATATCAGTAGGACAAGATATTGTAAGCCTTATCTACGGAACTACTGATTCTATTTGAGTTTCGTCTTTCTCCTACCTTTTTATTTCATTTTTCTAGCATGAAACTTAATACAAATTCACGCTTTTATTACCCTGAAGTGTAGAGAGTGGCGGTTGTGCCACTGTATGTGTTGATCCTATGGTAACGGATCATATTTACATGGGACAGGCATGGTTTTGTCAATCCCGGATATTTATCACACACAAATTCCAAAAAGTCATAAGTGTATACTCATATTAGAATACGATACCTCCGAATCTCAAGCGAAGTGGTAACAGTGGTAGAGCCAAGCAGTTCGCTGCAACACTATATGTGTTGCTGGTGTCCATGGGCGGCGTTGGTTGCTTACCATCAGGTGACACGCCTGCTCGTTTGCACTCCTATCCCATAAAAAAAAGAAGTACTGAATCACTAGACCGTGGAAATTGCTTCATTTCAACTACGCCTCCTATAAAGAAGTTATCCTATAAAGAACAAATCACGTGGAATTACTGCTCCGATTTCTGTGCACATTGTGTACTGCCTTCCTCGCTTATTTATTCCGGTAACACGCGTTAAGCTGCGTGACATTTAAATCGGGAACTAAGCGAGTTAGTTAAATTACGAGCACACTGAAGTAGGATAAATAATTTTATGTGGAAAGTTTTAATGTTTGTTCGTACTGATTGCAAAGTTCTATCATAACGTATGTGTGTCGGTTATAATGCAAATATATTATTGTAGAACCGTAAGGAATAATCCTTCACAATATCTATAGGAAAACTTCACGCCAAGTTTCTAGTGTGGTAGGCAGGCAATTATTATTTTTAATTTTTTTTTATGGGATAGGAGGGCATACGAGCAGGCGGCTCACCTGGTGGTAAGCAACCTACACCGCCCATGGACACCAGCAACACATAGTGTTACTGTTGCGTTGCCAACCTTTAAGGGGTCGGAGATAGGAAAGGATGGGGAAGGGGGTGGGCCTCCGGGTACCTCTCTCACCAAACGAAACGTGGAATGAGCCACTTTACGTCGGTCTTCTGAGAGGTCGTGGTATTTCACCGGTCGAGCCGGCCCATTCATGCAGCGAACTGCTTGGCTCTACCACTTCTACCAATTACCAAAACACATGATTTTTGCTCCCCTAATTAGCCTCCTTTCTAACAATACTTTCTGATAAAACATGGGGAAATATAGACTTATTTATATTTAATTAAAAATCATATGATTTAAGTAATGCAACGGTTATGATATTTTTATGAGATCCATAGAATAGGCCACTTGGGAAATTACTTACAAATGTATCGATATTGCTAGCAGTACTGATGAGGGAGTCAAAAAATAATTTATCAACCAAAAATGAATGAAGAAAAACAACATAAAAAAACCTTTTTTTTAATATCAAAATAAAAAATTCGTATTTTAAACTGGTGAAATTGGGTATTACTTAAAGTACATGGAATAATAGAAATATTAAAATTTGACATTCGAAATTTATCTGCGAATTTGGATTGACTTGGTTTTATTTATATAATCATTAACGAAAACTCCTGTATTCTTGGTGACTTTCAATGCAATTTACTATTTTATTGCATCCATATTTATACTAATATCTCATATAAAAATAACATATTTACATACAGTTTTAATCTTATCAATTAAAATATATACAAACATCGTATACCAAATATACCCACAACTTAGTTACTTTAATAGCTCCATTTATAATAATTATAGACTCAAACTACTACTTCATAAAATAATACAGTCTCAAATTCTGTATAACATTCAAATTCCACTTTAGTAAATTCATTACATTCATTCGTAAGCGAGAAAACGAAGTTAAAAAAAAATACAATAAGAAAGTATAAGAATTCTATCACAAACAATAAAACTACCCAAATGACCTAAATTATCTTTAAATCAGTTAGAATACTGAGTACAATAAAACAATTTTTTTTATTTAGTACTATTAATAGCCCAAGGTATTAATTATGCCTCCAATCTTTTGGTACAATATGATGAAACTGAATGATCAATCCCAGATATATTACAGATAATTCCGGATAATATTTCTGAGAAGTCTTTAGTGTCTACCCAAATTTGAACTATAGACCTCTACACTAGAAGTGGAGTACTGAATTATCAGGCCACCCCAACTATCTCTCTCAAAAATCTTCGCGCAGACAATAAATTTACTAAAATATATAATATTTATAATTTAACTATGCTATGATTCCAATTTGGTTTGACTAGTATTCCTCGACGATTCGTCAGAGTCTTCTTTTCTCACGTTGTCACTCAAAACTGGTCGAGCTGAATAAAATAAAACAATAAATTAATTTTTAAAAAAAATCAATGAAACCAACATATTAAAAAAATCATATTCAATAGTTAACAAAATCTAAAAAAACCGACGGGCGTGCATGAAAACAGGTATGAAAGTCAACGAAGCGAGTGAGGCGTGTAAGAATCGTGCCTTATGGCGCTCTGTTCTCTCTGCCTACCCCACAAGGGATTTGGCGTGAAGTTATGTATGTATGTATGTAACAAAATTTTATCACGCTTTTAATAACGTCATAACATTAAAACAATTTTTCAGGATTATATCGCGTTCATTTAGAACTTATTTTTATTTATTTCCCGACATTTCGAACTCTTTACAGAGATCACTTTCACGAGTGGTGTTCATCATAATCCTGAAAAGTTGTTTTAATATTATGACTGTGATTCGCGCAAATCTAAGTAATAAATATTCAATAATGTCGTCATTTTATTTAATAAGCAGATGATGCCTGTGTGATTTTCTATAGAGATTCTATATAGAGCCAAGCAGTTCGCTGCATGAATGGGCCGGCTCGACCGGTGAATATACCACCACCTCTCAGAAAATCGATGTAAAGTGGCTCATGCCGCGTTTCGTCCGGTGAGAGAGCTATCCGGAGGCCCATCCCCCTTCCCCATCCCTTCCTATCCTACTCCTTTAAAGGTCGGCAACGCAACTGTAACACTATATGTGTTGCAGGTGTCCATGGGCGGCGTTGGTCACTTAACATCGGGTGACACGCCTGCTCGTTTGCCCTCTTATCCCATAAAAAAAATGATAACTTTTTTTCTCACTTCAGAGAGAAGATAGAAATATTCCAGGCCCTTTGAAAGACACCAAACATTCGCTACAGGTCGAATTGTTATGTTACGTCCCAAATGGAATACATGGCGAACTTATTGCTAGACACCGGGCACAACGTTGTCAGTCATCGATATTTATTGATATCTCTCTACACTAAAAATCATTTTTTTTACTATTTTGTTCTGCTTGAATACTGCAAATATTTTTTTATATATTCTAAATCTATGGACATAAAAACATTCCACTAATTTTTTACATGTATTAACACTCTCTGACTGTTATTAATTGAACACGCTTTGGACCTTGCGGATCAGTGTACATGTGTAAAGAGGAGTTTTATCTAAAATATTAATAGCATTTTAAGATTTATTTTGCCTGCCCTGCAAGGTACTTGTTGTTGTGAAGTTATCTGTGTAATCTGTGTATGTATGTATTTTTATATTTACCAAGTGTTCGAAGAAGAATCTTCTCTATGCCATGAAGTGGTGACTCGAATGTTAAACATAGAACAAGGGCAAGCAGGAAAGTCAGCACGATATGGGATACCGCTGTAGCCGTCTGAAATAAAAAAAGAAACAATTTTTAAATAATAAAAAAAAATACCTTACACCTTTGGGTAGAAAAAAAAGGCGGGAAGATACGTACGTATACTTAAGTGTGCTTGGCTCTACCCAAGCAATTCGCTGCATAAAATGGCCGGCTCGACCGGTGAAATACCACGACCTCTCAGAAGGTCGACGTAAAGTGGCTCATGCCGCGTTTCGTTCGGTGAGAGAGGTACCCGGAGGCCCACCCCCCTTTCCCCATCCTTTGCTTTCTCCTATTCCTTAAAGGTCGGCAACGCAACAGTAACACTATATGTGTTGCTGGAGTCCATGGGCGGCGTTGGTTGCTTACCATCAGGTGACACGCCTGCTCGTTTGCCCTCCTAACCCATAAAAAAAATACCGTAACCCCTTCGATACTTGAATAGGCCGAAAACTACAATGACTGCCTCGATACGATGAATTGTTTTTACACTCCAAATTTCGGAATCCTTTTTCGAAAGCGGATATTGACGGTTTTGTCACTTATTAAACGCATGAAAAATAAATCTCCAAGTTCCCTGTTCATATTTTCAATAAAAAGTACAACGCAAATACCGTAAACCTTCATAAAAACCTTGTAAGAAACATAATTAATAATAAGTTCCTCACTCTCTTTTCCTGTTCGGGTTCGGACGACGTTAGATATTCTTTGAGAAAAAAGATCGAGTAGTTCTTAATTACAAAATATGTTCATAAAAAGACAACGACAGACATATAAAGAGATTTAATATAAAATTGGAATTAAATATTATATAAACTATATATTATATCTACATCAAAAGTATAATAATATCAGCTATACGAAATCGTTACGAAAGCTATGTGTTACTGTATAAAAGAAACGCGACGTGTCCAAATATAACTGTAAGTCTATATACCTTCCCATAAAAATGTTAGAAATGAATTAAGTAAATGCTTACTTACCACGGTAAAAAAGTTTATATGCAAGGGATGTCTCAATTCACCGACATAATATAACTCCACAATACCGTTCACCAAGTAAGCGCAAAATGTGAGTCTCGAAAAAGGCACCAGAAATTTCCAAGTCAACAATTTTCCAAGTAAGCCTGAAAAATAATGAAAAAGTCAACTGTCGAAGTAGTTTCACTTAATAGGTGCTTAACTATTTTCGTATTCCAAAGAAAAACATTTTTTTTTATTTTCTGTTAGGGTTTTTTAATGAAACAGAATATCAAACCAGCTTACTACATTCTTAGTTATTTTAGTTTTAATATTAATAAAAGCACTATTTACATTCAGAACTCTATGGTCTAGTGGCTTAACTAGCGCTAAGCTCTCCACCTCAACTGTCTAGGTATAATTTCCGCTGCTTCGTAAGAAGTTAGATATAGTGTGAAGTGATAAAAATGCTAAGCTAGACCAAACAAAAGTGCAATTGTAATGGACATTTTTCTATTATACCGATACTATCTAAACCTCCACTAATTAAGTATTTACGAGGAAATACACTCAAAGCATAGTTTTAAAAATTCTTAACGTAATATATCTTGAATACATATTTTTTAAACACTAAATGTGCTATAAATTCACGCTCTTAATATCCGAGAGTATGATCAGCTTTAATAATATCAAATTCAAGAGCTAAATATGAATAAAATATTGCCAAAAAAAAAACTGTCTCTGCTTACACCTTCGATTATTAAAAATTGTATTAATAAAATTAATTTCCTCACCTCCGTTTCCAGTAGCACAGGCAATTATCAGCCAGCCGTTGACAATGCCCCACGAGAGTTTGTGTAGTGAACTGTACGCAGCAGACTCCAGGGCATTGTAGTGGTACCATTCTTGGTAGAATATAGTAATTGAAAAGGTGGTAATGACACCAAGGACAACGCTGATCGTCCAAGCGATGGTTTTCATTCGAAAAGAGAACTGATAACTAGAAATTAAAATAGGGCAATGTTAAAGCGCTTTAAATTTTTAAAATTAAAATAGATAAATAAATTATTAATCCAAGTTGTGAAAAAGAGAGTAGGGATCTTTCGTAAAATAAAAAATAATAAAAATACACTATCTTTGAATAGATTTAACCTTTTTTTATGGGATAGGAGGTCTCGTTTGACCTCCTATCCCATAAAAAAGCAAACGTGTCACCTGATGGTAAGCAACCTGCGCCGCCCATGGACACCAGCAACGCATATAGTGTTACCGTTGCATTGCCGACCTTTAAGAGAGTAGGATAGGAAAAGATGGGAAGGGGTTGGGCCTCCGGGGTACCTCTCTCACCGAAGTAAATGCGACAAGAGCCACTTTACGTCGATCTCCTGAGAGGTCGTGGTATTTCACCGGTCGAGCCGGCCCATGCATGCAATATAAAAATAATATAAATACATACTTTTCAGTTTGTATACGATGCAACAAATATCCCGTTAATATACCGGTGAGATATGTTACAATTTTCATATGCGTCTTGATATAGGCTTCGTGATAATAGTAGTTGGATATAATATCAGTGAATTCTCTGAAAAATGAAAGTAGTTAAAAGTTAAAATATTTATTAAAAAAACAACATAATACAAAATAGTGCATAACCCATTTTTGACACCGTTTTTTTTATCGAAAAGTTACTTCAGAATCCTTATCAGATATTAAGAGTATGAATGAAGAATCTGTATATTATCTAGGTGGTCTAAAGGTCGAACACCCTCCCATTACTCAAGTAGGCTCGGGTTTCAATCCTAGCTTACACTAACGACTTTTCTGAATAAAATTTTGTCAAGTACCGCCATCTATTACAATAATATGCAAAATATAAAAAAACGGCGATTTGAAGCGTAAAAATAACTGAAAGGCATGAACTTCCAAAAGAAAGAAATTGAACATAAAGATAAAAAAAACTCACTTGGCATACATTAAAATAGTCGGATCTAATTTTTCTTTGTACGTTATCACAGCGGGAATTATCAAAGTGATTACAATAAATACTGAAATGAGAGCTGGTCCAAACTTTCGCCACCTCCACAAGCTATAGATGAAGATGGGGGCAATGAAAAATAATTGGGTATCTACCGATAGATACCAAGACTGGAACATGCACTGAAAGAAAGAAATACACGCAACTTTATTCAGCACTTTAATTAAATTGGTTAAGATTATGTTTTTGAGTCGTTTTGGTTTTAAACTCTAGGGACATGGGGCCATGGGGCCGGAATGCTCGTGCACTTCGTAAAAATCTTGCAAAAAGACTAATCGAGGCCTCTTGCGGCCAGATGACTGGTCTATTCTTCGCAGAGAGGATTAGCATTGCTGTTCAGCCTGGCAATGCGGTCAGTCGTCAGTAGACCAAGATACGGAGAAATTTGATTTCAGTCTTATAATTAATTTAATATAATTGTATCAAAAAGAAATGAAATAAAAACAAATACAGCATCTTCTATATTTGAAAAATTAACTAGTTGGACTAATGACAGAATTATTAAAATGGGTTAATTAAAAAAATATATGCAGAAATCTATTCAAAATTTAAATTATTAAATGATTACTTAAAAAACAATTAAAAAATGACGTTATATATGAATAAGGCAGTCTTAAAAATATCAAAAGCGTTTTATTACTTTCAAAGTTCATTGATGACAAACAACCAAAAATCTTTCTTATTATTAATTTTAGGATAGAAAATCCAGATATTTACCATTTCGTCAGTATTGACATAGTTGTTCAGATATAATATGTTTATCCACCACGAGTCCATACAACGCTGCTGCTCCAACTGCAGCCTATCCTGCCAGAGAGGTCCTTCTCCTATTTTCGGCAGCCATGTCATGTAGAAGAATATCACCACCATATATGCAGGAGTTACTCTGAAAATAATTAAATACATTAAAGTATTACAGGTTATACAGGTTTTCTTGGAAAACTCTCTGGAACTCTTTACAGATATCATTTTCACATTCGAGACGTCGGGAAATAAATAGAAAATAAGTTCTAAATAAACGCGATATAATCCATAAAATGTTGTTTCATTTGAATCTAATTCGCGAAAATCTAAGAAATAAATTTGAAGTAAATTAAGTGTGTTATTTATTTCATATCATTTATTTATCTGAGGAACAAATCAAAATGTATATGTATAAAGTTTGTAAAATCATCAGAATAGTTATTATGAGTACCGGGAACATAAATATTGCAGAAAATAAAAATAATAAAACATTTTTCATTATTGTTTCCTAAACGCTTATGAGTTCTGTAACTTCATATTAATATACAGTCTTGTCGAACAAGTACAGAGTGTTAAACATTGCATTTTTAAATTATTTTACAGTTCTTACTAAAAATATAGGCTCCAGTATTCCACGGAAATATAATTTGATCTATTTAATTACTATTCAAAATCAATTATCTCCTATGCTACTAAACAGATTCTTAAGCGGTTTTTATAATTCATTTGAAATATGTCTAAATATGCTTGATTAAAATCTGATGATGCCGGAACAAATACTACTGCCGTGGCAGAAGGCAACACAACTTGTATATTATAAAATCTTTTAACCGGCCAGTACATAAGTATCCGAGATAGTACACAATTGTGCCACAGTGGCCTAACGGTGACAGTAAGCGCCCGTAATGTAAAAGGGGCGGCCTGCGACCCTTTCTGTCTGATTCAATTTATTGGAGTTTTACTTTAATCTAATTGAACTCCAGCTGAGATTTAAAATCCGCTAATACTAACTATGACTGTTCAAAATTAATAAAACTGCGCTCTTTTTCCGGCAAACAATTGTGTCTAATATTTCTATAAAAACAACTTTTTCTATAACATAGGATATTTTGATAGTCCTGTTAATAACTACATGAAAAATGAGAAAATCTGAATAGGAACGTTATATTCACCACTCGCAATTTTGATGATCCCAATATTGAACCCTGATACAATTTTTATACCTTCAACGACAATTCAATTTTTCCACATAACTTCCAAACACGCAGTCCCCAAAATATAATAGTTTATTAAATATATTGTTGGCTACTACCTACTAGAATTAAATTGAGATCGGGATACCAAGAATTCTCACAACGTAAAATCAAGTACCTGATCAGTTTTAATCACAAAAATATTAATCATAGTAACAGTAATAACAAAAATACTTCAGCTGTCGCATGCCCTAGATACTGCACTACAATTTATAATTAATGAGTATAATATATGTTTCTCTTTGCAAGTAACAAGCTCTTACCCAATAAACTAGCATACACAATGAAGGGCACGAGCCTTTGTGTTATGAAATAAGGCTTATTAACTGTAACGACCCGCTGTTTGTGTATCAGCCAACTGAACATTTCAGGAGTATGTGAAGTTTATTATTTTATTTAGTGTAGAGCTTTCATTATCGGTATGACAATTTTATATGATGATTTTTTTTTACAAATTTGGGTAATGGAGTGGTATTTATAGTACAGGAAGTAAAGTCGAGTCCAGTCATGGCTTCATAGCCGCTGCCTGCACTGTCAGGTAGAAAAAGACGTGAGCTTAGAAACAATATAAACATAAAACAATATTCCATAGAACCAGTTCAAATTTCAAAGTTATAAAAAGTTATTTTCGATAAATTATATTATTTGTATTAGCTTTGCAATTTAACGAAATTTTAGTTTTGACGTTTGTTATTACACATATTATAATATAAATAAATTTACCTGATATAGCGAAACACTAGAATTGGTATGACGTTAAGTTTCCCTCTTCTTTTGTCCAGTTCGATAAGAAGAAGTCTTGAAAAGAGGAAGGCACTTATCATGAGGAATGTGTCCACCAACAGCGTGTTGTTTAACATAAACGCATTGGCCGGAGCACGAATTAGCTGCAAGTTAAAAAATAATCATTATAATATATTCTTACACAAATCGACAAAAATGAATCACAGCCGTTTTGGTAACACGCGGATGAACAAGGGCCCAATATATCTATTTCCACAATAATAAGACATGAAATATTCTCTATTATGAAAATAGGACACATAAGTTTTTTTATAAGCCAAAAGTTTTTCATCTTTAACGTGTTATTTGTGAAACTCTAAAATTTACTACTCCATCGCCTACAACTAACAACACATCACACATAAGCCATATAAAGCAATTTTGATAAAATGAATTAAAAGAAATACTATATAAAACATAGTAGCAGGAATATTAAAGTTCAAAGAGATTCAAAATATGCTGTACCATACCGCTTACCATAAACCTTTGTATAAGAAAATATAGTATCACTAGCTGACCCGGCAAACTCTGTTCCGCATCAAAAGTAATAAAAGAGTAAATTTTGGATATCATGAAGTTCAATTTGTGCTATTTATCGGCTTTAATTGCCGTCCCACTATTTTAATATTGCAATATCATCGAAAATATTAGTTTAAATTGCATGCTGTAATGGGCCAGGATCGTCTATATTACATGCACAATCTATTTGAGACACTTAATTGGATGAAAATTAATGCTGTAATGTTTAAAATCGCTTCGTAAATAGGCCATTAAAAAGTAAAAAAATGAAAATGGTCATTGTGGGTTATCCCTAAGAGATAGACATATGCTTTTGCCGACTTTTTTTTAGACCTGCTAAAGATGTTTAATAATGTAGAACACTGTTTTGATCTATCACTTAGGGTTCAGCCAGCGTTTACAATAAAAGTGCTTAATCTCGAAAATTATCATTTTTTCTGTACAACATCAAATCTGAATTATAAATCAAAACCACCACGATGACACCCTCTAACTATAAAAAAAAACCGCATCAAAATCCGTTGCGTAATTTTAAAGATATAAGCATATAAGAGGACAGACAGCGGAAAGTGACTTTGTTTTATACTATGTAATGATAAGGATTTATACCAAGATCAACTGAACAAACTTCAATATAATTTATGCTTCGCGCCGTATTTTCCGGGAAGGGATTTTCATTAACACAATTTATGTTGGTTAGTAGTATCAGGGCTGTACGTAAATTGGGGACATTTGTGAATGTAACCACTGAGCAGATAAGTTTGTATAATTACTAGGAAAACTACTTAATATTCTTTTAATTCAATTGTATTTTACTCATAATAAACTTAAATACCTCCAAATTCTAAGCTAATAAAAGTCGAAGCAGCCAGTGAGCTTTATAAAAATCGTGTCTTAGGGCGTTCAGGTAATTCTGTCAAACCCGCAAGGTGAGGCATCTTGCCTCCATAAAACGTTTGCCAACACGGCTTGCACAACACGTGGTGCGCACATATGGCCATGTGCTGTGCAGTAGAGGCGAGATGCCTCAAAGGGAACTGGTGTATCGTCCTTGGTCATATTATTAGGCACACTGCAAGATTTCATGTAAATATACATATACATACAAAAAAAAAACTGTGGTTTAAATATACCATTGTTGTATAAAAACTCTTTTAAGAATGTCGATGTAGAAATAAGGAAGGGCATGATCCAATGGTTTGAACATAAAAGGAATGGATGATGCAAGATTGATTAAGCAGATATACAATGCAAAAGAAGAGGGATGGAGCAGTCGAGGACAGCCACGACACACTTTTCATGACCAAATAGAACGAGCCCTGGAAAATGATGAAAGTCGCGAGTGAGGGGTGTAAGAATCTTGCCTTATGGTGCTCTGTTCTCTATGCCTACCCCGTAAGGGACTTGCTGTTAAGTTTTTGTGTAACTTTTTATAATCATAAAACTACAAAAATATTAATGCAGCTAAGAATTCAGACATTTGACTTGGCTGTGTCATTATTTATTCTTCTTTTTCTTTTTTATACATGGCTGTCGTCACTTCTTGTCATTAGTTAGAACAGGTTTTAAGTTTTGAGTAACACATTCCAGATTAATTTAGATCTTAGGTAATAAACGTATAGCAAACAATTCCAGAAAATATTGACAAGTAGTAAGCTCAGTACATTCCGCTTTTTTTACAAATTAAGTTAGTAAAGTTATTTAAGATCATGTTGTTGATACGTTTTGATAATTTCAAACTACAAAACAAACACATAATTAAATAATTTAGACATATACCATTTTAGACGCCTAATGAATTCTGATGCATTCTGATTCTGACGCAAAAGCGGATGGATGTAGGAGTCGAGGACGGCCAAGACACACATTCCATGACCAAATAGAACGTGTTCTGGAGGAAGGTGATGTTAAGAGCCTCAAAAACCGACGCGCGTGCATGAAAAGAGTTATGAAAGTCAACGAAGCGAGTGAGGCGTGTAAGAATCGTGCCCTATGGCGCTCTGTTCTCTCTGCCTACCCCGCAAGGGATTTGGCGTGAAGTTATGTATGTATGTATGTATGAATTCTGATAAAATAATGTAAATTTCAGATTTTCTCAATCAATATTACTCACTCTATCCCAAGCTTCAGCATCCATCACAGGTCCACTGGCAATGAACATGCAAGCGTGCCCCCCAAGTATAAACACCATTGCCAAGGTCTTGATGCCAGTTATACATTCTAAGCCAAGAGCATTGTTCTGTTTTGTGGTGATAATCTTCTTCATATTGTTGATTCCAGAGAAGGACAATATGATGGACTGAATGAGGGACTCCTTTTTCTTGCAAAAATATATTACATAGATCTCAAATAGTGTACTGAATAGCACGATGGCAAGGAAAAGTAAAATGACTGACCTGGAAACAAAAATATTAAATAGTGTTAGTTTTAAAATTAGTTATTTTTTTCATTAGATGTACATAAATAATATATTAAGAAGGTATTTTTGTTTTATTGAAAGGAACAACACGTGAATTCATTTTATAAGTGGATCGTATTTTTTTCACTATAGCCAATTTATTACACTTAACTCAAAGTGAGATTTATCGCTTTCAGGGTGTGAGTAATTGGAGTGGTGACTAAGAGTCTACCTGACGGAATCATTACACCACGTTACCACGAGGTAAAGGAGCTTTGATTGGAAGTTATCAATTAGTTTTGATCACGTGATGATAATCGACTAGCACTGCCCAAGGACATCTACAATATCAAGAGGGTCACGGGTGAAGAAAGTCGGAAGGTAGGCCATGGGTTGTTCGGATACCTATTTCACTAAATGGAACGCAGCATGAGCCACTCTGTGTTCATTTTCATATGAGGATAACTAACATGCATTCGGATACTCACTAACTGATCACACTTTTACTGACTCACTTCTTTTAAATTTAAGGCGTCAATGTAATTAGGTTTTCAAAATTGTATTAATAATATAAACGCCGAAGATTCTTGAATTATCAACCAATTGATTGTGATTAATTGTGTTAGTTACTGAAATTAGCGGAAAAATCAGAGCTTTGCTGCTTACGCGGTTCGAAATATTCGACAGCTTAGCGATATTGCAACCACCAGATAAGTTTATTTTAGTTATTATCATAGCATTTTGTCATATAGTATATTGCTAAGGGGTAGAGCCAAGCAGTTCGCTGCATGAATGGGCCGGCTCGACCGGTGAAATACCACGACCTCTCAGAAGACCGACGTAAAGTGGCTCATGCCGCGTTTCGTTCAGTGAGAGAGGTACCCGGAGGCCCACCCCCTTCCCCATCCTTTCCTATCCCCAATTCCTTAAAGGTTGGCAACGCAACAGTAACACTATATGTGTTGCTGATGTCCATGGGCGGCGTTGATTGCTTACCATCAGGTGACACGCCTGCTCGTTTGCCCTCCTATCCCATAAAAAAAATAGAGCATCTAAGATTCAATCTATTTCTAATTTAAACAAGTTGTTCTGATTCTTAGAGAAGGTTTCAAGGAAATTGGCATTTTAACAGTGGTCTCTCAGTTTATATGACACGCTAACATAATGTTCATAAGGAAAAACTTGTGTGAATAATTTTAATACCTTTAATACATTATTATTATTACTGAAAACAAAGCAGTAGATTAGTGTATAAAAGGTGTAGCGTAAGTGTGTGTGAGGACCTATGAAAATAAAGCTTCTTGACTTTTATTTTCGTTACTTTAATTTAACGAAATCTTTGAAATCAGTCAGTCGTTAATAATACGGCAATTATATGGCAATAGGTTCGCCACCTATTCCATTTGGGACGTAAACATAACGGCGAGACGAGGCTTAACAGCCGCTGCTCGGGTAACAAAAGCTGTGAAGGTATGTTATGTTAATAATACCTAAAAAGATGATCTATAAACTAGAGTAAACAGCTCATTGTAGTTGATTATAGTATAAAAGTTTTTCTGAACTACCTGAACTCAATTTCGTTAATAACGTAGACTATTATTTTTCAATAATTATTTTACGACAAATCGTTAACATGTTGCTCTAATAAAGACCCAAGTTAAAAAAAATGTGTGGTTTTATGAAACCACCGTAAAAGTGAAACTTTTAAAATTGAGTCTTGGGTTATTGATTTTTAAATCTACTTTTTAAATATACATAAACAAAATATTTTTTCAATAATTATTTTTCAATAATTTAGTTAGTAAGTTTTTTAAATTGATGATTCTGATAAAATGATTAACATTTATATTTTTTTAGAGTGCAACAGTGTAAAACAGTTACTTCACAGCAATTTTTTTAAAAGTTTGCTTTGGTTTCGTTTTCGAACCGGACGTCACCGGCTTTCAGGGGATTGTGCGATAAGGGCTATTTTAATTTACTTGCCATCTAGTATTTGTTAATAGGGTTTCATAAATGTTTTTTATTTTACGTGGTCACGACAATAATTCCTAGATGGCGCTACTAGGTTGCTACTATTGATGATTCTGCCGTAATATCGTATTATATCGATAGATGTCGCCCGAATCGACACTAGGGCACTAGCTACGGCACTAGGGATAACGCGACACCTATTAAACGTTAACAACATTACAACAAAGGATCTTTACAAAACAAAACGATATTTTTTCCTCCAGTAAATATGATATTTCGATTTATTATGAAAATGTGACAAATACATATATAAAGAGCACTATCTTATCTTATATCTTTAAACGAGCAATTCTTGTATATATATAAAATTGGAATCTCGGAATCGGCTCCAACGATTTTCATGAAATTTCTATTCCAGCAGATGGCGTTGTTAACTAACACGAAGTCAATGTGTGTTTGCTTTGCTTTTAATACAGTTTATCACTGCAAAAAATTAAGTATATGTTTCTAATATAATATGTTAGTACATAGTATATATTAGTATATATTTATTATTCTGTCGGTAAGATCGAAAAATATTATTGATATTTCATTATTTTATTAGTATGTAATTCGTACTTAAATATAATTTTCAAAAAACACAATTTATAAAAACACAATTTATAAATAATATAATTTTTTTTTTTCTCCGCCTGCAATACGTACGTACGTATATGTATGTATGTAAAAAACAAACAAACCCGATCCTAGAAAATGTGTCGAAATTGGTAAAGAGGACGGTAATTAGACGATTATACATACGGCCCTCGTGGTGCATCGGTAAACCGCACTACCGATAACACAAGGTCGGGGCGGGTTCGATCCCTCGTCTGGGGGTGTTTTTCTACATGTTTTTTCTACATGTTTTTACGGTATTTATTTACAAAAATAAAGTGTATATTTGGGTAATTAATTAATATAAATAAACGATAATAGACGTGAAAGGCGCTCTGGCGAGCGCCTTCACGTCACCGTCACGCGACATGCAACACGCAGACGAAAAAGTTTGAGACGATGTAATAAAAGTTTCACTTTAATAATATACTTCAAGTGAGCGATCATTCATAATTCGTCAAAAGTTACTTCTCGATACAGTCTTATATTTACGTAGAGAGTGTTTCCTTAGCCGTAGTATATTTTCACAAATAAAACAAACACAAACAATGTGTAACTGGATATTTCATTGCTTTATTTCAAGTTTAAATATTGAGTTTGCTTCAATAAATATTTGTTATTATTTCTGCTTGTACTCATTCTAGAAATATATTGTGTAAGAGATTTTCATTTTTCCAAATGGGGTATGTTTGGCAAGTTCAAATCTTATAATGAAATACAGAAACCATATGTAGGTTATTACGCTTTTGAGCCATGGGGTCCGAATGCTTGTGCACTCTATAGAGATCTTGCAAAGAGACTGATCGAGGACTCTCGCGACCAGAGGGCTGGTATATTCTTCGGACAGTGAATTAGCATTGCCATTCAGCGTGATAATGCGCCCAGTCTTCTGGGCACGCTGCCAGTAGATAAAGATACGGAGAAATTTGATTTTAGCTAGTTTTTTTAATTATATATATATATTGTAAATAGTGTAACTAATTTATTTCTTTTTACTCTATGAATTACATAACATTACATAACTTCACGCATTTTTCTACCCGAATGTGTAAGCAGTGGCTGTTAATACTCGACCCTCCGTTATGTTTATTCCGAGAAGAATTTCGTTAAGTCATTGGTGTGAGCCAGAATAAGAAACTGCGACTTCTTGATTCAAAAGCGGGGTTTCCACTACTAGACCTCTGAGACAATTCAAAATAATTCGAGTGCTTAAAAATTTGTTATATAATAGATTGTCTGTGGGACACTTAAAATTAAACTATTGTTTCTAAGAGGTAAATATTTAATATATTTCTCATCTAGGAACAATCAGCAGCAGGGGACATATTTAGTTATTAACTGGTTCTACGTCTCCCCTATGTGTTAATTGCAAACTAGATTTTAAACTTGTTTCATATATGGTCTCAGAACTAATTATATCTTACACAACCATGCTATACTAAATAGGATCTCTCCGTCTCGATAGTCCAGTTTTCGAGCTTCTGAATCAAAAAGTCGTGGGTGCGAATCCGGGTTCACACTATTGACATTTTGTTTTTGTTTTCGGAAGTTCTGTGTGATAATTTTGTATGGCGATAGGTTCGCTCCCTAATCCATTCGGGACGTAATCATGACGGCGAGTTGAGGCTTAACAGCCGCTGCATACACCTTCGGGTGTATGAACGAACGAATGACGTGGAGATATGTTGTGTATGTTAGTCAGCAGTATCTCTTCATTAAATTAATTAATAATTATAAAAACAAAAATTAATTTAATTTAGAAAAAAACTTAATTTGAAAAATTTATGACAAACGAATTCTAGAAAACTTTAGCAATATTATTCCAGATAAAAATTTTTGCACGGTAACAACACAAAACTACCAATTACTTTGATTTTTAAATCAAAGAGTTTCAAGAGTCAAATGTTTTATTAAAGTTTTATAATTATATCCTATATAATATATACTACTCATTTTTATACAATTGCATGGAATTTATCATTTAATTATCTAATAATAGTATTTTTTCATCAGGCAAATTGTGTCATTATATTCGGACTTTTACCGGCTACAGCAAGGTCGGTTGTCATGTAGATGACGTTTGTGTAAATAATTCAAGTTATACTTAAATCGATATGTTTACAGTGGTAGAACCAAGCAGTTCACTGCATGAATAGGCCGGCTCGACCGTTGAATTACCGCTACCTCTCAGAAGACCGACGTAATGTGGTTCATGCCGCGTTTCGTTCGGTGAAAGAGGTATCCGTAGGCCCACCCCTCTTCCCCATCCTTTCCTATCCTACTCCTTTAAAGTTCGGCAACGCAACTGTAACACTATATGTGTTGCTGGTGTTCATGGGCGGCGCTGGTCACTTAACATCTTTGACACGCCTGCTCATTTGCCCTCCTTTCTCATGAAAATAAATACTGCTGATATGGTGCTGTTGAGTCCATATATTGGTGCTCTTAGTCAATTATTAGCACTGTGTCAATCTAATGCTGTGGTATGAGATTATGCTGTTTAAATCTAAAGATATTAAATCTGGAAATACACCAACCGTCTCACTCTATGGCTAACCCTTAGAGAGGGTTTAAGATGGAAGTACCAGGGCCACAGGGTCATCGAGGATTTGATTTGATTGACAACAATGATATAGAGAGGGCACGCAGATCGTTGGCTGTCTGAAGTAATATGCTGGCGCGTAGGTTTGCATGATGTTCAATACCAGTTAATCGTTTTATGTACAGCCTATGGATCAGTTATACGCTTCGAGCATACATTCGATATGCGCGTCCAATATAATAATGCGTTCAAGGTGCTCAAGTAGTCTTATATATTCAGTAAATTTAATGGTTAATATATTATATACTCGCAAAATTATATATAGTGATTAATTCTAATGTTAGTCGTTATTTAGCAGGTGATTGGTTACTCTGACGTCAGATTACAAACTATACTAGCCATAGTACTACTTGATTAATATATAGCGCTGGCGAGTAGGTCATAGGTCGGTTAAATGAATTTCGGCCTCGCAAAAGTACATTGAACATATGAAGAAATAATTGTTAATAATAATATCTTGCACACAATACACACAGCGCCCTCTAGTTCCAAGCTAAGCAACTAAATGCGTGTGTTATGGATACTAGATAACGGATATTAATACATATATACTTTTCTTTTGTAAATACATACTTATAATAATTAGAAAAACACCCAGACGCCACACAAATATTCATGTTTGTCATAAATATTTGTGCTCGGGTGGGAATCGAACCCCCGATCTCATTGCTGCTGCCGGTAGTTTTACCAATGCGCCACGAGGCCTATAAGGTTTTTGTAAATTACATACTTTCGGTGGTTTAGAGGTCAGGCACAGTCTTTTGAATCAAGGAGTCGTAGGATTGAATCCGCGCTCATACAAATTACATAATGTAATTGAGCCAGATGTATAGCAATGCTTGTGTTATGGATACTAGATATCGGATATTAATACATATATACTTTTTTGTAAGTATTTTTGTAAGTATAATATGCATGGGAAAATACCCAGACCTAGTACGACTCATGCCGCATTTCTCTCGGTAAGAGGGGTATCCCTATTCCCCTTTCCCTTTACCCCTTATGACATGAAAAACAGCAAAACTTACAAGTAAGCGACATCCAATGTAGTGATAGTGGGCGGTCGTCGTGTGTAACAATCTCTTTCAGTCACTTCTACTCTTGTGGTGTTGCTCACTGTATGCGCCAGGACACTGCTGACAAAAGACGCAACAGACTTGGCTTCACAGGCACTCGGCACGCACACTGCCCAGCGCAGAGTCTCACCACGACCCGTTCTGACCTGTAATATTTAAATGTGTTTTAATAACTCACTAAACTTCATTATTTTCCTTTACATATAATCGCAATATTCCTCATCTATCTACGATAACCGCTTTATCAGAAGCTTAATCGATCGGTGAAAATACATAAAAATCTGTCGAGTACAGCGGTACAGTTACAAAAATTCGCTGCATTAATGGGCTGGCTCGACCGGTGAAATACTACAACCTGTCTGAATATCGTCGTAAACTGGCTCTTGCCGCGGTCCGCTCTGTGAGAGAGGTATCCGGACGTGTAACCCCTTTCCCCGTCGTCTTCCCATCCTATTCCCTTCTATATCCCATTGTGAGGGCTGGCAACGCAACAGTGTCCATTGTGTGTGCGTGTTGTGTTCAGGTGTCCATGGGCGACGATTGTTGCTCACTATCAGTTGACACGCTTGCTCGTTTGCCTCCCAATACCAAAAAAAGAGTACTTTCAATCATCCCCATTTTTCCTTGGAAGTAGTTGATATTTCTGTATTAAATAGGCCTATCAGCTAAGATAGATCTATCCCTGCTATGAAATAAACAGTCGCGTAGGCAGCTCACTATTTATTTAATTGTCATACGCATGATACAGAATTGGCAGTTTTTTTTTTTTTTATTATACACAGACCAGGGCTTGACAACACCACCTGTTGGTAAGTGAAAGTGAAGTCGTTGTTGGTAAATCGCCCTGGCCTGTTAAAAACCTATTCACTCTATTTTTGAAGATGCCCACATTATAGTTATTTGGGAACACCGACGCAGGCAGTTTGTTCCACTCGTTTGCAGTGCGTATAAGAAACGACGATGCAAACCGTTTCGTCCGGACAGGTGGTACGTCCACGACATACGGATGCGTGCGGTATGTGCGTCGGGTTGTTCTCCTATAGAACGGGGATGGAGGAAACAGCTCATGCAGTTCCTGTGCACACTCTCCAGAGTGTAGCCTATAAAACACTGAGAGGCTGGCTACCTTCCGCCTATGTTCAAGGCTTTCCAAATTAGGGTTAAGTAGTATGGAATCACCTATCAATCTCATAGCACGTCTCATAGCAGTCTTTTATATTTATGACATATAACTTTCTGAAAAAAAACGTATCTTTTGTTTATCTACACAAAAAGGTAGCTATACGTTTTTTTTTAATGACAAATAATACCAGAATTTAACATGTTTTTTTTTCTTATGACAATTCATACCATACAGTTTAAGTGTGAAAATTAACATGCGTTTATGGTCATTATTTGCACGATATTTCTAAAGGAAACAAAGCGTGTTATTACGTAAATTACATACGTACAAGCATCACAATGTACATTGAAATAATTTTTGTTAAAAACTAAACAAAAATAGACCGATTAAACTTGATTATTAATGCTTTATTAGGGGTCATTTTTATAATTACAGCAAAACACAATGTAAGATTGTAAAATATTTGCAGCTGTAATTAACTGCAGTACTCTTTTTTTGTCTGTAAGTATGTAAATTGTTACTGCCCAACTCTGTTATACTTAACTGTTTAGTAAAGTTATCAGGCAGGACCAATGCAACAGAAAATAATTATCTTATTATGAGATAGGGAAGATAGGGAAGACAGTGAATAACGCCGTCTATGGTCGTCTGCAATATAGATAGAATTACAGTGGCGTTGCTGGCCTTTAAGAGTGACGGATGAGCCACTTTATGTTGATATTCTGAGAGGTCGTGGTATTTTACCAGTCGAGCCGGCCCATCCATGCAAAGAACTGCATGGTCCAACCAGGGTTCAATTATTATTTTGTTAATACTAAATATTTTTATGTCAGCACAATGTCGAGTGTGGGTGGTCATTGAATCGCAATTTATATGCAACGCAAGTATATTGAAAGACAATAAGTATAAATAATTTCCTTAACACTGGCACAATAATTGTATTCATACAATAAGTAGCTGATTTTGAGAAGCCAAGCTTCATCCAGCCACGCTTCACTTTCGTTCGTTCTTGCATGAAACCGAAGTACGAAATATTGATAATATTATATGCCGGAATTGCTGTAATAACTATCTCCAAACAATTAGGATACTTCCTAGATAATTCATATATTCTCACATTTGGACCATTCAAACAATAATAAAAACAATTTGACGGGCCTCGGGGGTTCGATTCCCATCTGAGCACAAATATTTGTGACAAACATGAATATTTGTGTGGTGTCTCGGTGTTTTTCTATGTATTATAAGTATGTAGTCTCGGTGGCGCAGTGGTCGAGCACACTGCTTCTGATCCAGAGGTCCGGGATCGGTTCCTGACACTGGCTCACACCAATGACTTTTCGAAATTGTTTTCGGAAGTTATGTGTGATAAATATCGATGACTGAAAATTTGGGGCCGGTATGGCAATAGGTTCGCCACCTATTCCATTTGGGACGTAAACATAACGGCTAGACGAGGCTTAACAGCCGCTGCCTACACCTTCGGGTAACAAAAGGCGTGAAGTTATGTTATGTTATAAGTATGTATTTACAAAAGAAAAGTATATAATATGTATTAATATCCGTTATCTAGTATCCATAACACAAGCATTTAGTTGCTTAGCTTGGAACTAGAGGGCGCTGTGTGTATTGTGTCCGTGATATTATTATTATTATATGATTTACAATCAGTTTTATACTCGTAGTACCTATTGTCTTACATAATGTTTATACTCATAATATTTTTGAGACAATACAAACAGTGCCATCTAGTTTCAAGTTCAGTAACTAAATGCTTGTATTATGGATACTAGATAACGGATACTTATACGGTTTTATTTTTGAAAATACATAATTCTAGTATATAAAAAAACACCCAGACGACATACAAAGACAAACTATTATCATAAATATTTGTACTCTAGCGGAGACGTAACCATCGACCTGGATTCCATAGTCAGTAGTATTGTTATACCAATGTACCAGTTAGCCTGACAAAAAAAAATGATATTTAGTACTGTACCTCCTTTTTCTCATGCTTCTGTGCCCATTTAATGGTAGCCAGACAATATTGTCCATCAATGGTGACACCATTTTCACCAGGGTCCTCGATACCGACGCACTCATCGAAGTTTCCCAGGTGATAAGACGAACCGAATAGCAGACCTTGTGGGGACTTTGCTGATGCATCGAACACTGGAATTGTTAAAAAACAATATGGTCATGAGATCAGAGTAGTGTTGGCATTATACTTGACACACTATTTGCAATATCTGGTACTATAGAATAAGCCACAGTGCCAAAAGCCTACATCCGATTAATTTTTAACAGTCATCGATATTTATCACACGTAACTCCCTAAAAGATAATGTTGTATTTAAAAAAAATCACGATCCCTGAATCGGAATTTGGTTTGCTTAACATCTAGGCCTTGGAGACGACAAATGTTTCATATAAAACGAATAATTGGTATAGTTACTTAGTACATACACACATGCCATCGCGCGAAATCCCTTGCGGGGTAGGCAGAAAGAACGGAGCGCTATAAGGTACGATTCTTACACATCTCACTCGCTTCGTTGACTTTCATAGCTCTTTTCATGCACGCTCGTCGATTTTTGAGGCTCCTTAGTAATCTAACTATTGAGTATAGGTATATGAAAATATGAGTATATCTATTATTTGTATGGATGTCTTAGAGATTTATTACGGAGACTCATATTTAATAGATACCGGGTTTACATGGGAATTACGTATTGTAAGTTGTTATAGGCACTGTGTATTAATTAACCATGACTTAAATTTTGCACACTAATTCCAAATGATCTTGCGATGAACGCTGTTCCTTCACATTTACGAATGGCAGGCGTAAAAAAATAACACGTCACTATCATATGTATCGTAAAGTGATATTTAATTATCATAGTTTTTATATTTCTATTTAATATACCTTCGAAAATTAGTTACATAACGTGTAAAATACTCATAGACATTTAAAGAAGCATTTCTTACTTAATGTACTGTCCAAAAAATTTTTGTATTGATTTTTATAATAATACTATCCACGCTAATTATTATTTACGCATTTCCTTTTATTTTGAGAATTTATTTCAAAGAGCTTACACACAAGATTATACATACATACATACCTTCACGCCAAATGCCTTGCGGGGTAGGCATAGAGAAGATACAAGATTATAAGTATCAGAAAATTATTCTTAACTGAAAACTTTCTGTCTTTTCATATTAGTATTAACTTTACTTCCGACCGGGTCACATGTCAGCCAGCAATTAGGTCATTACCTACATTGTCAAAACTTAAAAATTACAAAACACCTAACATCTTCTAATTAGTCAATAAATAATCATAAAAATCGTAATTTTATGTTTTCAGTTAGGTATTGTGCTGACGAGACAGCTAGAAATTAAAAAAAATGATAATAAACCAACTTAAATTTTTATTAATTAAAAACAGTTATATCAAAAAATATGAAAATATTAAAAGATATAAAAATATTCCAAAAAATGACCAAATTTGACTTTTATTAAATTACGATTACTATTTTTTATGGATGATAGTTATATTATGATAGTTTCATATTTTAGAATTTCTGCATCAATATAAATGACAATATTCGTACGGTACCAATGTCACTCAATTGTTTTGCTTTCGCGAATCCTCTCCACAAACAAATTGAACTTTATGTTATGGAAGTGAAGTTTAAATGGACATTTAAGTTGAATCGAACGATTTTTTTTGTAAGGGAGTATATAAAAGTATTATTCCTAGACTTGTCACGAAATTAAAAAAACATTCTACGAAAGATCCATCCTCGTACTTCAAGAAATACCTATTATAAAGAAATAATAGTTTAAAAAAACTAAAAAACACGCTTTTTATAGAAAACCGAACTAAAAAATAGAAAAATAAAAACAAAATTATTTTATTTTAAAAAAAGCGTGGGGTGCTTTTTAAGATATTATCGAAATGATAATCACTCTACTCATATCTGTCAATAAAATATTTATAACTATTGACACCATGCACCCCACGCTTTTTTTAAATTTTTTTTTTCTATTTTTTAGTTCAGTTTTCTATAAAAAGCGTGTATTTTAGTTTTTTAAAACTATTATTTATTTTATATTTTTTAGTTCGGTTTTCTATAACAAGCGCGATTCTTAGTTAAAGCGTGCTAACAACGGATATCAAAACCGAATTTAAGGAATAGCGCCATCTGTGACTTATACAAGGAACTCGTTTCAAGTTGATAACGTAGACTTTCCGCTGATTGCCACTAGATGGTGCGAGAAGTGAACTATGAATCATTGTTTAAATTTACGTTTCACTAAAAAATTAACAAAATCATATTTTGCAAATTGAAAAATTGAATAATTTTATCAAATTAGTGTATTGTCATCGGTCCTCGATAAATCTACAAAGTTTGAACGAAATCTAGCCGTTCAAAATGGGTCAAAATCGCGCCCAAAGAAGTCGGTTACAAATATACAAACATACAAGTGAAGCTAATAAAAAGCGTGTAAAAAGAGAACTAGCGAAATTTGTCCAGCCGTTCACGCGTGATATCATGACTAAGGTAAACACAGATTAATTTATACTATATAGATTGAGAGTATCACAGCGCCATCTAGGTCAGTAAAACCAATATATGGAATTGAACGCACGACCACTGCGTAAAAGGAGGATTAAAATTCAAAGCTTCACCTTGTGATGAACCACGGAACGAACTAACATGAAGTGAACACATATTCATTTTCAAAACTAAACGAACGCTTTACAGCAATTTAAACGTGAGACGGATGCAAACGTACGAAAATTAGCCATAGCACAATAAGTACATCACTTCAAAATGTAAATTTTTCTTAACACAATTTCCGTACTAAATATTTTTTTTTACAAAGCACTGCCTTTGTTGATTTTAAAATTGTCGAATATTCTGGCTGTTGCACTTTTTATGCAGTTGCAGTCTACTGTTATGTATACAGTATCCATACAATTATTACAAGTATATATTTCAAATGGTTGGAAAAGAGTATTCGACACATTATTTTCATGCCCAGTTCTTCTCATGATATTACCCTACACTCGGAATCAGGCAGCTTGTGGCGACTTCTTGTTTCACGTATGTAATTTTTTCAAGCGCACACACTAATGTATTTAAAATTCAGTAACTTGGCGTATGAGTGACTATTTTTAATTGTCTGTAAATACCCATACAAATAAAGCTCAAATATAAGCATAATAATAATTATGCTATAATTATTTTTATTTTCTCCTGTACTACAACCTCAAAATCTTTCTGTTAGGTGTTTCCGAGTAGCGGAAAACATTTGATCCTTGTTTTTGTCCTCAGAGACTTAATGGTTTCTCAGTGGCATTGAAGAAGACTTGTTTAGTAATTATAGCCTTTAGGTATAACAGTTTTAGAACAAAAATTTAAGAGTTCCATTTCTCTAACTCGTTTTTCTTGGTCCGGGCGCTAAAATCAAAATCAAAATCAAAACTCATTTATTCAGTTTAGGTCTTGTCAGACACTTATGAAGGTCACTTTTTTTTTTTTTTTTACTTCCGCCAATTCGATTACTCTAGCACTGAGAAGAATTGGCAAGAAACTCAAGGAGGCTTTTTTTTTTTGTCTATCATTTACACAACAAAATGCACTAACAATTCAAATTGTTACAAGTGTAAGAAGTAATGAGCGGTTTATTTAAAAACTTTGTCGTCCTCCAAAAAATCGTTGCTACTATAATAAGCTTTGCTGATGAGACATCTTTTAAAATACGCCTTAAATTTAGTAAACGGCATCTCAATTACATTTTCAGGAATCTTATTAAAGAAACGTACACAATTACCCATAAACGAGTTATTAACTTTTTTCAGACGGAAAAACGGCGTAGCAAGTTTATTTTTATTTCTTGTATTAAATGAGTGCATATCACAATTTTTAGGACAAAGATGAATGTTTTTCTTAACATGAAGAATATTATCTAATACGTATTGCGAGGCAACGGTGAGAATATTAATTTCTTTGAATTTTTCTCTTAGTGATGCGCGAGATTTCATTTGATAGATAGCTCTTACTGCGCGTTTTTGTAAGACAAAAATTGTTTGTATTAGGTCGGGGAAAAAGTCTTTTCGCATAACGTAGGTATAAACTTATTATAAAATTTCTTTGACTGTACTATTTGTGTCTGGCTGGTTTTGGTAACATTAAAAAGGTTACATTATAAAGAAAAGAAAAAAATAAAAAAAAGTTGTTTCCCGCTATTGACGTGACAACGTCTTAAATTAGGTTGCGGCTGGGAGTCACTTATGAAAAAGTGTAACGCTCGGTAACGTTACGATGAGTCACCGAACAAGAGAGAGGGCCGCCTAATGCCATATGTCAATGTCATACTATTGATAAATGTTGATAGTGTTAAGTAAATTATTAGTTTAAAATTAATTAATTAATTAATTATTATTTTACAAATTTTCATTAATTTCAAATTTATTTAGCAAAAATTTGAACCTTCGATCTGAATAAATGTTTTGATTTTCGAATTGATTCTTTAAAATTACAAATATTAAGAAAAAGTGGCAGATATAAGAAAACTTGATTTAAACTGTGTTGAGCAAGAATTTTAACATCTAATTTAAGTAAATGTTTTAATTTTCAACTTCATCATTTACAATTACAAATTTTAATTAATTTCAAATTTATTTAGCAAAAATTTGAACCTTCGATCTGAATAAGTGTTTTGATTTTCAAATTGATTCTTTAAAATTAAAAATTCATCCATTCAATTTCAAATGTTCAACAGGAATCACCACTCTCAAAACAATGGAAACGGACGAGCAAATGCCTTCAACTTAATTATATTCATATCAATAAATATTCTACCGAGAAAAAGACGTTGTCACGTAAAATCTTCGCCCGTAAAACCGACTTTACAGGCAACCAGATTTTTTTTTTTCATTTGTTTTTCTCTCCGTAAAAACGAGTGAATCTAATGAAGAAATTCGATACATTTTAAAATTTTATTATAAAAAAGGCAAAAATGCAACTCAAGCAGTGAAAAAAATTTGTGATGTTTATGGACCTGATGCAGTGTCAGTAAGAGTAGCACAAATTTGGTTCAAACGTTTTCAGTCCGGAAATTTTGATGTTAAAGATGCACCTCGCTCTGGTCGCCCTGTTACGAATAAAATGGACGCCATTTTTGAAAGAGTGGAGCAAGATCGGCATATTAGTAGTTACGATGTAGCTGAAGAACTGGGAATTGACCTCAAAACAGTTTTGACCCATTTGAAGAAAGCTGGTTATACAAAAAAGCTCGATATTTGGGTGCCACACGAGCTCACTCAAAGAAACTTAATGAACCGTGTACTCATTTGCGATTCATTATTGAGACGTAATGAAACCGAGCCGTTTTTGAAGAGATTGATAACTGGCGATGAAAAGTGGATCACGTACGACAAGAACGTGCGAAAAAGGTCGTGGTCGAAAGTTGGCCAGGCTTCACAGACTGTGGCCAAACCTGGCCTAACACGAAATAAGGTGATGCTGTGTGTATGGTGGGATTGGAAGGGCATTGTTCATTATGAGCTTTTACCGTCCGGCAAAACCATCGATTCTGATCTTTACTGCCAGCAACTGATGAGATTAAAGGAAGCAGTCGAGAGAAAACGGCCGGAATTGATCAACAGGAAGGGTGTGGTCTTTCATCACGATAACGCTAGACCACACACATCTTTAGCCACTCAGCAAAAATTAAGAGAGTTCGACTGGGAGGTCCTAGTGCATCCACCATATAGCCCTGACCTTGCGCCTTCAGATTTTCACCTGTTTCGGTCTCTTCAGAATTCTTTAGGTTCTGTAAGGTTGACCTCAAGAGAGGACTGCCAAAACTATTTGTCCCGTTTTTTTGATCAGAAGTCCCAAAGTTTCTACAGTAACGGGATAATGTCTCTGCCCACAAAATGGCAGAAAGTTATTCAACAAAACGGTACATATATATTGTAAATAAATGTAAATAAACTTTGAAAAAAATGTCTTGACTTTTCATACAAAAATACGAAAATACTTTTTCCCCAACCTATTATGTCAGCTGCTCTGCCCCACAGCAATAATCCATAGGACATAACACTATGAAAATAACTAAAGTAAACAAGCCTGGCCGTTTCAACGTCTGTAAATTGACGAATCTTTTTGACTGCATATGCGGCTGAACTAAGCCTGCTTGATAATCCCTCAATATGGGGTCCCCATTGTAGCTTACTATCTAATGTGATACCCAGGAAGGTTGTACTATCGTCAAAAAATAAGTTTTTTTTCATCCTGGATTTTAACATAAGCATTATTAGTTTGCTTTACATTTGGTAACATAAATTTAATGCATTTCGTTTTCTTGGCATTCAGCAATAGATTATTAACATTAAACCAGTCTACAATAGTTGCCAACGCGGCATTTACTTTGTCATAATTATCTTCTTTCCTACCTATATTAAATATGAGTGATGTATCATCCGCAAATAACACAATATCATGTTTCTCCTTCACAAGATGAGGCAGATCGTTAATGTAGACTAGAAACAGGAAAGGACCTAATATAGAACCCTGGGGAACACCCATAGCAACAGGAGATCCGGATGATTGTACTCTGTTTATTTCTACTCGCTGAGTTCTGTTTGATAAGTACGATACGACTAGATTTAAGGCGCAGTTTCTTATTCCATAGTGGCTTAATTTACGAGCTAAAGTTACATGATCGACACAGTCAAACGCTTTAGATAAATCGCAAAAGACCCCTACTGCGTCCATAGACCTCTCCCATGCGTTAAATATATTTTGTAACAATTTGATACCAGCGTCAGTTGTGGATCGGCCTTTAGTGAATCCAAACTGATTATTATGTAAGAGTTTATTGATACTAAAGTGAGTTAAGAGCTGGTTCAACATTATCTTCTCGAAGATTTTACTCAGGGTAGGAAGAATAGAAATAGGCCTGAAGTTTGTGGGGTCTGTTTTTACACCTGATTTGAAGAGTGGAATTATTTTACTACATTTCATCAAATGTGGAAACACTCCAGCGTCAATACAACAATTAAATATGTTAGCTAAGTAGGGTGCGATTGAAACAATGATCGCGCTAATAACTTTAGTAGACACACCCCATAAATCTTCTGTATTTTTGATGTTAAGCATCTTAAAAGTTTTGATTATAGTTGTGGGACATACATAGGAGAACTGAAAGCTTATGTCACAAGCATCTACATTATTCCTTAAGTGTGATACAGCATCGTCAGGAGAAGATCGTATGGACCGAGTAGTTTCTAGAGGAATATTTTTAAAGAATTTTTCAAAGGTACTTGCAACTTCTAGTTCATTCGAGATTAGTTTATCATTAATCAATATGTTAAGTTTCGGGTCTCGCTTCTTGGATTTACCCGTCTCACCGTTAATTATTTTCCAGACTGTTTTGATTTTATCTCGCGATTTCTTAATTTTATTAGAAATAAATGCGGCCTTGGCGGCAATACAAACTTTTTTGAACACCTTTGAATAATTCCTTACATATTCCAAAAACGCAGTGTCGCGGGTACTAGTCCTTTTCTCATACAATGGTATGGTAAGCTATGGCTGGGCCCGCGAATTTTCCCCCGCCACAAGCGGAGACCTTTGTTTGGTCGGCAAATTAAACATGGGGACTTTTTAATGTCTTGATACATATCTATAACTCGTTAAGTCTCCTTACTATTTAAGGAGTTGCTTTGACCACTATACAATTAGATCGTCCTCATCCATAGTCATACTACTCATCATGCATTTTGCCTTTTTAAACAGACCATTTATTTAAACGTGGTAGTCTTTGTCTACCGGGCCTGATTCTACCACTAGCTTTATGTAATCTTTTAGTCGGTCAGCTTTCATTCATTGTTAATACATACTTATAATACATAGAAAAACACCCAGATTACCATACATGTGCCGAAATGACCGATAAATACCAAGGCCTAGCAGAATATCGACGTAGGCGTCTTTACGTCGATTCTCTAAGAGGTTGTGATATATCACCGGTCGAGCTGCGTTAATGGGTCGACCATTCTTACAACGCTATGCGTTGCTCTACCACTTGTTTTTAATAAAAATTATGTCTAGAAGGTTTGAAGTCTCGGTGGCGCAGTGGTCGAGCACACGGCTTCTGAACCAAAGGTCCGGGTTCGATTCCAGACACTGGCTCACACCAATGACTTTTCGAAATTGTTTCCGGAAGTTATGTTATAACGATGACAGATGACAGAAAAACTTTGTGCCCGGTATGGCAATAGGTTCGCCACCTTATTCCATTTGGGACGTAAACGTAACGGCGAGACGAGACTTAACAGCCGCTGCCTACATCTTCGGGTAACAAAAGGCGTGAAGTTATGTTATGTTATGTTATATATGTAGAAGGTTCAATAAGACTTTAGAGAGTTCATTATCATATTAATTTGAATATGCATTTATGAATATGCATCTCAACATAAAACATATTGGTATCGTTCCGGTACAAGGTCGGATCCTTGTACTATATTATTTCACAATAGGAAACGTTAGTATTTTAAATAATTTAATAAATATATATATAACATACGCCACATTAATTGTATTTGCCAATTATCTGTTATGAATACTCGTAATCAGTACGATAAGTTTGCTGGTTATTTTCTTCAATTCTACACATAGATTAATAATAAAATCTTAATAAATATCTTAGTACATGTCACGTTGTTTATCCGCAATAGACACTCAACTACTAAAGGTATTTTATACATGTGCACATCGTATGCAACTTAAAAGATAGGATAGTTCATATCACAATTTATTGGCGTGATTTCATTTTATTGCAAATTATTTGTCTATATTATTTGTTAACTCCAAACTATTCTAACAGATGGCGATGTCTATTGATTGAATTAAGAAAATATTTGGGATTTTATGATAATGCCAATTATTTTTCTATTTCATTTGTTAGTTCCTAGCGATTTTAACACAAGGCGAGTAAGATATTATATTATTTATCTTTCATTTCTTATTTTGTTTATTATCCTGATCACTTGGTATATGATGCAAGACGTCTGTTAGGCCCGCTAGTAATATATATATTGTAATGATAGGTCCATAAGAATTCAAGACATTGGAGAAAAACTCACCTAAGGAACTTGATGGGAAGTTATTTATTTAGGTAACATTTAGACATAAAGTTAAGTTATAGCATTTAAGAATTTTTAGTATTGGAGAAAAACTCTTGGGTGAAGTTTATATTAGCGTAATAGTCGAAGTATAATTATTGTAAAAGCCACTTTATTACGAGTATAATTATTTTTGTGATTTTTTTTTTAATTGGATCGGGATCAAACACGTCGGGTCATCTGGTTAGGTGACTGGCACTTTTTAGCCACATTACATCGACAATCTGAGAAATCGTGCTATTCTAACAGTCAAGTGGTAGAGTCTTGCAGTTCGCCACATGAATGGGCCGGCTCGACCGGTGAAGTACCAGGACCTTTCAGAATATCGGCATGAAGTGGCACGTGCCGCTTTTCGTTCGGTGAGAGAGATATCCGGAGGCGCATTCCCCTTTCCTCGTCCTTTCCTCTCCTGCTCCCTTAAAGGAAGGCAACGCACCACGGTGTTCAGGGGCGGTGAGCAGAGATTGCATTTTATGCAGCGAATTGCGTGCCTTTATTGCTGGTTCTAAAACTTTTCTTATTGTTGTAGTGTATATTAGGTCGGGGAAAAAGTCTTTTCGCATAACGTAGGTATAAACTTATTATAAAATTTCTTTGACTGTACTATTTGTGTCTGGCTGGTTTTGGTAACATTAAAAAGGTTACATTATAAAGAAAAGAAAAAAATAAAAAAAAGTTGTTTCCCGCTATTTTTCATTTGTTTTTCTCTCCGTAAAAACGAGTGAATCTAATGAAGAAATTCGATACATTTTAAAATTTTATTATAAAAAAGGCAAAAATGCAACTCAAGCAGTGAAAAAAATTTGTGATGTTTATGGACCTGATGCAGTGTCAGTAAGAGTAGCACAAATTTGGTTCAAACGTTTTCAGTCCGGAAATTTTGATGTTAAAGATGCACCTCGCTCTGGTCGCCCTGTTACGAATAAAATGGACGCCATTTTTGAAAGAGTGGAGCAAGATCGGCATATTAGTAGTTACGATGTAGCTGAAGAACTGGGAATTGACCTCAAAACAGTTTTGACCCATTTGAAGAAAGCTGGTTATACAAAAAAGCTCGATATTTGGGTGCCACACGAGCTCACTCAAAGAAACTTAATGAACCGTGTACTCATTTGCGATTCATTATTGAGACGTAATGAAACCGAGCCGTTTTTGAAGAGATTGATAACTGGCGATGAAAAGTGGATCACGTACGACAAGAACGTGCGAAAAAGGTCGTGGTCGAAAGTTGGCCAGGCTTCACAGACTGTGGCCAAACCTGGCCTAACACGAAATAAGGTGATGCTGTGTGTATGGTGGGATTGGAAGGGCATTGTTCATTATGAGCTTTTACCGTCCGGCAAAACCATCGATTCTGATCTTTACTGCCAGCAACTGATGAGATTAAAGGAAGCAGTCGAGAGAAAACGGCCGGAATTGATCAACAGGAAGGGTGTGGTCTTTCATCACGATAACGCTAGACCACACACATCTTTAGCCACTCAGCAAAAATTAAGAGAGTTCGACTGGGAGGTCCTAGTGCATCCACCATATAGCCCTGACCTTGCGCCTTCAGATTTTCACCTGTTTCGGTCTCTTCAGAATTCTTTAGGTTCTGTAAGGTTGACCTCAAGAGAGGACTGCCAAAACTATTTGTCCCGTTTTTTTGATCAGAAGTCCCAAAGTTTCTACAGTAACGGGATAATGTCTCTGCCCACAAAATGGCAGAAAGTTATTCAACAAAACGGTACATATATATTGTAAATAAATGTAAATAAACTTTGAAAAAAATGTCTTGACTTTTCATACAAAAATACGAAAATACTTTTTCCCCAACCTATTATAAAATATAAAAAAATTATAATGTTTGTCTAGAATAGAGAAAAAAAACTGTTAAATAATTCATGAGTTAGTTCTATTTTAAGTTTAATTAATAAATTGAACAGATTGTTTCGATAGATTAAATTTGTGTTTTGTTTTATGATGAGCAAATTACATTGTTATGTTTTGAGATACCTTCCTTTTTTGTTCAAGGGTGCTAAAGTGATAGTTGTGGTCAAGGGGTACAATCTACAAATTTTGAGGCAATTCTTAACAAAACGTGTGCAACAAATCTTTTACAATATATTTAGTTAAAATACAGTCCCTGGCCAATTATTTGGCCTGTTATCTGGATTGAAAGTCCTCTAATTCTAGATTCAAAGTTTTATCATATTTCCTCTAATTAGATAGATTCAACTCATTCTTTAGATACAACTTTGTATCTAAAGTTAGGGGAAATTGAAACAAAACAAGAGTTTTCAGAACTTTGGTTTCTCCGTCATAAACGAGCTGTTTTTAAATAAAAAATTTGTATCTTTTAACATTTTCATCAGCTCCGTGTGTCATTTAGACACTATTTAATTATATCTTATCTCTGTAAAATACGGGATAAATCTCCAGCTTTTAATCAAGGGAAAAATATATATATATGTTTTGATTAAAATCTGATTTCAGGGGAAAATGTTGGCATCATTAAATGCGGTCGCGTGGGAGGAACTGCAGACAACTTTTAGCTTATCCGTACAATATTACTAGCTTAATACAACCTACGCATTTTAATTAAATACATAAGTTGCCAGGTAAGCCAGTTAAGGCTTCAAATACATATATAAAAATCATACAATTTTATAAATTAATAATCAGATTAAAATATTAACCAATATAATATATCGGACATCATTTTAAATATTAAGAAGGTTTTCGAAAAGTCATACAGAGTTCGAAAGCCTACACTTTTGATTGCGAAGCAGCGTGCTACGACAACAACCACTAAAATTACTGAGCTACATAATTGAATTACAATAATACGAAATTCTTCATATCCGGTGTGACCATATTTTTTTAATATGTTTGTCATATTAAAAAAATATTGAAATTAAATTTACTGGAATTTGAACTCAGGTCTTCACAATCAGAAGTCGAAATACTTAACTAATAGACTAAATATTGACGCATAAAAACCATTTTAAGAAAAAAACAATAATAAAAAAGAATAAAAAACTAAACTGTTCGTTTAGTTTCCGCTCTGTGGGAATTACGGAATTACAAGCTACAAAACAATGAATATTACGTTAAACAACGCTTAATTATAATTCCAAGTGTGTAGCAGTTTTGTAATTACAAGGAGTTTATACAGCGTTAAACATAGTGGTGTCATACACTAACAAATAAACGTCTTCTCTTTGTCTGTATCGCGCGCGCGCTTTTTATATAAGAGTTAATATGTTATAATGCACGGGGGCTGCGCAAAATCAGCGGAGTGACCCGCGCCGACCGCGTCGAAAACAAGGTTGTAAGGAAGCCGCCAGGAAGAAGCTCTAACCGGCCGAGATCGTACGCGGCTGCGTACATCTCGGCCAGGATGATGAAGGGGGTGGAACGCGCGAGGACCGTCGCCGCCTCATACGATATTGTACGGTAGCTCCGTAAGATCCGGATGGCCATGATCCGCTCTAGGCTCATCAGCAGAGCCCTGGAGTGGGAGGCCCTCCCGAGGTCTCGCGACCAAACGGGGGCCCCGTACAAGGCCACGGACCGCACGACGTCTCCGTAGAGGCGGCGAACTCCCTCTCCTAGTCCCCTGAGGTTGGGCAGCAGGCGGTGCAAAGCGCCTGCCACCCGTCGCGCTCAGGGGACCATCCTCACGAAGTGCTCCTCGAAGCTCCAGCGGCTGTCTAGGGTGAGGCCGAGGTACTTCATGTACCCCCTACCGGGACAGCCGTGTCACCCACCTGGATCCGCGAGGCCGGGGGTTCCCTGCTTCGGGTGATGCCTCTGTGCCTACCCCGCCAGTGATTTGGCGTAAAGTTGTATGTCTTATGCACTCTTTTCCTACCCGAATTTGAAGCAGCGGGTGACATTCGTATTACTAATAGACGTATGTTTGTATTCGACTTTTTAACAATTCCACGCCCTTTTCCACCAGAAAGTGTAGGCAGCGGCTGTTAAGCCTCGAGTTGTGGAATTTTCCCACCCCACTTGGAATAGATGGCGTAACCTTATAGCGGTGACAATGTTGTCAGACATCTTTATTTATCACACATTCAATCATTTTTCACATTTCATTCATTAGTTGGTGTGAAGCCTAGGTTCCAACACCACGACGCGATATTTTGTTATTAATTTTCCTATTAATAACTTTATATAACATGAAATATTTTTTGCCAATTTTTGTTTTAGACAGCGGTCAGTGATATGGGTCATATATGTATATTTCGATGTTTCTCAGCATTCGTAAAAGGTACCTTTACGTAATAGGAATCATTACGTAAAAGGTTATCCGTAAATTATTATGCATTTTCCATTTTTTATTATGGTATTATAGTATATGGTATAGTATAAGTAATAATAATATCTTGGATACAATATATACGGCGCCCTCTAGTTACAAACTAAGCAACTAAATGCTTGTGTTATGCATACATACATAACTTCACGCCAAAGCCCTTGCGGGGTAGGCAGAGAGAACGAAACGCCATAAGACACAATTCTTACACACCTCACTCGCTTCGTTGACTTTCATAACTCTTTTCATGCACGCGCGTCGATTTTTCAGACTCCTAAAATCATCTGCCTCCAGAACACGATCTATTTGGTCATGGAACGTGTGTCTAGGCCGTCCTCGACCCCTACATCCATCCGCTTTTGCATTGTATATCTGCTTAGTTAATCTTGCATCATCCATCCTTTCTTCATGTCCAAACCATCGGAGCATGCCCTTTCTTAATTTTACACCGACACTCTCTTTCAATCCAACTTCCTTCCTTATAACCTTATTTTCCACGCGGTCAGCGAGGGTCACTCCGAGGATTTTGCGCAATACGCTCATGTCAACCGCGTTTATCCTACTTTCATGCACGCTCTGCCATACCGAGCTCTCGCTTCCATAAGTGAGCGTTAATCAATCAATCATTTATTTATTCATTACGTTTTAACCAACGCAACACTGCCAACACACACACACTGGGATCAGTATTGCATTGTGAATTGCTAGATGGGCTTTTCTGCTCATATCTTTTGCGCCCAGGAATCTGCCCAACGCCCCATTCACTTTATTTCCTAACAAAGCGTTGGGATTGGGCGTTGGGAAGGGCGTTGGGTTAGGATGGAAGTTATTCCATCCCTGCTAAAAGGGCATCCAAGATATAAAATTTCATTCACCTGTTCCAACACTACATCGTCAACCATAATCCTTGCATCCGCTCTGGATTCCTCCCTTTCAAACACCATAACTTTCGTTATCATCACATTCAGTTGTAAGCCTTTCATCAAACAATCATCTTTCATAATAGTGACTAGTGTTTGCAGATCAGTCGGCGATTCAGCTAAGAGCACGGCGTCATTTGCGTAAAGCAGACAGCTCACAACTAGGTCACCCATTCGCCTCCCTACATTCGTCGATCTCACTCTCTGGCGACAACTGTCCAGGTACAGAATGAACAGCCGAGCGGACAGCACGCAACCCTGTCTGACGCCGATATTGACATCAAACCAGGGCGACAAGCCGCCGTCAACACGCACACACATTATGCAGCCCTCATAAGTGGACTGCAAAGCGCGCAGAAGTGCGCCGCTCACCCCGTAGCCCGGGAGTATGTCCCACAGATCCTGCGGTAACACCCTGTCAAACGCTTTTTCCAGATCCACCAAACCGCAGAAAACCTTCCACCAAACAGCCAGTTGTTTCTCCACGAAGTTGCGGAGTGAAAAAATCTGGTCCATGTACCCTCCTCTGCTTCTGAAACCACCCTGAGCCTCCCACAACACTCCGTCAGATATCACCCTCATTCTCCTTTCCATAATCTTCCCATACACTTTGCTAAGCTGATCAAACTGATGGCTCTGTAACTGGCGCACTGCATACGTGATCCCTTACCCTTATACAAGGGCACGATAACAGCACGCCTCCAGTCCATGGGAATCTTACCCGACCTCCAGCATAGATTGCTCAAGGTCAGGAAAGCATCCCACAGTTTCCACCGTGTTTCATCATTTCAGCAGACATCATATCAATTCCAGCTATCATTCCTTACCATTTTTCATACTTCGTATCGACCATTCAATCTCTTCCATAGTAATGTCCTCGTCAGAAGTTGGCGCAGCGGCGTCAGTCGTAGACTCACTCGCGGCGCCCACGTCCGGCCCCAAAACACTCCACCAACTCACTCATTCACTCCACCAACCCAATACATCGTTTGGGTTTGCAAGAATGTCACCAGCCTTAGACATAATCTTGTCCATTCTGGATGTTGACGAAGAACCCCGAGACTTTCTAACTTCCCTCCAAAAGAGTTTGCTATCGGCCTCAAAGTTTTCCGTCAACCTCACTTCCTCATTCGCAACTAATCTTTCACGCTTCGCTTTCACTAAGGCTTTGCTAACATTCCTGCAGCGGCGGTAGCTCTCATACTTTTTATCTGTCATACTATCGTTCTGATTCAAACTTGAGACATAATCCAACCATGCTTTTTTCGAGGCATCACCTCTCAGAATCTTATGTCTCTTTGCACAACCACATACTTCTTTTGCACTATCCACTATACTTTCATGCATTCTTTCCCAGCATTCTTCAACACTTAAGTCAGAAAGACTCGTGTCATTAAGTCTTTTGCTGACTAGGTCTATATACATACTCCGTACACTTTCATCTCCTAATTTCTCACATTCTAGTCTTTCAAGCTCTCCGAAATGGCTACGCACTCGCCAGTGCCTCCACTTCTGAAATAGGCCCATAAAGCGGCTCACCACCAGGTAGTGGTCCGTATCAAGAGTGGGGCCTTTGTAGGCTATTGTATCCCTGAGAGTGTTTCAGAGACGACTGTCTACCAAAATCAGATCAATCATACTCTTTTGTTTCATTCCTTCTCCACGTATACGTGTGAATATCTATATGACGGAATAATGTGTTAGACACAAGGAGGTTCCGTTCCAAGCACGCGTCCAAGATCGGCTTACCCGCATCATTCACTCTCTTGTCACCATTCCAACTAAGGACAGCCTCCAGAGTTCCGACCCATCCATTAAGACCACTACACAGAATTATCCTTTCATTTCCTCACTCCTCGTCCCGCCAGGTTTGGTGCTGCGTGAAGGGTGGCGACCCCTTCGCCGCATGCGCATGCACGTGCAGGCGCACCGACGGCAGGGATCGCGACGTGCACGCTCTTGACATGATCTTGCTTGCTTGCTTGACATGATGCTTGTGTTATGGATAATAGATAACGGATATTAATACATTTATACTTTTGCTTTAGTAAATATATACTTATAAAATATAGAAAAACACCCAGACACGATACAAACATTCATGCTCGTCATAAATATTTGTACGCGGGTGGGGATCAAACCCGCCAAAATCAAAATTTATACCCCATCTAATATTATACTACAGTTTGTATAACAAACTATCCTTTACCTATAAAACCATAATTATATTAAGTCCTTGTTACACTTAATATTTGTTTAATATTTTCCTCGATGGATTTCATTCGACTGAGTAGGTCACGCTGGTCTTCATATGAACAGGCCGACTCCACGGGTGAAATACCACGTCCTTTCCGAAAATCCAGATAATGTGGCTCATGCCACATTCTTTTCGGTGACAGAGATATCTAAAAGTCCACCCCTTTCACCCTCTTTGCCCTATTTCCTTCCAAAGAACAGCAACGCAATTTTAACGCTGCCAGTGCAGATGTACACTAGCAGATGTACAGATGTCCATCGATGGCGCTAGTCTCTTAACATCAAGTGACACCCATGCGTCTCTTTTTTGTAAGAAAGACTATCCTTGAGATTATTGTAAATTTGTAACAAAAGTTGAAGAAAAACACCAAGCTCTTATAAAACATGTGAATAAAAACGAAATTCATATAACAAATGGATAGATCAGTCTACATTAGCAGTCAAAACTCACTCGACCTTGGAAACTGTCGCGAATGCCTAAGCAGACGTTCGGAGCTACTGAGTCACACGCTCCTCGCCTGCTAACTAACTTACAGCAAGACTGATATTGACCTGAATTGTGTAATATTACGAGTATACATATATATTGTCCTAAGTAAATTATTGCAAAATACGTTTTGATCTAATTATTAAAGAAAATGAGGATTGTTTGTCGGCAATATTCGGCAAATACTTCATTAATATGTTCAATGCCGTCCATCGCTGATCTAAGGTGCATAGTGGAAGGTAATATCACACCAATGAGGCTGTCAGAAAGGACTGAAACAAGGAACTAGAGCTGCGCAAGGCTATTATATGTGATTATTTAGTGTAACTTACCGCAAGTAAGTTATCGGCAAAATATTCAACCTCCAACCGCAAGGGGTATCGCAGGGCGTTACCATATACTTGATCAAAGTAATCTTCCTGGCATGATATTAATCACTGAGAAACTCAATCGAAATTGCTCGACAGATTTGGTTAAAATTTTGTGTGCACATTGGGTAGGTATGAGAAAATTCGCTATATCGAACTGGCGGATTTCATGCAGCAAACTGCGTGGCTTTACCACAGTTAATATTATCGTCCAAACTTAGCGTATATACAAAATTTCAGCTCAATGGTTTTCATCGATTGAAGATATCTACTTCAAAATTGACATTTAAAATTCACTCGAACATACATACGTGCATACAGACAGCATTGCAAAATAAAAATAATTGCGTATATTATGCTCGTAATATCAATTATGAGTAGTATTGTACTACCACCCGTTAATAGATATCTATAGTTGTCATTTTTTAAAACCCTATATTAAGAATTTTAAGTTTGTTATTATGTTGACCGGTTAATTTTACTTTTATATTTTACTTCTTATTGTGGCATGGGGACGTTAAAAGCGTTAAACGATTGCAAGAGAGATTAGAAGTTCCACTTCAAAAATGTGTTCGGTGAAAAATAAAACCACTTCATTATTTCAATTGTTTGGAAAATATAGTGCGTACCGTATACAATGTTAAGGAGCTAACCCTAAAATAGATGTTTGATGACTTTTTACGATAAATCTACTTGGCCGTTGTCCCTATTGTCTTGGAAAGATATATAGAGAAAAGAAATGAATTATCATAAAATTCGTCTAAACCACGTCACACTATAGTGTGAGTCGTGCAACAATGACGCACGGGCTGTGAATAATAAATAAATGCACATACCAAAGCTAAGTTGGGAGTGACGATTATCGTCGTAGCTACAACATTACACAGTGTAGAATCTCGCAGTTCACTACATGAATGGGCCGGCTCAATCGGTATAATACCACGACCTCTCAGAAATCGGCATTAAGAGGCTCGCTACCACGTTCCGTTCTGTGAAAGAAGTATCTTCTCGTTTTCCTCACTATCCCCATACAGAACACATCTTACAAGTTGCTGTATAACTGTGAATCTTATGGTATTGCAGATGATAATGGTCAGCGTTACTTACTTGCATGTCTGCCTCCTTTTCGCCCGTAATATCGGATAATATGCGCATAAATTCTGTTTTTGTAAATATGATAATATACTTGTACGTAAATAACGCCATGAAGTCATACAAAAATCGTTTGTATTTGTGTGAGTATCATACCCGCTGACCTGCTGCTAGAATGTTCCTAATTTAACCAACGTACCAAGAGATATGCGGGCACACGATATTAAGACCGTCCAACCGAACCACGTTAGCTAGATACATTAATATTCCATCCCACTTTCAATCTATACTGTAATAAAGGTAGTCTAGACTATTCATGTCAAAGCTCAATACAGAACTAATTTATGTATGCTTTAATATAAGGCTGTTCCCTTATAACATAGAGGACATACGCTAAGGTGACTTGATCTAATCAAACGATATAAATATATTTAAGTTATGTGCTTATCTATAGGTATTATAATTTTGTAGATGTGTTTTTGCGTATAATAAATATGTAATAACATAACATAACTTCACGACACTTTCTACCTGTTAAGGTGTAGGCAGCGGGTGTTAAGCATCGACTCGCCGTTATGTTTACGTACACAGGGCACTAAGATTCCAGTCATGACACCTGAACACACAGATAGTGCAACAGTTGCGTTGCCGGCCTTTACAAGGGGATATGGAAAGGGTCGAAAATGGGATGCGATTGGGAGAGTGGAAGGGGTTGGGCCTCCAGATACCTCTTTGATCGAGCGAAACGCGGCATGAGCCAATTTACCTCTATATTCTGTGAGGTCGTCGTATTTCACCGGTCAAGCCGGTCATCCACTGTTCGCGTATATAATTCAAATTTACTATTTGGAGAAAGTAACAGAAGTGCACTAAACAGTATTTATATATTTTCTGTTTGTCAATCTTTTTGAATTCCAAAATTATACGGAAGATTTTTTATTAAATTAGATTAGAATATAAAATCTCTACACCAAATATTACAGTATTTTATCTTCTATCTTCTACTGATATTAATTGTAATTAGCCAAGCACATGATCTAACCTTATAGAATATAATATTTTATAATTATAAGAAACAAGCTGATCCGGCGAACTTTGTTCCGCATCAAAAGTAATTTTGACAACGTTTACTATTCAAGTGCTAAATTTCAAAAATTAGATTAGATACAAACTGCCCCGCTGACACCCTCGCTCTATTAAAAAAAACTGCATCAAAATTTGTTAACGGGTAACCGACATAGCTCATAGAATAAGCTCGCCGAAGTGGCAATGGGCTGGTCATGCCTGACGAAGGACCGATGGTAGATGGAGTCAGAAGGTCATAGAGTGGAGACCACGTCTTGGTAACCGTAACGTAGAACGCCCACCAGCCCGTTGGTCAGACGACCTCAGAAAGGCTGCTGGAAAAGACTGGATTCGGAAGGCAGAGAATCGGATGTTGTGGCGCAAATTGGGAGAGGCCTATGTCCAGCAGTGTATTGTAATAGGTTGATGATGATTAAATCTATTGCGTACTTTCGAAGAACTAAGCATTTAAGGGGACAGACAGCGGAAAGCGACTTTGTTTTCTATTAAGAACTGATTTGTCAGATCACTAAAAAACCACTCATAGTACACTCAACACTATATAAATTTATATTTTGTAATATTACATTGACATTTATATCCAATTTTGTCAAAACTTTCATATGTATGTACCTACGTACCAACCAATGTATGATTGGTACGTAGGTATTTTTTTTTAAATTACATCTCAAATTTTGGTCACGTTGACATTTCCGTGCGTTGCCACGTATTTCATTGTTAATAATTGCATTTTTTACTACTTTTTTCATCTTTTTCTACCCGAAGGTGTTGGAAGTGGCGATATTGAGCCACCGCTCGCTTAATTGGTACGACCAAATGGAATATATGGCGGTACCTATATATAATTTAGAACAGGCGGGTATAATTCTAATAATTCCTAGACGTACCTACAATAGTCGGATAGACACATTGTTGGGTACTTAGTTATAGATTGCGTCGTTACTGCAAGAGCCCTTTGAGTGTAATAAAAACCTGGTGAACTTTTTTCCTGTACGAACTTACGAACTAAAATTTAAAAACAGAATTTTTATTTTCTTTTGTTGTACAACTTAAATATTACACATTTATAACTTCTAGCCTTTTTCTACCCGAAGGTATAGGCAGCGGTTGTTAAGCCTCAACTTGCCGTTATGTTTTACGTCCCAAATGAATTAGGTGGCGAACTTATTGCCATACCGGGCACAAAGTTTTCAGTCATCGATATTTACCACACATAAATATTCCGAAAATAATTTCGAAAAGACAATGGTGTGTCAATGATGTTGAGGTAAGTTCATACAGGAATAAAGTTCACCAGGATTTTATTAGGGTCAAAGGGTCCTCGTCCTACTTCCAACCCCTTCCTATCCCATTTTAAAGGCCGGCTATGCAACTGTAACACTTTCTGTGCTGCAGGAGTCGACGGGCGGCGTTAGTTGCTTCCAATTAGATGTCACTGCTGCTCTTTTGCCCCCTATCCCCTTAAAAAATACCTATCATTTGAGATTTAATCCAATACTAGATATTATATATTATTATGCATTTTTACAATGCAGTCCTGATCCCAAAGCTAACTTATGGAAGCGAGAGCTGGGTATGGCAGAGTGTGCATGAAAGTAGGATAAGCGCGGTAAAAATGAGGGCACTGCACAAAATCTGCGGAGTGACTCCCGCTGACCGCGTCAAAACTGTGGTTGTAAGGAAGTTAGTTGGATTGAAAGAGAGTGTCGGTGTAAAAGTAAGAAAGGGCATGCTCCAATAGTTCCGACATGTAGAAATAATGGATGATGCAAGACTGACTAAGCAGATATACATTGCAAAAGCGGATAGATGTAGATGCCAAGGACGGCCAAGACACACATTCCATGATCAAATAGAACGTGTTCCGGAGGAAGGTGATGTTAGGAGCATTAAAAATCGACGCGCGTTTATGAAAAGAGTTATGAAAGTCAACGAAGCGAGTGAGACCTGTAAGGATCGGGCCTCATGGCGCTGTATTCTCTCTGCCTACCCCGCAAGGGATTTGGCGTGAAGTTATTAAGTTATTATAATAATGAAATCTTGTATTTATTCTGAAGGCGTTTCCTCCGCCTTCTCTCAAGGGAATATTCAATATGAACCTTGACTTTTGTTCGGAATCATGTTAATACAACTTGATTTTCCTGTATTTGTCATTATTCTGTAATTAAAACTATTGAGACAATAGATATATTTCAATGATGATCTTAGAATCATTAACTTTTATCGGCTACTAAACTGGTTGTTTCCCGCAATTTTATACGCTTTATATTGAAAGGTTTATTAAAATTTAATTTATATGAAAAGTTAGTCCACATTTTCAAACATTCGTTCACTGATATTCATCAGTCGATCACTCTTCCCCACTTTTATTATTAAAATTGTTAAGTATTGATTATAATCACATAAATAATTTTGTTACTTAAATATTTTTTGTTCTCATTGCCTACCCCCCAAGAGATTTGGCGTGAAGTTATGTGTGTGTGTGTGTGTGTTACATACTCACTACCATTTTTTAACGTTAAACTAATATTACTAATGCGAAATAGAGTGAAGATGTTTGGATATTAATACGAATATTTCTCGTTCAGATTAAAACGCGTCATGAGCCGCTTTACGTCGATTTCCTGAGAGATCATGGTATTCCACCAGTCGGCACATTCATGCAGCGAATTGCTTTCATACAAAAATATTTGTATTTTATGATAAACATACATACGACCTTCCACCCATAACGTTACCGATTCTAGTTTATCTTATCAAGGCCATCGACTTTCGTATATTATATTACTTAACAAGTTTAATATATTCATGCATGTCTTTATTATTGTTTATAAGGAAGTAAATAAACACGATACAAAATGTATTTCGACGTGGCGCAGTTCTAAGACCGCTTCAAGTAATTCTACTTTCGGAAAAGATTTTCGATATTACTATTATTTTTTTCACAAGATACAAAATTGTGATATTTAGATAATAAAATGTAAACTAGCAGACCCGGCGAACTCTCTCTCCTCGCAAGCAATAAATAAAAGATTTTACTTAAAAAAAGCTTGAAAATTATAGACCCAGCTCGCTTTTCATCATAAACTGTTTTATAAATGGACTCTCGCGCAGGCTCGACGACTTCCAGCCTCCTGAACAAGCCGGTTATCGTCAAGGCTTTAGAACCATAGACCACATTCACACACTTCGCCAGATTATATAAAAGACCGAAAAGTATAATCAAACCTTG